>CM060948.1:12245854-12685854 GCA_030765055.1 Mantis religiosa
AAAGCGTCTTCGACGTCCTCCGTCCACACATAAGGCCGGTTTTCCTCCGTCAGGCGGGTGAGGGGTTTTGCGATGTTGTCGGCCTTTTCCTCTAAATCGTTAAGGCGGTCGTCTACTTGACCCTTCCGCTTGCCCAGATTCGTGACGTCATCCCTCACGCCGGCCAACCGTTCCTCAAACTTGGCGGCGAGAGCCTCGTTCGCCACCTTCATTTCGGTAGCCAGACGGTCATTCGCTGCTCTCATTTCCGTGGTTAACTCGGCCTTAATTTGTTCCGTCTTCTCGGTGATGTTGTTGTTTGCCGTCTTCATTTGTTTCAGTTCCGCGGCCAGGTTGTCATTTATAGTCTCCAGCTTCGCGGCCAGGCTGTTCTTTGCCGCTTCTGTTTTTGCAGCGAGGTTTTCAGTTGCCGTCTTCATTTCTTCCAGCTTTGCGGTCAGGTTGTTATTTGTAGTCTCCAGTTTCGCGGCCAGGCTGTTATTTGCCGCTTCCGTTTTTGTTGTTAGTTCGGCCTTCATTTCTTCCATCTTCTTAGTGATGTTGCCGTTGGCCGTCTTCATTTGTTTCAGTTCCGCTAAAATCTTTTCTAATGCTGCCTCCATTGTTGTAATGTTCGGTGATGTTGTTTTCCCGCTTCCTGACACCAGTGTGACTTTGTGTTATATCCCACTTCTGACGCCAGTGTGACTGTGGGTTCGTGGAATAAAAAGTCCAATTACACCACTCAACAATGTTCTTTATTTCCACCGACTTACAGTTTAACACTTGCCAATTACACAAAATTACTTGCTGCACACAATTACAATTTACCCGTTCGTCCGTTACAATTTCCTTGTACTCGCGATTACATAAACTCCGATACACGCACAGTCTTCTCGTTCCACAATCCTTTCGTTCATTAACACGTCACTGACTAACTCTTACACCAAGAACTGCGACTGTCTTCTCGCTCACACTCACTAACCAACTGATTGACCAACACAACCAACAACTGAACTGCCTCCGTCTGTCTGTAACCCTCTTTATATCGGAATATCGCCGGTTTCTAGTGACCAGGAGAATGTTCCAGTAAACGAAAGGTCGAGAAACAGGTGTACAGAAAAACAGGCGACCAGTCATGTTTTCCCCTAACCACAAGTCTGTCACCACTACAAGACAAACGAGGAGAAGGTGTGGCTAACGCGGTCCTCCCCCCTGCCTTCCGTTCGCAGCTGGTACAGGGTGCTCCAGAGGTCCGTTACATTATTTAGGCACAAAGAGAAATCCATCACAGATAGTGTCCTTATATATAACAATATGTTACCATATAGTGCGCCTTTCTGGCATAGTCACAAAATTGAGATTGTAAATCTAATGTAATAATATAATTTTGTGTATGGCAAAAGCTTCAGTTAAGAAATAGGGAAGCCCAGTTTGTAGCCCAGTTAATAAAAGGGATTTTTTCTCTAAAAATTTGACTGTCGTACAAAAATTAACTTTTGTTTGCCGGTTTTGGTTGTGAAAGATGTTTTTAACTAATTCCCATGTATTAAATTTAATGATACTGTACATTTTTCTCCATCACGGAAGGTTTTCTCATAAAATCACAAAATAATAATTTGATAACAGTGCGTTACAAAATGAATTGGAAAACCCAAATGTATGATTAATAAATATATAAAAATACCTGTATACCTGTAAATTGGCCTTATCAAGCAGCAGATGAAATCATTCACCTTTTTCATCTCTGAGGGATCCAAAATTATCAGGAAAACAATTTAGACGAGAGTACAAGAAGTTAATCTTTAAATTCATATTTCGTCCTGAAGCGACAGAGGATGGAAACAGCGAGATTACACTTAGAACGCTATGAACGTGAAGACGAGCATTTTCTTCGACGTATAATATTAGATGAAACCTGGATTCGATTTTTTTTTTTCTTTTTTTTGTAATTTACGTCCTCCAACGTTAAGTCATATCTGACGGTGAATGAATTGGGTGAAATGATGCTCAAATAAGTCCAGCTTACAGTTACCCGACATTCCTCTTGAAGGATAAGGGAAAACCTCGGAAAAAAACCTTATCCAGGTTTTACCACCCTGACCGAGATTCGAACTCGGGACCTCTTAAACGTGAGGCAGACATGCTACCACCACGCTACCTGGGCGGGCCTTGGGTTCGATGCTACCAACCAAAATTAAAGAGACAATTAAATGAGTGGCAAGAACAGGATCATTGTTGCTCATGCTTTTGACGGTGTTCTGATCATTTAGTTCCTCAAGGAAATCGTGTGAATGGTATATATTACAGTTACTTTATGGAACACCTTGTACGACCAGCTGTTCGTCGTACATGTCCAAATCTCCTGAATCTCTCACACGTCTGCCCCTGTTGTTAGTTTACTTCGCAGATGGAGCATCCTCCATACTCCCCAGATATGAGCACCTTTTTGCGAAAATGAAATTACCACTTCGCTCTAGAACCAGCAGTAGTCTGTTCGAACATAAGGATGTCCTCCCTAATGCAAGGAGGCGAGTTCATGTTGGAGGAGATTACTTCTAACCACTGCAGCAATGTGTCTGCTCCAAAAATGTTTTATTCGTTGTTGATTCAAATGTTGCCACTAATTATTAAATTACCCAAGTATAAGGCATAGAGGGTAGGTAAACCCAAAAGGGGTGCTTTTTAGGCATACACGTAGCCTTAATATGCACATTACGTTACATTATTATTCATCTTTAACTGCAAAAATATACACATCTAATCGCAATTATATACAGGATCCTATATATATATATATATATCAAAATATCGAATTTCATAAAAACGGTATATGTTACGTAAAAAGGTGTTATCATTTTCGAAATGAGCGTTGTTGCTTCCATATAAGTAGTCTATTGTCATCAAAACTGGACAGTGATTATTTCATGCATTTGTGTGAACATTTGGCAAATGGTTATAATGTTAAAAGAATGTAGTAAGAACTGAAGCTTATTGATTAAGAAACATAGCATTTCAAATGTTCACAGTTTGGTACCCGTAAGTAAAAATTATGAAATGCTGCATGTCTATTTAGCAATATTTAGTTTCGATATTTATTTAACAACTCGGTTATTTCAAATAACATGCAGTGAAAATGTGCGAAAATTGGTCTATTTCTCATTCAGTGCTACAGTACCCGCATACGTTAATCTCATATCACATGGTTTATCTTACCTTTAAATATATTCAACTGTTTTTGGTGAAGGACCTTCAAGTACTGTCCAAGAACAGTTATGATATATTTTCTTTAAATAGAAAGAATCAAAATTATAAGAAACAATTAAATTGTAAGAATATATTTTCCTCTTTATTCTGATTTAACTGAATCAAGGAGTAAAATGGCATGTTTAAATGAGCGTGAACAATTGACTAAAAACTCAAAATTATAAAATAACCAAAATATAAACCAGGAAATGAAATTCCGAATAAGTTGACAATCGCATCTTTACTACTCCATAAAGACTATTAAGTATTCATTTAGTTTCATTTCCACGCTATGCCTATGTATGAACTAGAAGCAGTTTTAATAAAGATAGCACAGAGGTGACCAATAATTGTCAACATTTAGTCGACGAGAGAGGACATTTGCCTCGACGTCCCGAGTTTTGTTGTTGTAATTTACATCCTCCAACATTAAGTCATATCGGATGATGAATGAAAGGGTGAAATGGTGCTCAAATGAGCCGGGGTTCATGGAGCTTAGAGTCACTCAACATTCGTCCTTTAGGATAAGGGAAAACCGCGGAAAAACCTTATCCAGGTAACTCACCCTGACCAAGATTCGAACTCGGGACCTCTTGAACGTGAGGCAGACACGCTACCATCTACGCTACCGAGGGTCCCGAGTTTGAATATCGATAAGGCTGAGTTATCTGGACAAGGGTTTTCCGAGGATTTTCCTTATCTTGAAAGACGAATGTCGGATAACTCTGAGCTCTATGCACCCTGGGTTCATTTGAGCATCATTTCACCCATTTCATTCATCGACCGATATGACAACGTTGGAGGACGTAAATGAAATAAAATAATTATAAACATTCTCAAAATACAGAAGATCTGTTCTAGAAAATTAAAATATATACTTAAGAAAATGTTATTGCTACAAAATGTAGAATACAAATTGTACGTTTTAAGGAGCTGAAATGGCATATACCTACCACGTTTTGGTCTGTATTTAGTGTTCCTTAGTTGTAGTCAGTGTTTAACAATAAAGAGTTCGTGAATATTTTAAAGATATCTCAAAGTATATATCATATTTGTGATATCTTTTTCCCAAACTTAAAGTTAATACAAATTTTCAGAAAATAACATTGCCAAGTAAAATGCTGTTTCCAAGGGAAATTTTCGACCTGCTTTATCACAAGATACATGAATTACAAATCAAGTGCATACGATTTTAAATGTTTATGTCCCTGTTTAAGACCAGCACGTCACACACACACACACACACACACACACACACACACACACACACACACACACACACACACACACACACACACACACACACACACCGGCACGTGGAGTGTTTTTGAAACCCAAAACGTGATAGATTTATACAACTGAAAGTCGGGATATAAAATATTGGACAGAGATGCTGTGAGCACGTACCTTATGAATGTCGAAGTTTCTTATTGCTTTTACGTGTGGACATTTGGTATTATCTTCACGCCTCTTTGCAGCACTTTGAGCAAAGAAACAGAGAGCCGAAATGGCCATCACTGCAGCGAGCCGAGAGTCATACATGTCACCCACCCCCAAACATGCACTGAGTTAGTTGTAATGTAGTGCACAATGATTTCTCACATCGCCTACGCACATTGTCATATCGAGGGACAACGTCACCACGGACCTTAAAGTCTGTAGCGGAAGAGGGGGAACACAATGTTAATGGACGAACAAAAGTTAACAACTCAAGTTCGCTATTAGCAATTGTCTCGATGCGCTACTCCTTCAAGTCAGGATAAACACCTCCATTACCAATTTCAGTTACATATTCAAATTCACTTGAATAAAGTCGTTATTCAAGGGTTTACTAGTGAAAGATGAGACGAGATTTATAACCAGTTACTGTTGTGTGCAATGTTATATCAGCTATGATTAAAAACTGCACAGAAACAATTTTAGTTAGTTAATCAGCCATCTAAGCGGGATGGTTTCGTCTGTGGCCCGTATTCACGAGGCCCGGGTTCGATTTCCGTAGTCGACCTACCTGACCCATGGGTTTTTTGTGGGGTATTCCCGGGTCGCCAGGCGAATTTTAGATAGGTTAATTAGATCCTTCGAATTTCCTGTACTTCCCTTCATTTCACATAATCTCTCTACTGATGGTTTCTTTCAGGGTAGGAGTGTCGGCGAGAGTCTCGTCGGTGCATGGCAGAATGATATCTGAATGAACCACATTCTCCTTTGGTAGGTCAGTTGTCGGTCTCTGACCCGGCTGCTGGGACCGCTTCCGAACCACCGTAGGGGGAATGTCTGTTGTGGCCTACTGGGGAGGGGGGACTGAGCAGAGACAGAAGGAAAGATATCAGAATTTCAGGCAGGATTCAGAAAAGATAAACGAACAGTAGATAATATATTAATAATAAAGACAATTATTTATAAATATCTCAGTAGCAAAAGAGGTTGCAGATTTTGAAAAAGCATTTGACACTATAAATAGAGATGCACTAATATACAGATTGAGAATAAAAGGAATAAGTCGTGAATTCATAAAAGAAATAACTAATATATACAGAGGAATACAATTTTGTATAAGATGTGAAAGGAATCGCAGAAATGACAGAACAGAAGAGGTTTAAGACAGGGCTGTAAATTAAGTCCCATTTTATTTGTTTATAGATGATATAGTGGATAGTGTGAAAGGAAGAAATCGACACTGTCCGATAAGAAAATTAAGAGATACCAGGGTTGTTATCTGCACATGATCTGATGGTAGGAGCAATAACATCAGTAGGATTATAAAGAGGAGTAGATGAAATACTTTGTGAGCAGTGGGAAATTAAAGTGAATACAAAAAGTCAAAAGTGATGGTTTTTAAAGATGAAGAATAGTTTTAGAGCAACAAAAGTTAGAAGTTGTGAAAGAATTTGAGAGAATGTATGAAACACTGGTAGAGTCAAAGATGTTGTATGCTGCAGAAATATGGGGGTTGTTAAAAGTAAGTAATAAAACAGACCAGTTATACAAACAATTTGCTAATGATATGTTGGGATTGTCCAAAATAGCTCCAGGAGAAATAGCCTTAAGAGAATTAGCAAAAACTAAAAGAAAATGTATATTGATTAAAAGAGTTTTAAAATGTTGGCTTAAATGTTTAATAAAAGATTATGATGAAATCCTAAAGGTATGTATGAAACAACAAAAGAAAATGAGAAGTAGAAAAAGTTGATAGAGGCGTAAAAAACTCTGGAAGAAATAGAAATGGATGATTTATGGAGACTATGTAGATTTGTTTGTACCATTTAGACCCCAATGGCCTTTAACTGCAATGGTCATATCGACGGCCGTTCTCCTTTGGAACATATCGAAGGTGTTAACTCCTATTCGTTGGGTTTTAATCATTAGATCACGAACACATTCGCACTTTCATACATACTTCCAGACTGTGGGGAAAATAGGGAATTATCTTGGTCGGAGAAAAATCCCCACTCCCACCGCCGTGGATCGAACCCGGGACCCCTAGCCCCGCATTCAGGTACTCTACTGACTGAGCTATGGGGCTAGCCTTTTATGTAGAAGGTTTTTGGAAAATAGTCAGAACCAGAGTGGAACATATAGAAAGATAAGAAATAAGGGGAGGGTTAGAAAATAGAAAATCATTAAAGTTTTATAGAATGATAATGAGAAAATAGGGAAGAGAAAGATATGCACACAAATGTAACAAACAGGAGAGGGAAGGAACGGCTTGGATTAGAACAGGATCAATGTTCTTGACAGAACTAAGAAGTAGCAGGATAGAAATGAAAATATAGACAGCCTGTTTTGGAAAGCTAAAGAGAAATAAATGAACAAGAAAAGTAAAGAGTATAAAATAAAATATGCTGGGATAAGGGGAAATAGCAAACTAGAGTAGAGGAGAGAAGGGTGACTATGCTAGTAGCAGTGCTAAAAGGCCTGGGAGCCAAGCAGGCTGAGCTAGCAAGGTTAAAAAGAAAAACGGCACCAAAATTTAAACTACTACACTAAGAAATATGTATGTATTGTAGATAAAAGTATTGTAAATAGCAAGTTGTATAAATAAATTCAATTCAATTAAAATGTAGGGACTTTGTCCTCTGCACTGTCCTTAGTCCTAATCATCCATTTCGTAGTAAAAGAAGGCAGTTTTATAACCGATTTCTTAGGGAAGTTGCGAAATGGAAAATACACACATCACTACACCAAGCCTAAATTTCCTTGTGCTACTGGTTCAAATCTGGTGCGTACTCAGAATTTTTGAGAATTTTCATGGGCTGGTTGTGTTGCAAAAGATAAACATAGTTCAAGGTCCAACGCGTAAGTCTTCACACGCAGATAGGTATGACATTATGCGTTTTACGTGCTGTTTCCGTAAACATGTCATATTTCTATAGTAATGAAAGCAGGTTTACATATTTTGAACGATGTTCAAAAGTATAATTTCGTTGGGGAATTTTACTTTATAGTGTCACTGATTTCAGGTTATTTTGGTGGTACATTATCTTCCTTCTACAGTGCATAACAAAATAAGTAGTATTTTAAATATATAACAGGTTAGATATCTAGTAAGTTCTTATAACTCACTTTGGTATCAGTGAGTACATAATAGGCTCCCTCACTTCCAAGTCTAATTTACGAAAATAACCCCCGTTGCAAAATACTGCTAGATCACAGAATAGTAAAAACTGAAACAGTCGTGGAAGAACAATTAAGTTCTATCAATTAACGTAATAGTGGTAACTATGAAGCCTGGGACTAAAGTACTTACAGCATAATAAGTCGCCACAAACGGTGTGTACCTCATTGTTTATAACACCTAGTGGTATACCGGGAAATATAACGAGCCAGTTGGAGAATTTAGTGTAATGACAGTATGTTGCCATGGTACCTCAATGGTTAAAAGCAACTGGTCGGAGACCGTGACATCCGCGGTTCAAATCCCAGCTTTGGCATTGAATTTTTCAGTCTGATTCTACCTTAACCTACACAGGGCTAGTGTGGAAGAACAATTTCCATGAAACAGCTGACATTCAACGACCCGAAGCACATTGAACAATGGACTGTCTAGTAGTCTGACGTGTAGCATTGATCATCTATATCCACAATATGGCAAACAATGAAACAGTTGACATTCGATAACTCAAAGGACGTTCAACAAAAAGACTGCCCAGTAGACTTGACCTACAACAGTGAAGGTGAATACAATAAATTACATTTTAACGAAAATTTGTTTTATTCGACAGCAGCAATTTCAAATATGCTTTCTCTTCTCTCCCTTCACTCACCCTCTCTTACCTCCCCCCTTCTCTTTGTTTTCTTTTCCCAGCCTATCTCTCCCATTTATTGCTGCTAGTCTCCCTCACGTAAAACGTACATACCATGTAATATTTTGAAATTAACTTTTTTTTCCTGGAATTAAAAACATTTCAAATACAAGTAAACGTCCTCTTGTATACCATATGAGAGAAGAATCTGGGTTAACGCGTCAGGTTCGCCGAGCGGTTAGACGGGTTTTTTCCGGGATCTCCGGTTTCCACTGGTACTCCATCTTTATTTCATGTATCATCAGGGTCACCATCTGCGGTGCCGCATGTAGTAAAAGCGGGCGTTAAACATTACACATTCATTCGCATTCACGAATCCGGCCACTCTGTCGATAGTTCTCTTCTTCCACAAACGTTCTGTCTACCGTTTCCTAGCATCTGCTTCAGGGTTATAGGACCAGTTCGGTGTTTTCTGGCTGGATATTGGCTTTGGAGAGATTTCTCCTTGGCGTTAGTTGGGGACCTGTTTTCTAGGGACATCCCTAGGCCTTAGGAACCCCCAGGCTTGTGGGCAGGGCTGAAGCGTTAGGAACTCCATGGATCTGCCCCTGAACCCTTCCTTCCGGGGGTTACGTTAGAGCCAATCTGCCCCAATTTCGACTTGTACTAATGCGATCGAATAACTTCACAGCCATAAGCAGTTTACAAAACATTCCTATAATTCCTTTTACTATATTCAACCTATCAACATCTTCCATAAAACTAATTGATGGACGAGATATTTCAGTGCACGTTAGATCTCCGCAGCAGCGAGAAACTGGAACTGGATTTTATATCGGAGGAGACTCGGCACGGCAACCAAACCGCTTCCCCGGGAGGGATGAAGCGAAAGGAAACAGGATGGCTGTCCCAAGGAGCCACAACAGTGCAGAGGGCAGGATCCCTACACTTTACTAGATAGAAACTTCTCCGGCAAGCCAAGACAAAGGATATCCCACCCTGCTGTGGTTTGGGAACAGCCCCACCACGAGACCTGGATTCGGACACCGGCAACCGTCCTATCGAAGGGGAAGTCTTTACTTAGAGCATATCATCCTGCCATGCAGCGCCGAGACACCCGCCGACACTTCTACCCTGAAAGAGACCACCAGATGAGATGTGAAATGATAATGGAGATGAAAAAGGAGGGACAGGAAATTCAGGGGATGTAACTAACCTACCCAGCATTCGCCTAGTGATCCGGGAAAACCCCGAAAAATTCCATGGCTCGGCCAAGGGAATGGAACTTGGAACCTCCCGAATGCAGGGACAGATGAAACTGCCTGTCATCCTGCTCAGTCAGCAGGGAGGACATTTGGATGTTAAGGTGTGTTCTCTAAGTCTGACTGATGATTTTTCTTTATTTAGTGTTGTCTAACATCCGTTCTTACTACATATAACATCAGACCCTGGACACTGATTCAGATGAAATGAAATTAGGGAAGGAAACGTTTCATGTACATTTTTAGGATAACTCCTCTGGTGTTTTCTTGTTATGACCAAGGTAAACCCTGGGGTTTGAACTGTGAAAATCCCGCTTAAAAATTGGTACCTTCATGACTTTGCACATCTAGGTTGATATGTTGTGTAGAATGAAAATTTTTCTAGGCAGACTAAAAATAGAAATTTTCTTATTTATCGCTAAAAAAAATATTATTCTTGAAAAAAGGAAAATATCTTTACGTGCTTTAGGTGTGTATCTCATTGTATACGAGAACCCCTAGTGGTTGGAGAATTTAATGTCATGCTGGCATGTTGGCTATGGTAGCTCAATGATTAAGAGCAACTGGATGGAGACAGGGAGAACTGTGATTCAAATCCCAGCTATGGCATTGAATTTTTCAGTCTGACTAACTATTCAAAACATTAGAAAATTATGAAATGTAAACAGAAGGAAATAGAAATGAAAACAACCTCTATCACTACAAAACTGGATATTTATTACACATTAACATCAAAATATTAAATTTAGTTGTGCATAAAACTGTGCAATATACACATAATTCAGAAACAGCTGCACTTGCCATTTGCAGCTTGAATAGTAAACAAACAGGGAAAAAAAAAAAAAAAAAAAAAAAAAAAAAAAAAAAAAAAAAAAAAAAAACCATCAGCTATTTCATTTGCTTTAAAACATATTCTAACAAAATATTTATCAGCATTACATAAATACTTTACATACACTATTATGAACAGCAATAGGAGGAACTTTTGATACAAAATTATTTTTAGTAAAATAAGCAAATTATTTTTATTGCTAATGGTTAATCTTGAGTACAGAACGTATCTCATTACTGAACTGTTATCACTCTTATCATGAGTTCATTGGCTGGTTTCCAAACACTGCAAGCAATTTGTTTCCAGAATTTGATTAATTCCAGATTACACTACAAGCTATTACAATTGCATGATTTTATGAAAATAAAACTTATGTTCATACTGCAATACTTATTCTTTAAAGAATAATTCTTTCAGTGCATTATATTAATCACTTACTTTAATGCTATATTATCTCTCAGATTCTTTTCCAAACTGTGGAAAAGGATGGACATATAATACCTGAAAGCTATCTTATACATATTTATTATCTATATACATGAAATAAATCTTATATAGCTTTCCTTACACTAGCAAGACAAAATATTTACACAAAAATATTACTAATCACTCTTTCTGGATACAGTTTCCTGCATTGGCTTTAAAGCTTAAGTTCATATACACAGCAAGGTGCAAAAGCCCCTCTACCTGAGTAACAAAAATTGTTACATAACATTATTTTAAGAGTTTTTTAAACACACAAGAATGAAATTGAGGATAGTATGCATCTTAGATTTTGTAAACATTTATATTCCTATTACAAAAGCAGCTCTCAAAAGCACAAAATAGGAGGACAGACATGTTCGGTATCTTAAATTTATTGCTAAAACAATGCAGCTTTTAAGGTGGTCCCAAGGCTGAGGGGTCGGCTGCAGGTGGGATTTGTAGCAGAAAGCTGCACTTGGGCAGATTTCCTTCAGGTACTTAGTGTCCTCTACTAATCATTTCACCATCAGCAGCATTTATTCCCACAATCACCCTATAATACACTATAAACAAGTCTGCCTAGTTAATGTGAGTTTCAATATGTGATAGACATGTGAACCAGCACATTTGTCTCATTGTCATCGTAATCACCAATACCGCCACCATACTGTGGCTTTCATTCCTTTGAGGAATAGGGAAGCACTAAATTATTAAATGTCAGCAGAAAGCATTTAAGCCTGAAATGTGAACCTACAACATTTGTGATCATAGCACAAGATCAGCAAGTTTTAATAAACATATTTGTTATACTGACCCACAGAGGGTTAATTTACAGCTACACATTTACATCTCACAATAGCAGAGTGATTTCTTCATTTTTCTCCTGAATAAAATAGCAGTCTACTAATGTTTATTAACACAACTATTATTTATAATATATATTTATTAATATAACTACTCTTCTCACATAATATTTTAATTTTATTACATCTATTTTCAATGAGCAATTTATTTTATGACATGCTGAAATGTACATCATTATAGTCTAAATGAGCTCAAAGAAAGTGCCATCATGTTTTACCCAAATGGCTTGTTTACAATCATAAAATATCTATCTCATGGATATGTGACAGACTTTTGTTAAAATCTGTCATTTTGTGATCTTGCAAGGGAACTAACACTATGCTGAAACCTGTACATGCTTGAGAGTTTGATGACATCATCTCTGCTCTATGTGGGACCTATGTGCAGAGTATAGCTGGAAGTACCCGAAAATTAGTCCAGAATATGTAGGAACATATAGACATAATAACACAGCATTGTATGGGAGGGATTGTTTGCCTCTGATGGGCAGTGGTCTACACATGGCATCTCCTACACCCGGAACAGAGCTGATGAGGGATGTCTAGTAGCTACTTGCAAGTGGAAGTATGTGTCACTTTCCACGCTTCAGTTTTGGGCATTGCGGTTCTAATCCACAACAGATTTTTGGTGCACATGATTTATATATAGCAGGCATTATACCATCAAATTTTCAGGTGTGTAGCGGTGTGAGTACAGTGATAGTTCCCTTGTAAGGCAGATCTGAAAAGCTAGCAGATGGTGAAAGGTTAAGGGAATTTAGGTTACATTTATTTAATTTAGACTGGTTAGAGTTAGCTTAGAGATTAGATTAAAATTACACTATATGCCTAACATGCTTCAATCATCAGAATGTGGACTTATTTCACATATTTTCAGCATATGGCAGCTTTTCATGATCTGTCTAGGATCTTTGTGAAATGATGGGTTTCAGCAAAAGCCTGTGATAGATATAATAGCATGACCCTATGCAATCTAAAACTAGCTGGTATAATTGTAAACTGTGCCAGCTGCGTAAATGTTTTACATAATGTAAATTTCTGTTAATTATATCTTCTTACAATTTTCAACACTCTTGGTGTGCTATATTAAAAATAAAGCAAATAGAATCAACGATATTGTAGATGTGTAGCTCCAAGTTATGTGCTATGTTCTGACAAGTTTAAATATCCCTTAGCCATAAATGTAGTAAACATGACAGTAACTTAAGTGCACTTTTTTTATACTCGATTAACCTACTTATTATATCCAACACCTTTACACAAAGTTACACATTGAGCTCAAACTATTCTTTAGGGAAGTATTATGTGGGCAATAAGAGCATTTACAGTTCTATGATAAAATACAATAGGTTATGTGTAAAGTGAATGGCTAATACTAGAGAGATAGAGAGAGAGAGAGAGAGAGAGAGAGAGAGAGAGAGAGAGAGAGAGAGAGAGAGAGAGAGAGAGAGTGGGGAGAGGGGAGTTAGAGAATGAAAGGGTTCCAATTACAAACCCTCTTAGACTCAATACCTTCGACTCTTAATAAGTAGGGACTATGATACAATGAAGCACAAAATCCATACATTGCTAGAGTTTACCTAGAACACATTTTGTTAGGACCTTTCTAACATCCTCAGCTAATGTTGACTGTTCAAGTTTGATTTAGTGAACTCCTTGGAGGCATAGGGCTGTTTCAAGTTCATCAAGATACCAACAGACACCCCCATATCATCTCCAAGAAGTTCACCAAATCAAAATTCAACAGTCAACATTAGCTGAGGATGTTAGGAATGTCCAAACAAAATGCATTCTAGGTAAACTCTAGCATTTATTTTGTATAAATCATTCAATTATTTACACTATGATTATGTATTATTAATTATTACTATTTATTTACTATGATCTCAGATGGAAATGGTATTATAATGATTTACGATCATCTCTGGTAAGCATATACTCAAAATTATAGGTCTGTTACATCAATGAATGGAGAGAGTTATGATTCTATATTATAGTAAAAGGATTGTTCAAATAAAATATTCACTGATGTCTAAGACTGCACTGGAATGGACTATGGAGGGGATTTGGCACGGAGGTCCAACTTGATCTATTCTACTCATGTCCCCAAGTGGGTCACACCCAGAAGGATGAGGTTAGAGGAGAAAGAGGGCAGCCATCCCAAGGAGTTACAACAGTACAGAAGGCAGGGTCCCTCTATGTTTCCGAACCATAGTAGAGTGGGATGCTGGTTGCAATCGCCTGCCGGGGAGTTTCCAACTGGTCAATTGCAGGGAACCTACCCCTGCACTGACGTGGCTCCTTGTGATGGCTGCCCTGTCTCCTCTCGCCTCATCCTTTCACGCTTCTTGGGGGCATAAGCACAATACAGCAAGTTTGGACCTCCATGCTGAATCCCCTCTGTAGCATAGTCCAGTCTAATCTAGTCCATGTTGCCATCTTAACGTCTGTTTCATTTGGACATCCTTATCACTACTATATAATTTTATCTTAATTTCCACTCCTTGTACTGTTCGTCAGGAATCTCATTTCAGTGTTTTTTATTTCACAAACAATTGAGGAGTATGCCAAAGCATAAAATGTCATTAATGGGACAGCAATCTCTTTCCTTTAATTATTTCTCTGTATTTGCTTCTACAATAACTTAAGAATTACATAGGATACAACTCCTTATAATTAAATTACATACTAAAGCTGTATTTGTCAAAATATTGACATTTTAGAAACTATTGAAATGTCAGAATTGTGGTTGGTAGTTCTATTAAAGTAAAAACTAAATGTAACAAACAGCAATGAAACAAAATGGGTACAATAATTTTTGATCCGCTTTTGCTCTAATTTTGAAAGTGAAGAAAATGTTACATTTTCCATAAACATGTAGCAAGTGTAAAGCAACTTACAGGGTTCATTTCTAATCATTTTCAAATACTAAAACTCTATTCATATTTACATTCTGCAGCATTTTTTCTAATGTAACCAAGAAAATTACACCAGCAAATGCTAAAGCTCTTTCAAAAATAATACTTCAAACATTATCATGTAATAATTTATTAAGCAGCACATGAAGTTTTTGGAAAGTTTAATTATTTTTAACAGATATTATATTATATACACTTTGAGTGCCATTGCATTACTCTATTCACCTGCCTCACGTTCTAAGGAGGTCCCGAGTTCAAATCTTGGTCAGAGTGATTTGCCTAGATAAGGTTTCCTTTTTCTACGATTTTCCCTTATCCTGAAAGATGAATGTCAGGTAACTCTAAGTCCTATGGACCCTGGACTCATTTGAGCATCACTTCACCCATTTTATTTATTGTCTGCTAAAAAAAAAAAAATAAAAAAAATTACTCTATTCAATCTCATTACCTCATTCTTGTCAGTCTCTAGTGGTTAAACACTGGCCTACTGATCCAAATCTAGTCCAGATTGATGGTTTTTAGATATGCTTAAAAGCAACAGCATCATGTTAGTAGATTTACTGGCATATAAATGACTACGGGGAAAAAAATTACAGAACTGGCACAACTGATATGATCCTGGCAATTTACAGCATTGTTAATAAACAAAATGTTTATATTTCTATACTTCTTGCACGTCAAGATATTGAAAAGTTTGAATTTTATGGCCACTAAACAATGGTTTCATGGAAATGCAAAAGAATGGGCATGTTCTGTATCTGATATCACTTCAGAAATGCATGTTTAGGTCTTGTAAGTCAGGAATTTAATACAAAAATACTAAGGAATTAAAAGAAAGTTGGTAGATTTACAAACTAAGTACTAAATAGTTCCAAATGTAAAGAACTTTCTTTGGGTTAATCATTACTGAAATTTATAATACCTAGTCTAGCCATAAATATTGTTACAACTTGAAAAGTGAAAAAGGCAAATACCATGCAAAATATTTTAATTGGCTTTTAGTATGTTGTACCTACAAGCATTCATTGCACATAGCATCAATCACTTTTTGAAATGGCCACCTTTTGCACAGATACAGCTCTGAGTCTTTGTGGCCACTCGCCTATGGCAGAATGCGACATCCAGGGAGAAATCCACTACTGCTGACAAGGAATGCTTTAAACTTCTCAATGGTGGAGTGTCTCCTCTTGCAGGAGATGCCCTCAACCAGTGACCACAGTCGGTAGTCCAATGGATTCAGGTCTGGACTGCTACTGGGCCAAACTTCAGGCAAAATGAAGTCAGGGACATGATGCTGAAGCCATGCTTGCATTGACCTGGCCTTGTGGGCAGGAGCAGAATCCTGCTGGAAAGTCCATGGTTGGTTTTGAAACAATGTGCCACTCAAGTTCTTGGCAGTAGGCTCCAAAACAGTGCTTTCATACACTCTGGCATTGGTTTTAATGCCCTTTTTGCAAAAATGTGTCTTGGTGGTGCCAGAATAACTCACTCTCCACCACACCATCACTGAGGGACGATGGGCCCTCTGAACTTTAGGAACCTTATTACTGGCTTCCCGAGATGATGATGCATAAACCCTGTCGTTTTGCACATTGAAAGACTCCTCAATAGTGAAAACTTTTTCATTGGTGAAGAGGATGTTCTGATGACCATTTTGAGCATAACGCTGTAGGATATGTTGACATTTAAGCACTCTCAGCTTCTTTAGGTCGGCGACAAGCCCTTAGTCCAAGGTCCTCTGACAGAAACCTGGACATTGTCCTTTTTGAAATGTTCATATCACGGGACAAGATAGCCTGCTTCTGCACAGGATTTCTCCAAACACAAGCTGCCACTGCTTTTTGTGTTGCTGGAGTCCTAACACTGCATGGTCAACCCTCCCTCGGCCGATCCTTTACAGTTCCAGTTGCAGTGAATCACTTAATGGTGTGGTACACAAACATATGGTTGATTTTCAGCTTTTGTAGCATCTTGAAAATGTCACTTGCAGATTTTCCAACTTTATGCAATGCAATGCAATGAGGGCCACACAATTTTCAAATCACCCCATTCCATGGTGAGACCTGGAGCTAAATACTTCCTTTTCAAAGACAAGCTAACACTGGTTCAAAGTTAAGGTTTGCACACACGCAGTTGCTTATGTGTCAAAAATTTGTAACAGTATTTATGCAAGACTAGGTACTTTCACCACTGATATATTAACAACTTCATCTTTTTGCATTGTCTATTAGAAATATTATCAATAAGGGTCAGCAGTATGCGAAACATAATCTTTATAACTGGTTGATCATAATCTGGCCCTAATCTGGTGTTAGGGGTTCAAAGTTTCAATATTTTGTTTAATGATGGGTAAAACTTAGTGCCCATAATACCATATGGCTACACAATCAGTTGCAGCAAGAAGAGGAAACAAGAAAGAGATAGATTCAGTCATCCAGTAGCTGATGAGGACAAATGCTCTCGCAAAACATTTCAATGGTTTTCCGACATTTAAAAGTGAAGGCAATTGTAATTAAGTGTGACTACTTCAATACTGTAACATGAATAATAATTTCAGTTATTAAATTATAGATGAGTTGTATTTTTCAAACATCAGTTTCACTTAGGTACCTATATGGAGGACATGTTTCGCAAACTATTGTTCGCACCTCCAGCTCATATTGCGACATGTCTTCAATATAGGTACGTAAGCGAAGCTGATGTGTAAAAAATACGACTCATCTATAATTTAATAATTGTTTTACTTCACTGTGGTGTTCCAATACAGTTAAATTTCAATAATGTCAGTGTTTGTAGTGCTTCCTTTTTAACATTTTCCATGTTTTTCTTTTCTTAATGAAGTTTTCCTACAAGCCTCAGCTTTGCAGGGAGATCAGTTTCAAGCACAGCTTTATAAAATGCAGAAAAATGTCACTTCTATTCCATAGATTTTGCAGAACATAGTACACAACTCTCTATATAATTGCTTTTTCACGTGTATATGTAACGCTGTTGTATGGAGGTTAACTTTTTGGTTTTCTGTTTACCGTTCTTGTATGGGTCTCTTGGGTCAGATGGCTATTGAAGAGCACACAAACTCCAAATCAGAAGAGGTAGTGAAGATTGGTGTACAAATTGAGGTCTGGTGTGAAAGTGAGGAAGATGATATCTATGAAATGAAGTTGAAGTGAATGAAAGTAAAGGTAATGATGGAACAATTGGTGGAATGAATGACTTGCGAAGCCAGAGAAAACCTGACCAGATGCTGTTAGGTGGGGTTGAACCTGGGCTGCCTTGGTGACAGGTGAGCAGTATAATCACTTAGTCATGGCATTGTTGCCATAGAGGTTAACAAAAGGTATTTTCAAGCTTTTGTTTTAAGAGATGCAATTGTACTGTATACCAAGGATATGACACCTTAATAAAAAGTAAAATAAACAAATAAATGACTTTGAGCTTGCATATAGTTTTTTTTTTACAGTCTGTCATTGCTATTCATTATTTACTATACTATAATAATTTTCTACATTGTTGGACTGTGGATCACACCTATACATGTGCCATGCACTATCTATTATACTGGGGAAGTTTCTGTTGCAAAACTCCCATGTTACTTACTCCTTACAATAAAGAACCTGTAACATCAATAGCTTCTGAACTGAAGAGAACTCAGGAAAATTGGCAAAATCAATGGGAGAGCTCACATACAGAGGTTAAAAGCACATAATTTTTTCCACGTATACAACAGATTAAAATTCAACATTCTGATAGTATCAGAAACTACAGCAACAGTAACTGGCCATGTATAACAAAAGCTTACCTCCACAGGTTCAAAATAATCAACGACTCAATGTGTATCTGCAAACTAGGAGAACAGACTGCAAACTAATAGAAAAAGAATGCAAAGATCTCAAACAAGAAGCAATCCGAACTGGAGAGAGATGGCTGACTGCTGACAACACACTAATAATGAAATGCAACAAGGCATTCTGTAGATTTGTGAACTCAATAGACTTTGATGTACCAAAACGGTACGATGATTAACAAAATAAAATAAATTATAAAATGTAAATTTAATCTTCCATGAAATCTTGTCAACATGTAAAAGTTATCTTTTAGAAAATATGCTTAACCTCACCTAGATTCTAATCCCCTACTTTCATACTAGGAGCACTATGCATTCTAAAATCTCACTTGATACAACAGAAATTGAACACTAAAAGAAAACTAAAACATGTAATATTACCATGTAATGGAGCATGTTGTTATATATATGAAGTTACTTATGAGTGATACTAACAAGAAATCCAATAGATGTATTTCCAGGGCTTGTGGTCAAAATTCTCCTGACATTTCGCTCATAAGTTTGACGATATTTCATATTTCATCCATGGCCCACAAGCCCGGAAAATACATTCTATTGGATTAACGCTGGTCATGAAAGCCTAAGCATGTACATGAACTATAATTACTAATCTTATTATAGATAGATAGATAGATAATTTATTCATCTTGTAAATCATACATTGTACATGAGTACTATGATATAAGACACGTCAAATTGTGAATTTACAGTGCAATTAACTATACTTGTAAATTAACTCACATCCAATAAGGACAAGTCAGTGTTTGTACAAAATAATGGTTTATAAAGATATCTCAAGAATTTTATAATATGCACAATTAATTCAGAAATGTGACAATATTATAAACTTTCCATAAATTCACTAACAGAATAAAAACAGTGGTCTAGCAAGTATGCCAAAACTGACTTTTTAAATGCTGTAAAATTGCAAGTGGTTTTATTGACTATAGGCAGTTTATTAAAAAAAAGTGATTCCTTCTATTGTGATTCCTTCATGTGTTACTTCTATTCACATGAATATCCATTCTCTGTCTAGTATTATGATTATGTACTGTGTCATTAAAGGTACAGTGGCCATTTCCTTTCCTTAAATTTGTCTTTGTAAATTTTAAAATTTCAAAAATGAAAATACATGGGAGAGGTAAGATTTTAAATTTTTTAAATAATGGTCTGCATGCATATATTGATTTAACTCCTCCAAATATTCTTAGAATCCGTTTTTGCATTATGAATAATGATTTACAATGTGGTGAGTTACCCCATAATGTTATGTCATATTTTAAAATGGAGTAAGTACAAGCAAAATACACACTTCTGAGAGTTTTTATGTTAGCTATGTGTACCAGTTGTCTGAAATTATAACAAATTGTACTCAGTTTTTTAATTAGATGATCAACATGTGTCTCCCACTTTAGGTTACTCTGTATCCAAAGACCAAGAAATTTAGTTGTATTTACAAAGAAAAACCAGGAATCTATGAGATCAAATGTGAAACTTGCCCTAAAATTTATATAGGAAAAACAAAAAGAAATATTAACATCAGAACTAAAGAACATCTAAGAAACATTAAAAATGGTGAAACAGAAAAATCAGCAGTGGCTTTTCATTTTTTGAATACTAGACATGACATCAACTTGGAAACATCTCTAATAAAATATGTTAATCACCCCATAGACCTTTCCGTATGGGAAAAAATCTTCATCAACAAAAATCGTCATAGAGTCATGAATTTTGAAACTCCACCACCAGACATCTTTGACAAGTACATCACGCCATCTATTGACAAAACGGAGAAAGAGGAAACCACTACAACTTGCACTAGTCGAGTATCAGCTGATGATAGGAGCAAAAGCTCTTGAAACATGTCCTGTGAATAAACAGTGTGAGTGAAGCAATGTGTCAATATCTTCTCGATTCACTTTCTTACTGTATTTACATACTTAATTATTTTATTATTACACATTAATTGTGATTGTACAGGAGACTTATTCTGAGAAAACTGAAAATGAATTACACATTTCTTATCGAAGTTTACAATTAAATTATTATTGTTGAACCATTTAGAAATATTACTGAACATTCTGCTCGATAAGATTTGTAGCTCTTCAAGTGTTGCTTTTAATTAATATATTTGTGTCGTCAGCATATTGAACTATTGTTTTAGCTGTAATATTTGACTGTAAATCATTTACAAACAATAAGAAAAGAATAGGACCTAAAATAGAATCTTGTGGTACACCAAACTTAATATAATTTGTATCTGATCGGCATTCTTTAATGCGATCTTTTTCTGTATGTGAAACTTCTACTATATGCTTCCTGTCCTTTTGATATGATTTGATCCATTCCAATTGCATGCCCTCTAATACCCATATGTTCTAATTTTTGGAATAGTAAGTTGTGGTTTACTACATCAAATATTTTAATTAGGTCGAAAAATGCGCCTAGTATTTTGTCTTTGTTATCCAAAGTATTTATTACCCTGTTTACAAAATCAAAAAGTGCAGTTTCTGTTGATTTTTGTTTACAAAACCCATGCTGAGTTTTATATATTAAATCATTCATCTCTATAAATGCTATAAGTCTTTTATAGAATATCATTTCCAGTACTTGAAAGAAACTGGATAAGAGTGAAATTGGTCTGTAATTTAGTAAATCGGTTTTATCTCCTTTTTTGTATAGTGGCTTTACTTGAGCAGTTTTTAGAGCTTCTGGAAACACTGCATGGTCAAGTGAACTATTGCATACGTCTGCTAACAGTGTGCAATAAGAATAGAACATTTCTTTAGCAAAAAATCAGGAACATTATCAATACCTGAAGAGTACTTGGATTTAAATTTGGATATTACTGAAACGATTTCCTTGAAATCAGTAGGGCACAAGAACACTGTTGTTTCACATATATTTTCTCTATTTATTTTTACTGAAGTACCCATTGTGGAGTTCTTTTGTCAAACAATATTTTCAGCAAGATTTATGAAGTGATCGTTAAAAGTCTCTGCTATTAACTTTGGGTTTGTTATTAATTTTGATGCTTCTGCAGTACTAAATTATCTACATCTACAATTATCTACAAAAAACCAGACGTAATGCTGATATATGCAGGTACGAACAATATTCAACATGGAGTAATGGCAGAAGAGATAATGGGGGACATTATGGATCTTGTAAACAACATTAGATCAAAATCAAAAGAAACAAAAATCATAATAAGTGGGGTACTTTGTAGGTGGAATGTAAATATTAGGAGAATTATGAAAATAAATCAAGAAATTAACTGGCTATGTGAGAAGAAAGACTGTTTACTGGTTGATGCAAATTATTGGTTAGAAGATAGAGACTTTGCTAGAGACGGAGTTCATTTAAATAGAAGGGGATCCTTCAAATTTGGAAACCTGTTGAATAGGGTAATCTCTTCAGTATTAAGGGGAAACTAATTAGTAAGGTGGTGGATGTTAAAGCTAATGGTATTGACTCAGTAACTGAAACAGTTTTCACTCCTCAAACTAAACCAAACACTCCTGTAGTAAATATAAACGTTGTTAATAGTAAAACAATAAGGTTATTTCATCAAAATGTACAATATATATCCAACAAAATTGAAGAAATAGATATAGTATTAAACAAATGTAAACCTGATATTGCAGTGTTGACAGAACATGGACTGGACAATATGCAAATTAAAAGCCTTCAAATACAGAATTATAAATTGATATCACACTTTTCCAGACAAAATCATAAAGGGGCTGGGGTAGCTATATTTTTAAAATCTGGAGCTAATTTGTCTATATCAAACTGGGATAAAGTTTACAGCATAGAAAAAATATTCGAGGTAGCCACAACAAAAATACAAACAGGAAAACTAAACTTGCAAATAGTGGGTTTGTACAGATCGCCAAGTACCAAAGTTAATGATTTTCTTTGCTATCTAGACGACATGCTAAATAAAACAAAAATAGGTATAAATAGCAAAATAATTTTGATAGGGTATCTAAACATAAATACTGGCACAAATAATACAGATTATAAAAACCTACTTGACATAATTTCAAGTTATAATTTAAAAGACATTATTAAAGAACCAACTAGAATCACACCCACCTCAGCTACATCAATAGATCATATTATAACCAATATTGAAAAGAGTAATTACTCAACAGAAATTGTAGATTATTGTATTTCTGACCATAGTTCACAAATTATGGATATCAGTTATATAGGGGAAGAACTTGAAATAACAGAATTCATGAAGTTAAGACAAATGACTACTAACAATCTGAACCAGCTCCTAGTTAGTTTAACAAAAGAGAGATGGGGCGCAGTTTATACATTGCAGGATAGTAATAAAAATGGAACTGCTTCTTTGACATTATAAAACAGCACCTTGAGACACACTGCCCAATCAAAAACAAGAGTTACCAAACCTAATAATGTATTAAAATTCCATATGAAGTAACAAAGATTAGAGATAAAATGAAGGATTACCATACATTCTATAAATCAACAAACTTAGACATTTTTAGGGATAAATATAAAGCTTTTAAAAAGAAGTATGCTCAAGAACTAATTAATCTAAAGAGACAACAATTTAGTGATAAAATAATAAAATCAAATAATAAGGCAAAGACGATATGGGGAATTGTAAAAGAACATCATGTAAACAATAAGACATTTGAAAACATAACCTTAGAAGAAAATGTGCAGCTAGTTGAAAATCCTAAAGAAATTTGTCAAATCTTCAATAATTATTTCTTAAAAATGGGAATCAATAAAATCAGTCAGATTAGGGATACAACACAAGGAACAAATGAAATATTATCAACCATTTATATAAAAGGAACCACTAAAGAGGAACTAGATAAAATAATAAATGAACTAAATAATAACACATCGACGGGGTGGGATGAAATATCTACAAAAGCAATGAAACATTGTAGATACGCCCTACTAGATATACTTGAAGATCTGATAAATGCATCGATAATGGAGGATTCTTTTCCCGATTGTTTAAAAATAAGCATAGTTCGACCAATATTTAAAAAAGGCAATAAAACAAAAGCAGAAAACTATAGACCTATTACCTTAACTTCTGTTTTTGCTAAGGTATTTGAAAAAGTGTTTAATAAGCTTTCTAAATAAATTCAATATACTAAGTAAATCTCAACATGGATTCAGGAAAAATTACTCCACAACCACAGCGATAGCAGAGCTATACCACAATATACTCCAAGGGCTTGAAAATGAAGAAAAGATCACAGGTATATTCCTTGACCTATCTAAAGCATTTGACAGTGTATCACATGAAATGCTGCTGAATAAATTGCAGAAGTATGGCATAAGGGGGAAATTTCACACAATATTAAAATCCTATTTAGTAAACAGAAAACAATGTACAGTAGTTAGAACCAAGAGTAGAAATACAATAGAATCAATCACATCCAATTATGAAAACATCATAGCAGGAGTTCCTCAAGGATCTGTCCTAGGACCAATACTTTTTTTGATCCACGTGAATGATCTTCCTATAACTACACACTCAAAAACAGTGACGTATGCCGATGACACCTCATTGATATTTGGTACTAAGGAAGTAAATGGAATGGAGAAAATAATAACTACAGAAACGCAAATTATCTATAATTATCTTACAAACAATAGCTTGAAAGTAAATCTTCAAAAAACAAAAACAGTCATGTTTCAACACCGCAATAACAGGTATAGTAGTAATCCTATCAATATAAATATAAATGGTGAACAAATCGAGCAATTAGATAAGATAAAATTCTTAGGAGTGATTATTGATGAAAACCTAACATTCAGACACCATATCGACTACATATGTAAAAAGATAAGTACAAATCTTTATTTATTAAGGAACCTAGCAAAATACCTAAATTCTGAATATCTGAAACTAACTTATTATGGAATAATACATTCACATCTACAATATGCAGTTGAGATATGAGGCAGCACTTGTATGACTAACATGAACAGATTGCTAGTTTTGCACAAAAAATGTGTAAGATGTATATTTAAGGTAAATAGAAGAGAATCATGTAGAAATGTTTTTGTAGAAAACAAAATCCTAACAGTAGTATCTCTATACGTTTTTAAAGTAATAATGTTTGTAATTAGCAAGGATGAAATGGGTAACTTAAATAAACATTGTCACAAACACGAAACAAGGACACAAAATAATTACCACAGAATAACTTTAAATAAGAAGTCAACAGATAAAGATCCCTTAATAATGGGAAAATTATTATTTAATAAACTACCAAATTCACTAACAACAAAAAAAGGTAAATTATTTAAAAATGAACCAAACAAGTTTCTAATACAAAAATGCTTGTATAGACTGGACGAATTGTAATTAAATGTATATAACTGTTTATTTTGATGTATCCGACAACATGTAAGTGTTATTATGGATGAAAATAAATTATTATTATATTATTACATTCTTATTGGGCCTTATTTCATTGTGTATTACTTTCCATGAGGCTTTCATTTTGTTCTGGGTACATTTGATGAATGTATTGTTTGCCATCTTTTTTGCTTGTTTTATAACTTTATTCAATGTGGCTTTATATTTCTTAACATAGTCACTGAATTGTGGAGTGACAGTCACTGTTTGCAGAATTTCATGTAATTTTCATTTGTGCATGCAAGATGTTATAATTCCTTTAGTAATCCACAAATTTTATTTTCCTGAGAATGATTCTTTTATTTGTACAAGTGGGAAAGCTATATCAAAGTAATGACTAAATATGTTTTGAAAAGTTTCGAATTTTTCATTAGTAGCAGATGTATCATACATTTCATGCCACATTTCGCTTTTTAGTAGATGCAAGAAATAGTCTATATTTGAATCATTGAATTGTCTGGTAAATTTTGCTTTTTTTATGGTTTGGATTTATACTGTTTTCCATATTTATTGATATTAACTGAGCATTATGATCACTGTAACCTATATTCAGTGGGTGACTTTTGTACGACTGACTAGCATTAGTAAAAATTTGGTCAACTATGGTTGCACAGAATTTTGTATTTCTGGTTGGGAAATTTACTAAAGGTTTTAAGTTAAATGTAGCTACCAAGTCAATTAAGTCATTCTTTTGTTTTGAGATTTTAGCAAAATCAATATTGAAGTCTCCACAGACAAAGTTGTGGATGAAAGTGATATTCATTTACAAGAGATATTCCTGGCATTCCTTGTCGTCACAACATTGTAATTCATGAATTAAAGTCACTCTGTCAAGTTTCAGTTGTAAAAGCTTAGTAGCTATATTAAGAGGTTTGAATGGTACACCAATTTCATAAAGTTTCGGTACAAAATCCTAAATCTGGATAAAAGTGATGTCTTAATGTCATAAGACAATGTGTAGAGTATCAAGAGTAAGCTTAAGAGCTCGTGGATGAGCAATCAATCTTCAAAAGAACTTAAAAGACAATGGGCTAAGAAATGTAGGTACAAGGGAAAATAACTTAACAGGGTTTTGGAATGCAGAAAGAAAAACATTTGAAAATGTTAACTCCTTAGGGGAACTCTGGATAAGAGTTCTTTCATTTTCTAGTGGTATAAAACTCTTCAATGTACTTCCTGTAAGAATACACAAATTACCTACTCAAATGTTTAAGGAGAAACTGTACAAATGGTTAACTGAGAACCCCTTTTATAACTTACAAGAGTTTATAGACAAATGTAAGGAAGACATATAAAACATGGTTATTTTATGCTTCTGAAATATAGTTATATATAGTGTTTTTACTAGATTTAAGGTAGCTATTACTTGTGACGAAGCCTATTGCAATTATTTGTAATTACTGAATGGTGAATAAATTATTATTATTATACTCGAATAAAAAGATCATGGGAAAGGTAGACAGACGAATATAGATAAGGTAAATAACAAGGAAATGAGCAAGCATTGCTTCCACACCAACTTTGAGTATCCACCACATTCTTATCAGACAGTTTTGGCCTTATTCTTGGCGTTGTTAGCTTCAACTTAACTTGTTCGGTAAAGAATGTAATAATTTAAGTCTATCTTCCCCAGTAAAACATCCATACTTCTCTCGCGAAATACTGGATAGTGTTCTTGAATGGTAATTTTCTTAACAAAGGTTTTCCACATACTAAACAAACAATATTTCCTCCTTGTTCCTTACATATAAATTTGCAAGCCCAATTAGGCTGGAACTTTGTGTGACCTTTTTGCTGCATTTATGTTTACTGTCAGTTGTCTGTTTACACTCCTTCCTAAAACAAAGACGCACTGGCTACCTGCAGCCATAATAGTTGCCAATCTAGAAAGTGACTGATGTTTCGTATGGAGAGAGAGGTGACGCTGCCGCTTATTGCTGCTACGTGGGTATTCAGGTGTTTGCTTGTCTGCGCTACCTTTGTCACTATTTTTAGATAGACATAATGAAGCATTTATTAAAACACATGCACAGATATATGAACTCAAACTTGTGTAAAACAAGGCAAATTGCCACAATAGGACGCAAAGGAATTTGCCAATACACAATCTCTAACTGTTCTAACAAGAGCAGTGTTTACTGCAGCATATGCTACTCGCTCCCCCGCACTTTATGTAAATGTCTTGACTCTAATATATTATCTGTGGTTCATTTTCTAAATCCTGCTACTTTCTCCAATTTCTCCTGTCATCTCTGCATTTTATCAGCAAGTATTCACGTATATACCTTACCTGTCACTGATAGGAGGGAACATTCTGTAATTTGTTGGGTCCTCTATCTCTTTCGACTTTATAGATTGGTACTACAATTCCCTTTTTCCAATCTCTATCCCTTTCACATATTGCATTAAATAATTTCATCATTAAACTCAGTCTATAATTTTTTCACACTATGCTTTCTCAAATTCACCTGGTAACTCACTAATACTTTGTTATTTTTTAACTTTGATATTTGTGTTTTCACTTCATTTATTTTACTTTCTTTATCTAAACCCTCATAAACTCTATTTGTTCTTTGAAACTCTCTTGGATTTTGAATAATGTGTGCACCCCATAAAATTTATACTTATATATCTGTTTCCCCATTTTTCATATTGCCTTCATATCTGTGAGCATATAGTACAAACATATCTGAACATACAAAAGTGAATCGAGAAGATATTGACACATTGCTTCACTCACACTGTTTATTCACAGGACATGTTTCAAGAGCTCTTGCTCTTATCATCAGCTGATACTCGACTAGTGCAAAACGGAGAAAGAGGAAACCACTACAACTTGCACTAGTCGAGTATCAGCTGATGATAAGAGCAAGAGCTCTTGAAACATGTCCTGTGAATAAACAGTGTGAGTGAAGCAATGTGTCAATATCTTCTCGATTTACTTTTGTATTAATTTGTGCTTCACTGTCCCTACGCTTCTTCCAAGTTTATACTTTGATATCTGAACATAATTTTTTACTCATCATACCTGTTATCATTCCCCGAAGTTTGTTCTCAAAATTTATTACACTCTGTATATACTGACTGTACCAGCAGCTCTTGGTTATTACTATATTGTTGCATCAATGCTCCTGCAAGTTTGTCTTGCGAAAGTAACACATGCTCATGGTCAGCTACTGGCTGACTCACGAAGGAGGAAGAAAGTTGCATGAGAAATAAACATGCGCTCAAGGACAGCTAATGTTAGGATGTGAGTTATATTATTACTATGCAAAAATACCTTTTGTGACTGCAATTCCAGAGGTTTCCAATTTCAGAAAGATTACTGTGCCCGGCAGACAAAGGCTGATGCAAGTCTTCAGAGTCAAAGTGAGTTGGTCAGCAGTGAGCTGTACAATGAGAGCAGTGTGGTGCTTTGAGCGGCATGTGCTACATTCCAAGCTCTGTGATAAGGGGTCGGCAGCCATGGAATAGGCAGAAAGCAGTTCATGGGTCAGTAAGAGTGGCTCGGGTGAAGGACCGCCGAAGATATGCAGTCAAGGCAGCTGCCAAGAATAATGAATACATAGTTCTTTTGCCTTCAGCTGGGATAGGGTATGGTAGATTCTCATGGAGGAGATTCGGTACTGCAACCAGTCTTGGTCTATTATGCCTATGCCCCAAGTGAGACATCCCCAGGTGGAAGGATGAGGCGAGAGGAGACAGATGGCAGCTGACCAAGCAGTCACGACAGTGCAGAGGGCAGGTTACCTACTGTTGGCCAGTTGGAAACTCCCCAGCAGACCAGTACAGTTGGCATCCCACACACCGTAGTCCTGAAACGGCCTACTAAGCCGGCCCTGATACCAGAGACATCCTATCAGAGGTGGAAGTATTTACCAGGAGCATATCATCCTGCCTTGCACTGCGAACATAAAATCCAGACATGATATCTGGAATGGAAACAAGAAAATTAAAAGTTTAGAAGTATAAAAAAAATAAAGGTCTATATCAAAGTATGTGCAGTAACAAAGTATGTACCAATTTTATTTGTTAAAAATGCTGTCAAATGCCAGAATCATGTGAGCACAGACGATGTGCAGAAGTTCTTTTACATACCAGTAAGGGGGCTGTCACTTAAAAACTCTTAATCTGGGCCACCTAGAATGATCAATAGCAAGGTACCGACTTTACTGTAGCCCCATTGTTTACTCCAAGGCAAAACATTGTTATTGTCTTGCTTAATCAGTGAAATACATATGTAATAGTCTGTGATATGTTTTGAACTACAGCATTAACTATGACTTATGAAGAAGGCTTACTAAAACTTTGCAAATAAAAGAAAATTTACTTCTCAGTATGTGAAAGAATACAGCATATATAAAAATGTCATATCACTCCCATTATTTTTAAAGGTACATATATAAAAGCTTATTTCAATCTGAAACCAGGGACAACAATGCAAAATGCATGCATTTGAACAGATCACTCTGTCAGAAGACATAAAAACCTAAGTTTTCTTTTACATTGAATTCTTATTCTTGCTATATTCTACGCAAAATGATAGGATTCAATGAAATATTAAATGACAATGGGCATAGAAAGAATTAAACTTATGAGTATAATCTGTACTTAAAAAGTATGTCTGTTTCCTTAATATAGTTTGTTATTATATGATTTTTGTTTCATGTATAAATTAAAGATGTATAAATTAAATCACTGAACATGATTTACGTAAAATGATGCTGCATGTATATTTACATTTATAACATTGAAGTAGTTAGTTCTTCCTCAGCCAACAACCACTGACTTAGCTATTATTATTTATTTACAAATTCATAAACATTAAAGAATGTATGCAAAGAAAAACAAAATTTAGGCACCCATGGGTGAACTGGATCCTACTTTCGTTCCACAGTAGTGAACAAATGGTATAAAGCTCCATGATCACTTGAAGATTATGGATCAGGTACTTTTAATTACCAATATATCTATGCACTAAATATTTATTCTTGCTATAAAGGTTTACCAGAATGATCCAATCTTTACAGAAAGTTTTAGGACACCTTTGGCATTTTATGGTTTATACAGCACTATGTATTACTCTTGTATAAAATGTATAGGTTATTGCTTATGTCAACATTGAAACATCTAATGTTATTAAAAATAACATTAAAAGGCATTATTAAGTGGAGGAAAAGTACATTTAAAGAAAATTTGAGGTATGTGAAGTACAGAGTGTCTCAGTCGACTGATTGTATAATTTTTAATTATTGCACACTTCAAAGTATTAACTTCAATTTGTGTTTTAAAACTATCTACTGTCATCTTCTATTTGATACAGCTGTTCAATTCCCACTTTGTTTGCAGTCTTTTATATCCTCAAATACACTCCTTGTGTAAGAGAACATATGCTTTCACGGCCGGAGTCAATATAAATAGAAGTTATTTCTGGGCTGTTATGCTGTAGTCTGCTGGAGTTAGAATTACCAGTTGTGTTGTCCACAACTGCGGTGGACATCTTCAGTGATGCGGTCGTAGTCTCCTTGGAGATGCTAGGCTAGGCAAACTTTCCCAAGGAGACTGACTGTACCACTGATGATGTCCACTGTAGTTGTGGATATTAATTTGTGTAGCATCTCCGATGAGACTATGACTGCGCCACACAAAACATCTGGATATTTTAGCTCTAGCAGACCACGGCATAACAGCCCGGAAATAACCTCTAGTTGCACTCCTTTCAATTTCACATAATTTTGTTTTGGCTGATTTTTAAGCCACATCCACACAAGAAATAATTCACACAGTTGACACATTCTGGCATATTTACATACATGCACTACACATTGCAAGTTAATAAAAGTTTCTTGTAAACTGATGTAGCCCTTACTATGGTGTTATACTGACTGCTGGATTATTTCACATCCAGATTCCAGGGCATTTTAATTTCTTACAATTTTTGTAGTGTTGGGCTTGGATATTATGCATAATATCCAGGCACTCATGCAACAGTCTGAAGTGACAGAGGGCTTTTATTTTTCCCTGGGTGTACCATTTGTAAAACACGCTGCATTTTCAAAATCTACCATTAATTATCTTAACTTTTATATTACAGTTTGCATACTTATCAAACATTACATTCACACAGTAGACCAGCAAATAGGTAATCAGATTTTATCAATACAAACAGGCACTCCAACTGTGAGAACCTGATCAGTGGGAAGATGAAAAGCTATTAGCTTTTATATACATAAAAAACAATGCCAAGAATTTTTCCAGCATACACACAAAATAATAACAAACATTAATGTGGATACTTACACAGTCAGGATGTAACCCAACTCCTTCAACAAAACAAATACATCTACTGTCAAACCCCTACAAGAAGGAACCAGGGCCTGAGGAGCAAGAGAGGCTTAAATTGTTTATCTGTTCTGTTAGTAGATCCGTTTACTACGAAATGAGTATATGAGGGTGCATATGAGTCACCCATGCTGCCAGATCTAATGCTCGTTTCAATAACTGCAGTGATAGGTATTATGCATGGGTGAGTTATTTGACAACACTGTGTATTTTAGATGAACCTAGCATCTTTACTGCATCCGGACAGCAAGTATAAACATTGTGCGGACACGTTCATCTACCTTGCCTTCTTGTGTTGGGTGGACAGTAGCACTATTTGCAACATAGAAGTCAACCTAGAACATGTTCAAATGTAAATAAAATATTTCCCATATTATAATTGGTAACCTGCGTCTATTACTAAGAATAAACTATGACTTATTTATGTATACCCAATAAATTAATGGCATTTTAACACAAAAGGGGATTTAATCATCCACAATAAGAATGCTAACTCTCTATTTGTTTGATAGTCTCACTGTGATCACTGGGTTTAATTACCTTTTGAACAAGAGAGGTTTAAGTTCTGTTAGCAACACACTTTCTTACTGTTCCACAACAATGTCAACCTGAGTTTATAGAAATGGCAAGAACTCAGACAATGTTACGTATAAGTAGGAGCAATTCATCCAAAAGTGCTGCAGCACTTCTACCTTAACGATAATTACATCTTTTTACTTTGCTCTTAGAGGATTTTTACCAGCTTTATTTCACAAATTCACTATTTTTGAGATCTCTGCACTGCAGCAGTAGGCAGATATTTGAGGTACTTTTGAGATATTGAGAAGGTGGAAGGAAGTTGAGGGGTAAGAACAGAAAAGGTACAGTTACACAGGTTTACAAAGACCTGTAATTTCCTTCCAATTTGCTTGATTGCTTTCCAAGTTTCACAACCATATAGTAAAATTGATTTAATATTTGAATCAAACAATTTTAATTTAAGCCTTAAGGGATTTGCTGGTATGCTTTGTCATATTAATCTTTGCTTAAAGGGAAATCCATCAATCTGTGTACCAGAATGTTGAAATTTGCATGTTGGTGTGGTTTTGGGTTAAAACTATTGCATTTGATATAGTTGTCTATAGGAGCGAGTTCTATGTATATGCCAAACATACACAACTAAATATACAGTGTAAGTGAAGCAAACATGTCCCAAATTCAACTCATAATATTTAGGTATATAGTTTAAAGAAGGTTTTCAAGAACTGCAAAAAACAGACAAATCTTACCCCATTCATGCACCAACAAGTCATTTATGGGCACTAGAAGATGAAAGATTTTTACTAAAATTAGGCAAGTGAGTCAACCTTGTATATACTTTTCTCCACTTACAAGTTTTTTGATGAAGACTAGTTTTTGGGAACTTCTTCACTATCGTCAGTTCTGTGGTTGTAAGTGGAGAAAAGTATATACAAGGTTGACTCACTTGCCTAATTTTAGTAACAATGGCACTCCACTTTCTGAAATACTTCTTTTTGTTCTATATCTATGAAAGATTTTTGTTTGGGCTAAGGGTTTGTCACTGAGTGATGATTCACATAGGTGTTCCAAAGTTATATTACTATTTTAGCCAATACTCTTTGAGAAGAATTGCTGCATTTTTAAGAAGTCACAACCTCAAACAGGAGCAAATGTTCTACTGAATAAATAAATAAATACATAAATGTATTCCTATGAGTAAGGACTATGATACAATGAAGCACAATGGAACATTGAATACTAGTTCGACTCAAAATTATACTAACATAAATGTATCTGTGTGAGTATACTGACAAAACATTAAGGAATCATGAATAGATGATTATATTAACAAATAAATCAAGGCATCAAACAAGGGTGTCCAATGTATATATGGTGTATATATGTATATGTAAAAAATATAAATGTATTCCTATGAGTAAGGACTATGATACAATGAAGCACAATGGAACATTGAATACTAGTTCAACTCAAAATTATATTAATATAAATGTATCTGTGTGAGTATAATGATGAAACATAAGGAATCATGAATAGATGACTATATTACCAACTGCACATTAAAAATAAATCAAGGCGTCAAACTAGGATGTCCAATGTTCCCAATTTTATTTAACCTTTATATAGACGATGCCATTAGTAACTGACAATAGTTTTAGTAAGCATTTTAGTTCCTTTCTTGGAAGTGTTGAAAACAGTGTTGTTATGATAAATTAACTTTAAAGAGAGTCAATTAATGACACTTAACAACACTTACTTTTAAACATGTTCCGGAAAAATTTAAAAGTGTTGTTTAGTGTCATTAATCGACTCTCTTTAAAGTTAATAAGCATTTTAGTATTAATGGAAAAGCAATGGACACTATTGTACACTGACAACCAAGTACTAGTTGCAGAATCATAGGATGCTTCACAGATGAAAGTAAACATTAAATCAAATATTAGAATCTTACAATTAAAAATATCTATAAATAAAACAAGAATTTTAGCATTTAAAGGAAAGGAACATGTTAGCAGAAAGATTGTAATAAATGAGGAAACTATACAACAGGTGGCAGCATTTAACTACTTGGGATCAGAAATATCCGCTGTATTAGAACAGAAAGATGTTGACAAGAAACTAAATAAATTAAGCCTTATATGCGGTACAATAAAGAGAACCCTTAGAAGGAAAACTAGAAGAGAAATGGAAATTAAATTCTGTGAGATATGGCAGTCCCTGTATTACTGTAATCAAGTGAAACATGGGCATTAAACAGAGAACAGAAATGAGATTTTTAAGATCAGTGGCTGGATATTCATAAAACAAATGAATTGAACATATTTAAATTAAAAGAAAGCATTAAACAGAATAAAGTAATTATTAATTTTTAGATGAGTCATATTTATTACACATCTGCTTCACTTTCGTACCTATTTTGAGGACATGTTTCGCAAATTATCATTTGCATCTTCGGCTCTTATGCGACTAAAGCTTGATCCAGTGGTGTGGACTGGAGACGACATGCAAAGAGGATGAACAAGGACAGATTCCCTAGAATACTGACCAACTATGTTCCAACGAGTAAGAGATGGAGAGATATAGATTGAAAGGGACAGAATGGATCCTAGTGTCTAAACCTTGGATGATGATGATGATGATGATGATGATGACGACAATAATGATGATGAATACTTGACTAAGTGAGGTGACAGTACATATATAAAGTTTATTTTTGTGCTACACTTAATAATTGCCATTTTTAAACCAAAATTACAATATAAGCAATTTCACCTTAACACCACCATTTCATAAGTTATGGGCCACCATTTAAGTACACGAGAATTATAAGCTCCAATGTGCTAGCACAGTAGATTGTTACAGCAGACCCTTCTTTTGGTTTGGTTCCTTTTTCCCCATTGTTAACAGGCTCTTAGCCACTGAATATGACATTGTCATTGAACATGACTTTGAAGTAATTAGAATTTGGAGGAGCTATATCTTTTTTTGATTCCCAAGTGATAATGAACTGCCTCTTTACTGCAATTTCATATGGATGTCTGATTCAGTAAAGAAAGTTAAATCATTATCCCTGTGTTAGACATCTTGAAGTAGCAGAAGGGAAACATGAAGAAAAAGTCCTCCACACATACGCGCGCACGCGCACGCACACGCGCACGCACGCACTCACACACATACATCCATGCAGACGCATGTCACATTAACATAACATTTCAATTTATTAATACAAGTTAAAAACTTCATACTGAACCACGAAAGGGTAACACTTCTCTCTTCTCCAAAAAAAATTTAAGTGTCAAAATGTACTTGCTCTATTGAAGTTAAAGATTGTACAGGGTGTAACAAAAAGTTATGTCAAACATTTGAGAAAACATTTCTTGCAGATAGAGGATAAGAAACTAAATGTTTACTGTCTGACAGACTTCCACAATACTAGCACAAAGAGTCTCTACAATTGGAACTAGAGTTGCATAAAGAAGAGATGTCACCACAAATGAAAATCTAATGGGTTTAAGTAAGGTGAGCGTGGAGGCCACGGAACTGGTCCTCTTCCTATTCATCTAGGAGGAAACTTTCTATTCAGAAATTGACAGATAGAGAGCCTGAAATGAGGGGGAACTCCATCATGCATGAACAGAATACCAGTGCCGAACAAGTGGACGATGTAACGTAGCACAATGACGAGAAAATGCATCAATTCCACCCATTTTAACCAAATGTAAAAGCTAATGTTTACTACTGTATGTACTATTAAAGCATTGTTCTGTGTGGGATTATGGCCACAGGATAGGTAAGCATTACACTTCTCACCGTGTATGCACAGATGTAGAAAAAGTGGTCTACCATGGAAATATACAATTTCCAGACCTATGTTCATAAAACATTTTTTATGCTCTATATGGAAGAAATGTTTTCCCAAAATTTTGTAATACCTTTTTGTTACATCCTGTATTTCATAGCTTTTGTTACATTAATATCCACATCACTTTTGCTAATTAGATATATCTTTTATGCAACTGCCATACATTCTTGCATATACAAAGAGAGGGTATGGTTAACTTTTAATTTTCTGCACTCACACATTCACATATAAATTCGTTGTTCGTGAAACACATCAAATGCATGTTATTTATGCCTAAACACCAAGAATGGCTATGAAAAACTATAGTTTGTTTGTTCCTCTATATATCATATAATAGTTCTGAAAAAGCAGGTATAGAGGATGCAGAAAAACAATGTGCAGATAACTGTGGAGTGGAAAGAAAAGACAATACCATACTAAACACTTTGAGGTTAAGAGAAAGGGTCACAGATGCAATGTAATACAGGAGTACTGCATGAACAAATAGAAATCTGACTAATGAGTACTGGTACATAATCAAAAACTAAACTTTACAAGCATGTACGAGGGCAGTTTTTTTTTTTTTTTTTTTTTGGCTGTGGGAAACCTGCCCCTACGCCGATTTGTCCACTATATCTCACATGTGGTTACCTGGGATCAAACCTGGGTTGTTTTGATAAAAGTTGAGTGGTCTAATCACTCAGCCACAGTGCGGCCTAATGGGCAGTTCAATAAGTACTCGTGTTACAAAATATATGGTATTACTCCGGCAAGTTTGTGTTGTTATTTGTTACATGTTGTCAAAACAAATTTGGTGCTGATTCATAGGTTAGTTTGGATTTTACAGACATTTCAATTGGTTGTTCAACATGTTTTTGCTAAAATGGAATAAATGAGTATTGTTCAGTGGTTCCCTTTTTACTTTTAGATGGGAAAACTTGCGAGCAGATAAAAGGAAAATTGCATGCTGTTTATGGAGATCTTTTGCCTTCTATGAAAACAGTTAAGTACTGATATAACAAATTCAAATGTGGTTGAATATTTGTTTTTGATGAGGAGTGCTCAGGACACCCTGCAGATGTGGTTACCGAGGAAGTTATTGAAGTAGTCCAAGATATTAAATTTTCGCTTCACTGTGGTGTTCCAATACAGTAAAATCTCGATAAGTCCAAGATATGTTCTCACTGATCATCGAACAAAAGTTCGTGAAGTGGCAGAGGACATAATTCATATGGGAACAGTAACTCATATTTTCCATGATAAGTTGGAGATGAGAAAGCTGTTGGCCCGATGGATGCTGCATTTGCTCACAGTGAACAAGTGGGTGTTGCTTTCAACTTCGGAGCTGTGTTTGGAGCTGTTTAAGCAAAATGTGAAAAGGACTTTTTGCATTGAGTTGTCACTGGATTCATCATTATGCTCTGGAAACCAAGCAACAATCAAAACAATTGGTTGCTTCCAGAAAAGTGATGGTGACAACATTTTGGGATGAAAAGGGTGTCATACTCATTGACTTCTTGTAAAAAAGAAAAACAATTATTGGAGTATACTACAGTGAGTTATTGGCCCCCAATTCAACAAGAAGTTGAAGGTGGCATGGCCCCATATGGCAAAGAAGAAAGCTCTGTTTCACTATGAATGCCCCAGCACATTCATTCCGATTTGCCAATGCCAGATTTTCATTATGAATTTCTGTCACACACCCCATATTCTTGTGTTCCCAAACAAGAAGAAATGGCTTGCAGGAACAAATGAGGAGATCATCATGGAGACAGAGGTGTATTTTGCAGATCTTGACAATTCTTATTTTTTGGAGGGGTTACAAAATGGCTGGAGTGTTGGGCAAAGTGTGTATCCCTAAAAGCAGATTATGTTGAGAAATAGCTTGTATTTGAAAAAACTGGCATCTTCATTCCTAACACGGGTACTTACTGAACCGCCCTCGTAGTTTGCCTCTTAACATTTCTTAAAAATGCTGAATAACATCATATGTTTGTCCATACTGAAATTATATTGTTCAAAGACGTTTCGTGACACCTTGTTTATTTCTGTACTGGCTTTCTACTGTGCACATTGTTTATCTGCACCTAGTACAGGAATGAAAATCTCAGAAATCTTGTGTTAATGTGTTATACATTCGGGGTAAGGAGAGATTGCAACAGAAAGACAGGTCAACAATGCTGAACTACAGTCCACTGTTTTCTCCACTATATTAGAAATATTTAAAGACTAAGGAAAGCAAGACATTTTCTAATTTCACAGCTCAGATTTACTTCTTACTTTTTTGCTTCCCTTAAGGTACAGGTAGCATTTGATTTTAAAAAAAATATATATGTTGATGTTTCACTATAAATAAATATTCATTTATACTGCTTGTTATGTAATCTATTATCAAAGACATATTTCAGAAATGTGACTGCCTCTGTTTCTAACCACTTTTTCAACATTACATGGCTTGTGGTGGAGATGCCCTACATAATCGGTACCAGAAATTTGTTGAAAAAATATTCCAAGTGATATCAAAATGAAAACCTTTCAATTATTCTTTCATATATTATTAAAATATGGGCGCCGGGGTAGCGCGGTGGTTTCGTTCGCGGCTCCCGTTCTAAGGGTCCAGAGTTCGATTCCCGGCTCTGGGGTTGGCGATTTTATGTCGGCCCTATCCACGCCTTCACCTCTGTCTAGCACACGTGAAGTATCCCCTATGCCCAACGTGGTTCGGAGTCCACGGTAAAAACTGTAGGTCCTCTCACCTCACCGCCATCTTCACTATCACCCTATCATCGGAGGTAATGGACACCGCCCTCTGGGTGCCTCCACCTGAGAAATGGGTCCGGTCATCACTTGGTGGGGTGAGGTTACCCCGAAGGCCAAGGTTGCCATGTGGGGAGTGTTAGTAACTAACTAACTTATTAAAATATTAGTTTTCATTTTTCTGTTATGCATTTCAAAAGCTTTAGGTTAGATTTTGAGTGCATCTCAATACATAAATGTGACCATTACAGACTTTTCCACGTAACAGATTTTTACATTATAAAGCGTTTTATGGCTCTGTTTTAAAATTCTTCTCATTTTCCAAATGTGAATTTCCTTAAACTGTTTCATCCTATTTTGTATACAGGGTGTTAAGGGTATGAGTGCACAGATTTCATGAGCAAGGAGATCCAAATATGACAAATAATTAAGTCCTATGACAATTCCATTGGTCTTGTCAAATAAAAGAGATAATTGAACATTACTGTTGCACAGTCTGGCAACAGAGTAGGATTCCAGAGCTGAATGTTTTTGATTTGGTTTGCCTTCAGGCATGCATTCACACCTACAGCGGGTGAAAGTCTAAACTAGGGCAGTGCTTGAAATAGGGTTTGCCATGTGCCTATGTGTTTATCAAATACCTGTTACTCTAGTAACAAGGGATGGTGTGCTTTTCTTTTAAGCTATTCAATCGTATTCATGAGACTTAAACTAAAAGTTGCCTAAAAACTACATATAAGTTGATCAAGGATAAAAATTAAACTGTTAATTATGAAATACCTCATTCAGGTGTATCATACAAAATTAAAGCCACATATTTGCTACACAGAAAATTTATTAATGGTCAATAATTGAACGTCAACATGATGTCTATTTAGACATGCTCAAAATGTGTTTCATTGGACTCTTTGAGTTTGGAATTCTCCTATTGGGAAACTTAGCCAAAGTGTTGCCCTTCATGAGAATCCACAGAGTCCATGAGAGTTTCGCTTTGCCATAAGCAACAAGCATTCTCTTGATTTTTAAAAACTGCCATATTTCTGAATGGATTAGTATCATCTGAAGCACTGACAGAACCTGTTGTTATGCCAGGTGCCACAGCAGGTAGGTTTACAGTTTACATTCCTGACCTTCTGCTCTAAACTCATGCCAATGTTTCAGGGTTGTCAAGCATAAGCCTGAGACTTTATTGCAATAGATATGCAGGAAGCCAGTCCTGCAATATCATTTTGTAGCTATACAAATCATTTTAGCAACATATGGTAAAGAAACAAATAACTCATCTTTTGTGGATCTACCTTGTTATTCTAATTGCAAAAGTAATTTATTTTGATTCAGAATCAAAATTTTGATCAATTTTATTTTTTATTTCTGCAACCGTGCACTTAAGAGGAAAATGGTACAGGAACTTACGTTTCAGCTTAACGTCAGGGAGTTGCCATTGAAGTCTGCGCACACATACCCCTAGCACCTAATAATGGAAACTGAATTAAGTCTTCTGTTGCTCAATTCAGGACACTTTTCATAGGCAACCTGTTAATTTGGATTAAGATAATGTGAATTCTGTTTAATTGGTTGAATACTGAAGAATGAAAATTTAAATTAAATTTCTTTCTTCTGTTTTTTTTTTTTTTTTTTCTAGTATGCACGTCTAGGTTTTCTTAAAGTTGTTTATTTTTCAATGGCGCTGAATTTCTTTTATTCCTTGTTGACCCCTCCTGTTGAAATATATAGCATATTCAAACATTGAAAGTGGCCCATTTGTGTGATCTATGATAACTAAAACTAGACTAGTAACTAACAGGAGGGGTCAATATGCTGACCACATACCAGTTCTCAATGTTATCCTTTGCATCTAATATCCTATGTAAAAACAGGAGGCACTAGACATATGTTTCCCTGTTCCACCTTCAGGTTCTTTATCCTACCGGAAAGGGATGATTGTAACATTTTTGTGGTGTTCGTACATGGAAAACTTAATTTTACACTTTTGTGATTCTTAAGCACCAAAAATGGTAGATATCCATTTTATTTTATTTCTTGAAAGAAACTGATTTTTCCCTCTTACGTGTTTAAAGTTGCATGGTAATCACTATGTGGTTTCAAGTTCAACATTGTTAATCACAAAACAAGAAGACCAAAGAATACCAAATCTGACTGGCAGTTAGAAGATGAAGATGTGAGCAACAGGTTCTGTCATATGTTTGTCAGTAATTAAGTTTTTACATTATGAACAAATGGAACAACCAAAAGCAAGGCAAGATTGCAATTTTGTGTCAGTTATTGAGTTCCTCCCGACATTAACTAATGCATCACTGGTTTTATGAACACCTGACAGTTCTCTCAGTCTCCTGTACAAAATAAAATGTATATTGCTATGCTTATTGCCTAAATGGAATCATTGCTATATCACTTACTGTGATTAGAATTAAGTCGAAATGGTAATAGGTGAGCTATTTGCATCACAAAGTAGAAACTCATGATTTTGCTCACATGCCCAAAAATTAATTAATAATAAGCTTTAAATAGTGTATTGCTACATTCTTCAGATAGAACACTTTGAATTATATTTCTTACTGTATATGAATTAACAAGCACTAATTGTAATGAAACATTGTTACGTTTGTTTCTTACATATATAGTTGCATTGCATATATATATAAAAAGAGCCATTAACCCTTCCCGTGCGGAATCAGTTTGGGCCAAATTTAACAAATGTTTAAAAATTATTTTAAAACTAAATATACATTACATATTATAACTATTATTGTGTAAATATAAGTGATTACCTAACTTATGCTTGGTGCAAAAATGGTCTGTGCTGAAAGTTATACTAACATATCTTGGTAGCATATACTCACAGGTTCAGTATAAGAATAGAGGTACTGCTTGTGAACAGCTTAAGTTACCTGCAAATTACTGTCATCACTTGAGCCATTATTGCACCCAGCTTACTGCACACATTTGTTCTTCTTCAGAATCACATAAAATAATAAGAATCATGAGTGAACTGATTGCATATTGATATTATTTTACTCTATGTTAGTCATTTCAATGGCACCTTTGTGTTAACATGCAAAAACAAATGAAATAAAACAAAAAACAAACCTCTGAAAAGCTGAACTATTTACATATGAACATATACTTTTAATAGTGAATGACATCCTGGCATATTGCTGACATCTGATGATGATTGTGCAAAGCACTGAATAGATCCCAGCCCTAATTCCCAGTTGGTAACTAAGTTTACCTCACCTCCAGACACTTGTAGTTATGCCCACATCCCGATCGCAAAGGGTTAATGTCATAACTCTGTAACTACTTTACATAGCTTTCCTTGAAATTGATTAACAAACACTCCCAGGGGGATTCATACTTTCATAATTCCACTGCAATAAATGTTGGAATCCTGATAAGCCAACGGCATCTGATATTGAACAATAGCATTCATTTTATGACTCTGACATTCTTAAATGAATAACTGACAGCCATGGCGGCATCAGGCTTTTTATTTATATTCCTTTAGTAATGTGAAGCCCTGAATTATTGAAAATAAGCATGTCAGGGTGAATTCTACCAACAAATTAACACAGCAATTTCTATTTCTTCTTTCTAATGGCCATGTTTTCTTTCATTTTTTATTATATCATTTGGATTTCTTATATAGTTATTATATACAATTTCAACTAAGCTGCAGGAAAAATTGATTCATACCAAAATGTAATTGTATTGCTAGAGCTTCACTTTGGTGTCTGGCTGATGTGCAAGTATTTATTAACATTAAATTTATATTTTTCAGAATGCTAAGCAAGTGCAGAAACTGGTAAGGAACTGTGTTTAGGCTTCATTTTATTTAGAAACACCTTAATGCTGCCATTGAAATCAGCACTAACTAGAACATAACCACCACAACCCTTTGTGTGTTGAGCTACAACTGGATCTTCCACTTTGAGACTCTGACTGGAGCTTGATGTACCTTCCTGTTCTTCTATTTGTTGTATGATATTATTTGGATTTGGAGCAAACACAGCACAGGTTACCACTGCATTATGTGCTTTTATACCCTCCCAAAAGTCATTTCTATCACGTCGTACAGAAGAAAACTTGGAATAATCATGGTGTGTCTTCCAGATATATATGCATTGATTTTCAGATCCACTTATGATGTATTTGCCATCATGACTGAAACTGGCCTTTATCTGGCTACTAACATTGACATAACCTTTATATTTACATGAAAGATTCAAATCCCTTAAGTCATATAAGCGAATGCGGCTATCATTAGATGTAACAAGGATTTTGTCCTCCCCAGGCATTGGTTCAATACCACTAATTTTACGGCCTGTTGAATTTTTGCCACGGGTGGATCGTACATGAATTTGTGTATGGTATTTTAGCTGATCTGTGTTATAAAAAATGCAGCGCCCATCATAAGAACCCACAACGGCAAATTTACCATTCTGACAAAAATTTGCTGCTGTGATAAGTTTTGTTTGGCCATCCACTTCATTCCACACTGCAACTTTCTTGTCAGGTATATTCCACAGGCGTAACTTACCATCTAATGAGCCACTAAGAAAGTAGCGATCATCACGAGGATGAAAGACTATGGCTGTTACAAAATCAATATGCTGAAAACAACATAAGCATTCTTTCCTTGAAATATGCCAGAGTCTTACTGTCTTATCCATTGAAGAGGACAGGACGAAGTAATTCTTTGACCACGAGACATCCAGTAAATCGGATGTGTGACCTGTGTAGGTGCAGAAAGGCTTTGGCATAAAAGGGCTCTTGATGCCTTCATCTCCCTTTACATCTGCAAACGCAGCACTAGGGTCTTCAGCTGAATGCTGTGAGACCAAGGACTCCTGTGAAGGAGTAGGCGAAACCTTTTCTGCATTGTACTTTGTCCTCATGTCCTGGAAAAAAATAAAAACAAGCTTAGACTGTTCTACTTTAGAATGCAAAAATTATTACTATGAAATAATATAATCAAGCTAATAGGTGAGTTACATGGAAAAGGTCACTATGTTTTTGTCAATACTACCAAAATCTGAAAATGAAACAAATTTAAAAACAGAATCGACTGCCGGTATTTCAAAATTCATTACGTGATGTTTATTTTTTAAAATAAATTTCTTTTCCCAAACCATTAAATCGATCGGACCATTTAATTGTTTTAATAATTCAACTTCTGGATCTATTTCATGGTTAAATGACCAAAAATGATCTGCTACGGCCGATTTATCAGTCTGTTTATACTTAATGTTAAGAAAATGTTCTTTCATTCTGATTTCCAAATTATGTTTTGTCTTTCCAATATAAACTTTATCACAATCTAAACAATTAAATTGATAAATACCAGATTTTTTACTATCAGGAATTTTATCTTTTTTAGAGAACTGCAGTAAATTTTTAGTACTATATTTATTTTGAGGAACTAAGTTATACCAAACTCTTTAAAACAATTTTGAAAATGTTCATTAACCTAAGGATGGTAAGTAAATTTTTTAAAATTATAATAGTCTTTTATTTTTTTAAGGGTAGAAATATCATTAACATTTTTTTGATATTTAAATTTTTCAACTTTTTTAGGTATAAGGTCTTTATTAAAACCATTAATTAAAGCAGTATTAATAATATGTTTATATTCTTTATTAAATTCCTCTTTATTCAGGGGTTTATTTATTAATCCAAAAATCAAACTATTGAAAACTGTAAATTTATGTGAGAAAGGGTTAAAACTTATTTTTTATGTAATTATCGATATGAGTAGACTTCCTATAAATACCAAAGTTTAAAATGCTTTAAAATTATTAAATTTGCAAGATAAAGCTATAAAATTCACATTAGAGACTGAAATTATGGATTTCTTCCTTTTCTAGATCTCAAGATAATGAGAAATAATAACAAATTAAATTTTGGTATTTATAGAAGTCTACTCATATTGATAACTACATAAAAATATAAGTTTTAACCCTTTTTCACATAAATTTGCTGTTTGATTTATAGTTTAATAAATATACCAATGAATAAAGGGGAATTTAATAAAGAATATACACATATTAACACTGCTTTAATAAAGACCTTATATATAAAAAAAATTGAAAAATTTAAATATCAAAAAACTGTTAATGATATTTCTACCTTTAAAAAAATAAAAGACGATTATAATTTTAAAAAATTTACTTACCATACTTGAGTTAATAAACATTTTCAAACATTTTTCTAAAGAGTTTGGTATAACTTTAGTTAATATAATTTTGAGTCGAACTAGTACTCAATGCTCCACTTATTGCTAATAAATTAGTATAAACCTAGAACTCGTTTCGTTAGGAACTTCCTAACATCAGCTGTTGTCGACTAATAGATGTTGGTTTGGTGAACTCCTTAGAGGTGATAGGTGTGTCTCCTCCAAGGAGTTCACCAAACCAACATCTATTATACTGGTCGCCAATCTAGAAAGTGATTGACATCTCGTACGGAGAGAGAGGCGACGTTGCCGCTTATTGCTGCCACGTGGAGAGCGCAATAGCACTACGCGTGCGAAGGTGATTCACTTACGACTGCAATGGGTATTTTGTTATTATTATTATTACTATTATTTATAATACTATACACAAAGACAATAGTAAAGTCGTAGATCTACATGCAAACGCTAGAACATGCAAGAACACATCAATGTAAAGATCGTAACAAAAGAGGCATCCCTGTGACATTTTGATGCTTACTGAAGTGGGAAAATGCCGCTTACATAATTTTTCCTGGGAGTTTCTAATTTATACTCCAATGTCTAACTTTCTTCTTTAAAATACTTTTCTTTCCCAATCTTAACCTTAATGCCCTTACTGATACCTACACACGTGAAGTCCTATCAAGCACCTTAGAGAATGGTATACTAGACTCCCCTTTCAATTTCTCCTCATCAAAGTATTCTCTTAAAAAGCATATTATTTCCTGTGTATGTCCTTTAATTGGAATACCTTTACCAGATACAGCTTTATTTGGTTCCCAAGCACGTTCAGGTTTTCGCTTGTCGCTATATTTTGACATAATTAAACATGCATTAAACACAATTGCAAATGATCACACACGCGCTTAGATACACGGACTCAGGCACACGTAAACCAAGGCAAATTGCCACAAATAAAATGCAAAGTAACTTACCAGTGCAGGATCTCTAACTTTTGCATACGTGAGAGCATTCTGTTTATGCAGCGTTGTCAGCAATAGAAACAAACTCCAAGGTATTATGATTACTGCAGCGTTTGCATAACTCGCTCGCCCGCGTCATGCTAAGCATGTGTTAGAATATTGGCAACCAAGGTTTAGCATCTAACATTGTCATGGAAACGTCTCAACTCTAATTGGTCCCTCTATTCGTTACCATGACAACTGTTATGATATACTCATCCCCTCCCATTTATTTCAACTGTTATTCCATGTGGTTACTAACTGTCAAATCACATTCTAGTTTGGCGACCAGTATAGTCGACAACAGCTGATGACGTTAGGAAGATCCTAACGAAAACGCGTTCTAGGTAAATACTAGCAATAAGTGGAGCATTGAGTACTAGTTTGACTCAAAATTATATTAATTTTGTGCTTCATTGTATCATAGTCCTTACACATTGGAATAACTTTAGTTCCCCAAAATAAATATAGCATTAAAAATTTACTGCAGTTCTCTAAAAAAGATAAAATACCTAATAGTAAAAAAATCTGGTATTTATCAATTTAATTGTTTAGATTGTGATAAAGTTTATACTGGAAAGACAAAACGTAATTTGGAAACCAGAACGAAAGAGCATTTTCGTACCATTAAGTATAAACAAACTGATGAATCGGCTGTAGCAGATCATTTTTGGTCATTTAACAATGAAGTAAATTCAGAAGTTAAATTATTAAAACAATTAAATGGTTGATAGATTTAATGGTTTATGAAAAATTATTTATTTAAAAAAAAATAAACATCGCATAATGAATTTTGAATTACCAGCAGTCGATTCTGTTTTCAAATTTGTTTCATTTTCAGATTTTGGTAGTATTGACAAAAACATAGTGACATCTAGTGCCTGTAATGTTAACTACGACATTGTTGATAGCTGTAGCTGATGATGTGAATAAGATATTCAGAAATCGCGATCCTAATCAATTTATAAGAAAACATCCATCATTTCTTATGAAATAAGTGAAGTCTTAAGTTACAAATTATTATATTTGTATATAAATCCTTTCATGGAAGTGTTGAAAACAGTGTTGTTGTATAAATTAAGTTAATTGGGAGTCGATTAATCGACTCCCAATTAACTTAATATTTGTATATATTTGTTTGCTTCACTGTTAATAGCTTCATATTTTACATATTTATTAGTTCAGATGTATCTGCTTTACTTCTGGAGACACTGACTTTAGAATTATTTGCTGCCTTCATATTAAAACACACTATCATTTTATTCAATTTGTTTATAGATGATATAGTGGATAGAATGAAAGGAAGAAATCAACACTGTCCAATAATAGAAAACAAAGAGATACCAGGTTTGTTATATGCAAACATCAGAAGGATTATAAAGAGCAATAAATGAAACTGAAAAGTTTTGTGAAGAGTGGAGAATTAAAGTGAATACAAAAAAGTCAAAAGTGATGGTTTTAAAAGAGGAACAAAATTGAAGAAAGAGGAACAATAGTTTTTAGAGCAACAAAAGTTAGAAGTTGTGAAAGAATTTGAGTGCTTAGAAGTTAGGATGAATGGGAAGGGCATGGCAGGAAGGTAGTAGCCAATGGAAAGGCAGCAATGTCAGGAATAAGGATATGCAAAGCGAAACTTGATATGTTAAGTAAATGGTTAGAGAGAATCTATGAAACAGGGGTAGAGTCAAAGATGTATGCTGCAGAAATATGGGGGATGTTAAAAGTAATAAAATAGACCAGTTATACAAACAATTTGACAAAGATATGTTGGGATTGTGCAGATCAGCTCCAGAATTAGCAAAAACCAAAAGATATAATAATTTAAAGAGTAATATTGTATTAATTTTGTGCTTCATTGTATCAGAGTCCTTACTCATAGGAATTGAAAGTGTCTTGACATTTTGGTATAAATGATTGATAAGAGATACTGATGAAATCCTAAAGGTACGCATGAATCAACAAAAGAAAATGGGAAACATAAAGAGTTGGTGCTCAGAGGGAGAAAAAACTGTGGAAGAAATAGGAACGGGGAACATATGGAGAGTAAAAAATAGGAATGTAGCAAGCTTTTGGAAAATAGTCAAAACGAGAATGGACAATATAGACGAGAAATATGGGGAGGGTTGGAAAATAGAATATTGTGACTTTGTGGGTTTGTGAAATGAAAAGTCCAATTGCACCACTCAAAAATGTTCTTTATTTCCACCGACTTACAGTTGAACACTTGCCAATTACACAGAATTACGTAATGCACACAATTACGATTCACCAGCTCGTCCGTTAAAGTTCCACTTGCACTCGCGATTACGTAAACTCCTCCGACGCACGTACGCAGTCTTCTCGTCCGTCTTCTAGAAGTCATCACCGTCTTATAGAAGTCTCTGGTTTCAGTGAATTACCGCGAAAGTTCCAGAGGACAGGGGAAGGGGAAAGAGGAGGCCAGCGACAAGTGACATTTCCCCAATCACCCCTCAGTTAGTGACTGCGATTAATGGGAGGGCGTGGCTCGGCTGCCTCTGGTCCCTTCCCAGCTGTCGCCAGTCGTGCCTTCCGCTAATTGGGTGACATTGCTCCCTCCTCAAAGCTGGTCGTCCCGAACAGCACCATTGTAGCGGGCTAGACGATCCAGGTGTACCACCAACATCTTCCCTCGGGGAACCTTCTGGATGCAGTAGACCACGTCGTTAATCCTCTTCACCACCCGGTAAGGTCCTTGCCATGGCTGCTGGAGCTTCGAGCAGCATCCCTTGGTCCGGGTAGGACGGTACAACCAGACCAGGTCACCTTGCTAGAACCCTTGGCTGTTGGCTTGCCTGTCATATCTGGTCTTCATGCGGTCGCTCGCCTTCTGGATGTTCTGGCAAGCCATCTCGTGCATATCGTGGAGATGGTCCACCAAGTTCTCCACATACTCGGTCGCTGGCTGTTTCGCTTCCGGAGGGCTTCCAAAAGCCAGGTCACAAGGGAGGCGTAACTCTCGGCCGAACATTAAGCTGGCTGGCGTCATCCCAGTTGTGTCGTGTGTAGACGAGCGGTAGGCCAGCAAGAACAGTGGCACCTTGACGTCCCAGTCTCGCTGATGGCTGGCCACGACCTTCCTCAGGTGTTCCTCTAAGGTCTTGATGTATCTTTCGACCATGCCATCCGACTGGGCATGTAGAGGCGTTGTGCGACCACCATTAGGTACTTGTTGCCTCGGTCGGAAACTGGGAACGGTCCAGCAATGTCAACGGCGATCCGTTCGAATGGCGCTCCGACATTGTACTGCTGCATGCGACCCCGGCTCCTAGTCTGGGGGCCACGACTCGCCGCGCACATGTGACACTGACGGCACCATCTCTCAGCATCTGCTCGGAGTCTCAGCCGGTAGTAGCACTGCCGTAGTTTGTCAATCGTTCGGTTCGCTCCCAGGTGTCCTCCCGAAGTACCGGCGTGCACTTCCTCCAAGACTTCCGGGATCTTACTCCGGGGAAGTACCAACTGTTCTCTCTGCATCTTCCCATCAGGTGATTCCCATACCCGGAACAGCACGCCCCCTCTGGTCTTCAACGAGTCTCATTGGGCCCAGTACGACTTGTAGGTGGCACTCCTCGGTGCGATGTCCTCCCAGGTTGGTCTTGTCCCTGCCTCCACTTCCCTCAACAGCGGCCCCAAGTCTGCGTCCGCCAGCTGCTCCCTCCTCAGGCCTGCGTTATCCCAGCCGTCCGCAGGCACTGCCGTGACTACTCGGACTGCTGCGGCACGCTCCTTCTCTTCCACTCTTGTGCATTGGCCGCACTCTTCTGGACAGGGTCTTCGGGACATGGCGTCTGCGTTACCGTGGCTCTTCCCTCTACGATGTTCCGCGGTGAAGTCGTACTCCTGCAGCCTCTGGACCCAACCTGCTGTCTGGCCTTCGCGCCGTCACCATCACCTCGCTCCTTGCGGGGACAACCATGTCTTCGTTCAAGACGACCCTGCAGATTCCCAGGCGCTCTTCGGGTTGACGGAGTATAACCTCTTCTCCATTGAGCCGCAGGACCTTCTTGCCGACGTCGACCGTCGCCTCGTGGCTCCTGAGGGCATCCAATCCCAGAATCACCTCCTCAGCCACCTTCGCGACGAACACCCAACAGACGAACGGCACTCCGTCCCAAGGTCAGCTCCAGCAGGGCCTCCTTCTCCACAGGCAAGGTGTCGCCCGATGCCGTGACAAGCTCGTATGGTCGGCTCGGCTTCCTCGTCGGCAAACCCTTCGCCACGTCAGGTCTGATGATGGTCACGGCTGCCCCAGTATTCACCAGCACACGGCACGGCTTCCCACTCACCCAACCGTCCGCGATGAGGCTGTCATCCATACGCCGGCTGACGACGCGCAGTGTCACTCGAGGGGATGGTGGTAATGGCGCCGACGTGCCTTACTCATTCTTCCAGCTGCCCTTCTTGGTGTGGGCAGTCTCTCTGCAGGTGTCCGGGCTGTCCACACCCCCAACACAGGCCACTAGGTGTTCGCCGGCGTCCCTCGGCTGGTCTTCTGTCTCCGGTGTAGCGGACACTCCTCGTTCTTGACGTCGGGATAGCTGTTACTTTGGCCGCCTCTATCCTTAATGCTGCCGTCAGCGCCTCGTGGATGGTTTTATAATCGCCGAGCATTAGGTGCTGACGAATCTCCGTGTCCCGTACCCCGTCAACGAAGGTGTAGGCAGCTTCCCGGGATACGAACTCTGGTGGGAGGTCGACTAGCCTTGCTTGCTAGTTGTTCAACTGCCAGGGCGAACTCTTGCAGCGTCTCCCCCGGCTGCTGCGACCTTGCCTTTAGCTGGCTGCGGTACGCTGCGGCTAAGCGGTGGTTCCCGAAACGATTCTCCAGGGCCTCCCAGATGTCCTTGGGCGCTGCCGTCGTCTGCACCGCGTTTAGGACTTCCGCGGCCCATCCCTGGAGGCTGGCTATTAACTGTGTGGCCTCCTCCTCCGGTGACCATCTGTTGTGCTTGGCCACTGTGTCGAACTGGCGGCGGAAGACCTCAAATGTTGACGCGCCGTCATATTTGGGAGGTTTGACACGCGCAGATGTTGTGTCGCGTCCCGGCACGTCGGCCTTCAAATCCTTCAGCTTTCTGCCGACGACGTCCTCCACCATGGCGTTCAGGGACTTGACGCTGCTGTCGGCCTTTCCCTCCAGGTTGTTTACGCGGTTCGCGAGGTCTTCGACGTCTTCAACCATGGCGTTCAGGGACTTGGCGTTATTGTCGGCCTTTTCCTCTAGGTCATTGAAGCGGTTCGCCAGGTCATCGACGCGCTCGTCCACTTGGCCCATCCGCTTGCCCAGCTCCATCACGTTATCCCTCACGCCAGCCAACTGTTCTTCAAATTTGGCGGCGAGAGCCTCGTTCGCCACCTTCATTTCCGTGGTCAGTTCGGCCATCTTTGCGGTCATTGTAGTGGCCAAGTTGTTGTTTGCCGTTTCCGTCTTCGCTGTTAATTCAGCCTTCATTTCTTCCATCTTCTCGGTGATGTTGTCGTTGGCCGTCTTCATTTGTTTCAACTCGGCGGTGATGTTGTCGTTGGCCGTCTTCATTTGTTTCAACTCGGCGGTGAGGTTGTTATTAGCTGCTTCTGTTTTTGTTGTTAACTCGTTCATCTTCGCCAAAAGCATTTCCATGGCCGTAATGTTCGGTGATGTTATCGTCCCGCTTCATGACACCAGTGTGACTTTGTGGGTTCGTGAAATGAAAAGTCCAATTGCACCACTCAAAAATGTTCTTTATTTCCACCGACTTACAGTTGAACACTTGCCAATTACACAGAATTATGTAATGCACACAATTACGATTCACCAGTTCGTCCGTTAAAGTTCCACTTGCACTCGCGATTACTTAGACTCCTCTGACGCACGTACGCAGTCCTCTCGTGCATTCACTAGCTCGTCAAGCACTGACTGACTGACTGACTGACTCAATTCACTCACTGCAGCCCTTTTTATAGGAATATCACCGTCTTCTAGAAGTCCTGAGGACAGGGGAAGGGGAAAGAGGAGGCCAGCAACAAGTGACATTTCCCCAATCACCCCTCAGTTAGTGACTGAGATTAATGGGAGGGCGTGGTTCGGCTGCCTCTGGTCCCTTCCCAGCTGTCGCCGGTCGTGCCTTCCGCTAATTGGGTGACAATATCATTAAAGTTTTATAGGATAATAAAGAGAGAATGGGTAAGAGAAAGATATTTAGATCAATGTAACAGGCAGGAGAGGGAAGGAATGGCTTGGATTAGAATGGGATCAATGTTCTTAAGGGGACTAAGAAATAGCAGGATAGAAATTCAATTATGTGGAGAAACAGGAAGTACAGTTCACATTCTGACAGAGTGCAAATAGCTAGCAGCATGCAGACAGAAATTGTGGGAGAAAAAATGGGAAAAGATGCAAAGCGAATTGATAGTCATAAAAATGGTTATGGGGAAAAATGAAAGTACAAACAGAAATATGGGGAATCTGTTTTGGAAAGCTGAAGAGAAGTGGATGAGTAAAGTAGAGATTGGAAAAGAAAAAATGCTGGGACAACAAGGGGAAACAGACAGCAAAATAGAGTAGATGATGGAAGGGTGACCATGCTACTCAGCAATGCTAGAGGGACTGTGAGCCAAGCAGGTCACTATCTTATATTATTTTAAGGACTTCATTAAACCTATGTGGAGGAATATAAATTGCTGGGTCCTGACAAAGCTTCAGGAAATGAAGCAAAATAATTTTTGAAATTACGTTACATTTTATAGCCCACTGTTCAGTTTGGCTGAATAATTCACTCTATGCTATACACCTATTTCTAGATAACATCAGATACCTGTCCTTCAACGCTTACCTGAAAATATGTGCAAGCATTACGGACTACCCAAACCCGCAAAACTCGATCTTGCCCAGCAGTTGCTAACAGACGACCACAGGTTGAGAATTTCATGCACCAGACAGGGCCCACATGTTCACCACCTAGGTCTTGGACATGTTGCAAGTTATCAAACTCATAAGGACCTTTATGGCTTCCTGATGCTTTTAATTTTATATACTGTTCCTCTGGATTGACTTCATCAACAATATCCATCACATCCTCTTTGTGACGTGCATGAGAAACCTCCTGTGCAATTGACTTGGCTTTGATCATTGTCTTCTTCAGCTTAGATCCGAACATTTTCTTCAGTTGTGCAGCACGACTTATCTTATTTACATCCACTTCTTCTCCTACAGGTACTTGTAACTTCTTGCTATCAACACTTTCCTCATCAGATTCTTTTTCCTCCTTCTCTAAGCTAGTGTTACTGACATACTCAGATGTAAGACGCATGATGTGAAGAGAAAGAGGATTGATGCACTGTGGTAACTTATCCTCTGCTACACTCAATGGAACCCGTTCTCCTGTGTCCAAGTTTAGGACTGTTACTTGTTCCAAAATTTCCTACAACATAATAAAGAGAAATAGTAATGCTGTGTCCATACCAAAGAGTTTTCATTACGTTTGTTAACAAACAGTGCTAACAAACAACAGTCATACATTTTTCAATGTTTATAAACAAAATATGTCAAGATGTTATACTTCTTTTGGCCAGGTTGGTAAAAAAAAATTCCTTTAAACTTTTGTGAATTCAGTTACTCATTTATTTTTCTTGTTTTCATTGCCATCTAAGCAGAGTTATTTAAATATCACAAAGAATATATTCCTTCATTTTAACGAAGTGGATGTTTTTCCATCTGCCGAACTAAAGCATCAACGTCATTAAAAGGAAGGAACCTGTAATGAATTTTTAAATCCTACCACAGAACAATCTTAGCAGTTTCATCACAAAATCAGACATCACTTCTGCCACCAATATCTGTAATCCTGTCTTCAGTGTTGTCAGACCAGTCATACAAAGCTGAGGATGGAAGCAATAGCTTCTGAAACATGTTCTGAATTTGAATTTAAGTGAAGTCAGTATCACAGACCAACTCAACAGTCTTTGAAAGATACTGTTTCATTTCATTGTTTGCAACTTCTAACTTCAAAATCAATTAACATTTTAATCTCTGAATATATCCATGATTAAATATACTTGTAATATGCTTAAACATTCTTTTCTGAACATGCACATGAAAACACAAAAAAGGCATTCAAGTGCTAAGAAATGAACTGCAACAATAAATACTCTGGGTACTAATGATCTCAACAAGTATGTACTCTAAAGTAGTTCCACCTTCACCATCACTAAATTTAGGAAGTGGGAGAACACACTCTTAAGAGATTAAAACTAAAGAGCTGGAGAAGATAAAAATAGAAAGAAGAATGGAAAGTAAGGAAGACTGTATGAGAGGATACGATCTTGTAATTTCTGGGGTCGACAAGGAATCAAAGCATTTCAGGAAATACAGTAATTGTTAATGAAGAGATTAGGGATGAATATGATAGGCGTCGAACTGCAGGATGCATTTAGAATTGGGAAACCGGAAAGAAAAAGAAATATATGGAGAAATTCTGCAATATGGAATTGGCAGTAGAAGTGTTAAAACAAGCAAAGTAAATCCTTTCTTGGAAGTGTTGAAAACAGTGTTGTTATGTTAAATTAAATTTAAAGGGAGTCGATTAATGACACTAAACAACACTTACTTTTAAATTTCTCCGGAACATGTTTCAGAAAAATTTAAAAGTAAGGGTTGTTTAGTGTCAATCGACTCCCTTTAAATTTAACAAGCAAAGTAGTTAAGAGGAACATCTACTTACATCAATAAGGATCTATCTTACGAGCAAAGAGAACAGAGGAGGAGGATAATTGAAGAAAGGAATAAGGCAAGGAAACAAAGATTAATATTAATTGATGGATGAGTGACTGAGCAGAGAAGCGACATAAACATCAAAGAAACAGAGCATAGGAGTTTTAATGCAGCACAGACAAAAAAGCTGACTTCCATATCCAGAGTGAATGTCCACAATACATGTGGAATAAATGTAGTATGCATTGACAGAGGGGAAGCGGTGCAACAGTGCAAATGGAAGAGAAGAGGGGGAAAGCTCAGAAATAGTAATTGGAGTGAAGAAGAAAATAAGGAAAAATGAAATTGCATTATGGCGAGTACAGAGTGGAACATGTGTAGGAATCGAGGTGGAGGAAATCCAGAGTGAAACAAATGTGGGTATACAAGGGATTGAAAAGGGGCGAGAATGAGGCAGGGGATATCGTAATGTAGGGACATACCAGCAAGGCAAAAATATGGCTGTTGCAGAAAGGAAAGAATAGAATGGGGCCATCGGAGGTAGAGGAGAAGATATGAGCAAATGTGATGAAACAATACATAACTGGGGAGAGGGGAAAAGTGCCTTAATAATTACAGGAAAAGAGGAGGCAAAAAAAAAAAAAAAAGGGAAGAGTAGGTGAAAACATAATAAAAAAGTGAGGTTAAGTAAACCTAGGCTAAGTGAAGTGATAGTAATAAGAATTTGAAACAAGAGCAAAATAATGATCAGGGGAAGTTAAACATTTTGCAAATAGTGAAAAACCAACATGGCTGCATCAACTGCAGAAAGAAAAGAGAGATTACAGTAGGGTTTGTCAGAAGTAGAAAAGAAAATTTGAGAAAGTGTGGCAAAGTAATAGCCTACTAAAAGGAGGATTGCGAAAGTGCCTGGGAAGTTAAATAATTTGTAATAGGGAAAGCAGATGCAAGAAAAGGGAAGATGTGCAAGTGAGAAATATTGAAAAGTGAGGTTAAGTAAATCCAGACCCTGTCAAACAGTAATAATAGGAATTATGCATGACTGGAAGAATTTAGTAACAGTGATGTCAAAATTAATTGAAAAATCTATTTGTAGTTGGTTTTTTTGACACTTTGTCACTTATATTTCATATTTTTGAGGGACTAGTTTCGGAAGCAATCGCCTCCATTATCAACCTCTTTCCAACTGTCTGTTGCCATCTGCTTTCCTCTCTCTGGTGGTGGAACTATGAACTTCTTTGTTAAACTATCTGCTGGCAGGATTTCAAAGTTCATTACTTGGTCCTTATTTTTCCATATGAATATGTTCTCCCATGTTGTCAGTTTATTTTGTTTATCATTCCTTTCAGTTATTTTGGATTTGGATCAATGTCATGGTTTTCGTTCCAAAAATGAAATGCTACTGCTGACTTATCTTCTATGGTGGTATCCTCTAAAGGGGAGATAACTCTGCCACCTTTGGGAAACTTAGTGAGATTAAGGAATGTAAACCAAACTTAACAAAAAGAACCCTAAGAATATTACATCAAAATGTGCAGTACATATCCAATAAAATTGATATGCTGGATGTGCTGCTTGATGAAGTAAACTCTAATGTTACTGTAATTACTGAACATGGTCTCGTATGTAATGAAATAAAGTATGCCAAACTACGGAACTACACTTTAGCCACACATTTTTGTAGAAGTAATCATAAAGGTAGCTATTTATGTAAAGGAAAATATAAATTTTAATGTGCTTCCAAACATACATAAATTGACAAAATCATAGTTATAGGTATCTATAGATCGCCTAACTCTAATGTGAATAGTTTTTTCAAAAGACTAAATACTATCTTAGCCATGTTGACTAATAAGGGACAAAAAATAGTGATAGCAGGAGATCTAAGTATAAATGCCAGAGGAAACTCACAAGATTACATGCAACTAGGTGATATTCTTAATAGTTTTAATTTATGTAATGCTATAAACTCCCCAACTAGAATAACTGATAAATCTGCAACTGCAATAGACTATATGATAACAAATATTTACCCTACTCAATGGGATGCAATTGTTAGGAATTTTCACATATCTGACCATCATGCAGAAATAATTGATATTTACAATTGTAACGGTGAGGTAAAAAACGTAATGTGGGCACAAAAAAGGGACATCACTGAACACAACATAGATATTCTACAGGGAATGCTACAATCAGAGAACTGGGATTCTGTATACTCTACTTCTAATGCTAATGTAAAATGGGATACCTTTTTTAAAATATTATTAGAATACTTAAACCTTGCATGTCCTTTAAAACAAAAGCGAATTATTGCTAAGGCTAAACAAAAAGTATGACTGAATGCTGAAACAAAAAATCTAAGAGAGAGGATGAAATCCATGTATGAATTTTACCGTATGACAAAATTTGAATTGTACAATGAAAGCTACAAAACATTAAAAAAAGAGTACACCAAGCATCTTGCTAGGCAAGTATCCTTAACATACAGTGCTTTAATTAGTCAATACACAAATAAAACTAAAACTGCATGGAATATAATAAACAATCAAAGAAAAACAAAAAGCGAAGAGCATAATATAACTTTACAAATTAACGGTCAAACGACATCTAATCATAGAGATATCCGCAATTTATTTAATCAGTATTTTATAAACATGATTAACCCATTAAAAATACACCACTTAACTATCACCATACAAATATTATGAGGAACACAATTTATCTTACACCTACAACTGAAATTGAAATTAACAAAATAATAACTGAATTAAAGCATCAGTTCTCGTATGGATGGGACGGTATCTCTTCTAACATAGTAAAAAGTTGTAAAAAGGAACTTGTAGATATAATAGTCCATCTCGTAAATACGTCAATGGAACAAAATATCTTTCCTGAATGCTTAAAGAACAGCATAATAAGACCGGTCTTTAAAAAGGGAGATGAATGTCAAATAACAAATTACAGACCCATAACTCTGCTCTCTATCTTTAGCAAGATTTTTGAAAAAGTTCTATATACAAAACTGGTTATCTTTTTAAATAAACACAACATTTTAGCAAACATACAACATGGGTTTAGGAAAAACTACTCTACAAGCACTGCAATTGTTGAACTTTTGCATGAAATATATACACAATTAGATAAAGGCAATCAGGCAGTAGCACTCTTTCTTGACCTCTCCAAAGTGTTCAACAGTGTATCTATAAAGGTGTTACTGGATAAATTAGAAAATTATGGGATAAGGGATAAAATGCATGAGATAATACAATCATATCTAACTAATCGCAAACAATGTACAGAAATAACAAGCAAATTCAATGGTTCAACCAAAAGTTATACATCCACATATGACACTGTTAAATATGGAGTACCTCAGGGGTCGGTTTTGGGGCCTCTATTGTTTATATTATACATTAATGACGTACCCAGATTTGAAAATTGTGCAAATGTATCATATGCTGATGATATGACACTTTTGTATTGGAATAAATCCATAAAGATCCTGGAAAATTCAAAGATGGACTCAATAAAAGTAATTCTAAAATACTCAAAGTATAAACTTGAAAGAAGCGTAGGGACAGTGACGCACAAATTAGTACAAAAGTGAATCGAGAAAATATTGACACATTGCTTAACTCACACTGTTTATTCACAGGACATGTTTCAAGAGCTCTTGCTCCTATCATCAGCTGATACTTGATTAGTGCAAGTTGTAGTGGTTTCCTCTTTCTCCATATTGTCAATAGATGGCGTGATGTACTTGTCAAAGATGTCCGGTGGTGGAGTTTCAAAATTCATGACTATGACGATTTTTGTTAATGAAGATTTTTTCCCATACGGAAAGGTCTATGGGGTGGATTAACATATTTTATTAGAGGTGTTTCCAAGTTGATGTCATGTCTAGTATTCAAAAAATGAAAAGCCACTGCTGATTTTTCTGTTTCACCATTTTTAATGTTTCTTAGATGTTCTTTAGTTCTGATGTTAATATTTCTTTTTGTTTTTCCTATATAAATTTTAGGGCAAGTTTCACATTTGATCTCATAGATTCCTGGTTTTTCTTTGGTAGTGATTGAATTTTTGGGAAGGCCTTTTAACAAATTTCTGATATTAAACCTATTTTGAGGTGCAAGAGTTATGTTGTGTTTTGAGAAGATTTTTTGGAATTTGTTATAGGCTGATGGATGGAAGGTGAATTTTTAAAAAATTTTTTTTTCTCTTTTTCTCCTGTAGGTTCTGGGGTGGTGGTTTCTTTTATTTTCTTAGCTTTGTTGAGTCTGTTAACTGTTTTGTCTACTAAATTTGGGTTGAAACCGTTGGATATAGCTACTTTTCTTATGTGTAGGTATTCTTCTTGATAATCTTCTCTGTTTAATGGAAAGTTGATCATCCGAAAGATTAAACTGTTGAAAATGGCATGTTGGTGTTGTTTTGGGTTGAAACTATTGTTCTTAATATAATTATCTGTGTGTGTCGGTTTCCTGTAAATACCAAAAGTGAGTTTGTTGTTCATTTTTTTGATCTTGATGTCCAAAAAGGGCAGCACGCCATCCTCTTCTGTTTCCAATGTAAATTTTATAGTTGGATTTTGCATATTCAAAAGTCTAAGACCATCTTGTATGAGTTTTTTTTAGGTACTATTGCAAAAATGTTGTCAACATAGCGATACCACACTTTTAAATAATTTGAAAAAGTTTTTGTGATATGTGTTTCAAAAGCACTCATAAATAAATTGTCTCCCTTCTTGGCAGATTTATTTATGAGTGCTTTTGAAATACATATCACAAAAACTTTTCCAAATTATTTCAAAGTGTGGTATCGCTATGTTGACAACATTTTTGCGATAGTACCTAAAAAGCTCATACAAGATGGTCTTAGACTTTTGAATATACAAAATCCAGCTATAAAATTTACATTGGAAACAGAAGAGGATGGTGTGCTCCCCTTTTTGGACATCAAGATCAAAAATATGAACAACAAACTCACTTTTGGTATTTACAGGAAACCGACACACACGGATAATTATATTAAGAACAACAGTTTCAACCTAAAACAACACCAACATGCCATTTTCAGCAGTTTAATCTTTCAGATGATCAACTTTCCACTAAACAGAGAAGATTATCAAGAAGAATACCTACACAAAAAAGTAGCTATATCCAACGGTTTCAACCCAAATTTAGTATACAAAACAGTTAACAGACTCAACAAAGCTAAGAAAATAAAAGAAACCACCACCCTAGAACCTACAGGAGAAAAAGAGAACATTTTTTTTTTTTTTAAAAATTCACCTTCCATCTATCAGCCTATAACAAATTCCAAAAAATCTTCTCAAAACACAACATAACTCTTGCACCTCAAAATAGGTTTAATATTAGAAATTTGTTAAAAGGCCCTCCCAAAAATTCAATCACTACCACTTGCCCTAAAATTTATATAGGAAAAACAAAAAGAAATATTGACATCAGAACTAAAGAACATATAAGAAACATTAAAAATGGTGAAACAGAAAAATCAGCAGTGGCTTTTCATTTTTTGAATACCAGACCTGACATCAACTTGGAAACATCTCTAATAAAATATGTTAAATCACCCCATAGACCTTTCCGTATGGGAAAATATCTTCATTAACAAAAATCGTCATAGAGTCATGAATTTTGGAACTCCACCACCGGACATCTTTGACAAGTACATCACGCCATCTATTGACAATACGGAGAAAGAGGAAACCATTACAGCTTGCACTAATCGAGTATCAGCTGATGATAGGAGCAAGAGCTCTTGAAACATGTCCTGTGAATAAACAGTGTGAGTGAAGCAATGTGTCAATATTTTCTCGATTCACTTTTGTACTAATTCTAAAATACTTGAATGAGAATAACTTAAATGTTAATGTAGGTAAGACAAAACTCCTTCACCTTCAGTATTCTCAAAGTGCAAATAGCTCTGTTTCTCTAACTGTTAAAAACACAATTATCGAACATGTACAGCACATTAAATTTCTAGGACTTCTGTTAGACAAAAATTTATCATATGACTGTCATATTGATTTTATCTGTAATAGAGTAAGCTCAGGATTATTTTTGTTAAGAAGACTTTCTAAATACTTAGATACCACTATTTTAAGAACTGTATATTTTGGTGTAATATATCATTACTTACAATATGGAACAGAGGTGTGGGGGAGCACAAGCATGCAAAACTTGAATAGGCTATTAATTTTGCAGAAGAAATGTATTAGAACTATATATAAGCTTGGCAATAGGAGTTAATGTCGTAATGTCTTTAAGGAAAATAATTTGTTTACTGTAATCTCATTGTATTGTTACGCAAGCGGCAAGCCTAAGATGCTGATCAATAAACGAGGGCTGGCGGAGGGAGGGGAGACTTCGTTTACCCCTCCTGCCGCTCGAAGGAGGGCGAAGCTTCGAGAATGTTTTCCCCCTCCATAAAAGGAGACTCGAGAAACTTCGGGCCGCGATCAATACCAGCGAGGCGAGGGTCAGTTGAGTTGAGTGAGCCGGGCAAGCAGTAGGTGAGGTGCGCCTAGTGTACATAGAAAGACGAACTGGCTTAGTTTTAATTGTGTACATTACGAAATTGTAATTGTGACATTAGAATAAGGTGGAAATAAAGAACATTTTAGGTGGTGTAATTGAACTTTTTAATTTTACGAACCCACAAAGTCGCAACTGGCGTCAGGAGTGGGATAACGGCCATGGAATCGGCACTGGAAAAGATTTTACAGAAAATGGAAGAAATGAACACGGCCAACGATAACATCGCCGAGAAGATGGAAGAAATGAAGGCGGAACTAACAGCAAAGACGGAGGCGGCAAACAGCAGCCTGACCGCGAAGATGACCGAATTGACCACGGAGATGAACGCGGCAAACGAGGCCCTTGCCGTGAAGTTCGAAAGGCAGCTGACCGGCGTAAAAGAGGACGTCACAGAGTTAGGCGAGCGCTTCGAAGACCTGGCGAGCCGCGTTAATGAGCTGGAACGAAAGACCGACAACAGCGTCAAGTCCCTGAGCGCCATGGTGGAGGACGTCGTCGGCAGGAGGTTAAAGGATTTGAAGGTCGACGCACCGGGACGCGACACAACATCGGCGCGAGTCAAACCTACGAAATATGACGGCGCGTCAACGTTTGAGGTCTTCCGCCGCCAATTCGACGCAGTGGCCACAAATGGTCACCAGAGGAGGAGGCCACACAGTTAATAGCCAGCCTCCAGGGACGGGCCGCGGAAGTCCTAAACGCGGTACAGACAACGGTGGCGTCCAAGGACATCTGGGAGGCTCTGGAGAATCGTTTTGGAAACCATCGCTTAGCCGCAGCGTACCGCAGCCAGCTAAAGGCAAGGTCGCAGCAGCCGGGGGAGACGCTCAGGAGTTTGCCCTGGCAGTTGAACAACTGGCTAGCAAGGCCCTAGTCGACCTCCCACCAGAGTTCGTATCCCGGGAAGCTGCCTACACATTCGTTGACGGGGTACGGGACACGGAGATTCGTCAGCGCCTAATGCTCGGCGATAATAAAACAATCCACGAGGCGCTAACGGCAGCATTAAGGATGGAGGCGGCCCAGGTAACAGCTATCCCGTCGTCGAGAACGAGGAGTGTGCGCTACGCCGGAGACAGAAGACCCACCGAGGGACGCCGGCGAACACCTAGTGGCCTGTGTTGGGAGTGTGGACAGCCCGGACACCTGCAGAGAGACTGCCCACACCAGGAAGAGCGGCCGGAAGAACGAATAAGGCCCGGCGTGGAGAGGGGCACGTCGGTGCCATTACCACCATCCCCTCGAGTGACACTCCGCGTCGTCAGCCGGCGGATGGATGACAGCCTCATCCCGGACGGTTGGGTAAGAGGAACGCCGTGCTGCGTGTTGGTGGACACCGGGGCGGCCGTGACCATCATCAGACCTGACGTGGCGAAGGGTTTGCCGACGAGGTAGCCGAGCCGACCATACCAGCTTGTGTTGGCATCCGGCGACACCTTGCCTGTGGAGAAGGAGGCCCCGAAGAGCGCCTTGGAATCAGTAGGGTGATCTTGAACGAAGACGTGGTTGTCCCCGCGAGGAGCGAGGTGATGGTGACGGCACGGCCGGAAGCCCAGACAGCAGGTTTGGTTCAGAGGCTGCAGGAGTACGACTTCACCTCGGAACATCGCAGAGGGAAGAGCCACGGTAACGCGGACGCTATGTCCCGAAGACCCTGTCCAGAAGAGTGCGGCCAATGCACAAGAGTGGAAGAGAAGGAGCGTGCCGCAGCAGTTCGAGTAGTCACGGCAGTGCCTGCGGATGGCTGGGATAGGGCAGGCCTGAGGAGGGAGCAGCTGGCGGACGCAGACTTGGGGCCACTCTTGAGGGAAGTGGAGGCAGGGACGAGACCAACCTGGGTGGACATCGCACCGAGGAGCGCCACCTACAAGTCTTACTGGGCCCAATGGGACTCGTTGAAGACCAGAGAGGCTGTACTGTTCCGGGTATGGGAATCACCCGATGGGAAGACGCAGAGAGAACAGTTGGTACTTCCCCGGAGTAAGGTTCCAGAAGTCTTGGAAGAAGTGCACGCCGGTACTTCAGGAGGACACCTGGGAGCGAACCGGACGATTGACAAACTACGGCAGCGCTACTACTGGCTGAGGCTCCGAGCAGACGCTGAGAGATGGTGCTGTCAGTGTCACGTGTACGCGGCGAGTCACGGCCCCCAGACTAGGAGACGGGGTCGCATGCAACAGTACAACGTCGGAGCGCCATTCGAACGGATCGCCGTTGACATTGCTGGACCGTTCCCAATGTCCAACCGAGGCAACAAGTACCTGATGGTGGTCGTGGACTACTTCACCAAGTGGCCGGAGGTGTATGCCATCCCGAACCAAGAGGCAAGGACAATCACAGACTGCCTCGTGGAGCAAGTGTTTTGCCGATTTGGGGTACCATTAGAGCTGCACAGTGACCAAGGCACCAATTTTGAGTCCAACCTGATGAAGGAGGCACTAGAGAGACTTGGGGTTAACAAGACCCGCACAACACCTCTACATCCCCAGTCGGATGGCATGGTCGAGAGGTACATCAAGACGTTAGAGGAACACTCGAGGAAGGTCGTGGCCAGCCATCAGCGAGACTGGGACGTCAAGGTGCCACTGTTCTTGCTGGCCTACCGCTCATCAACACACGACACCACGGGGATCACGCCAACCAGCTTAATGTTCGGCCGAGAGTTACGCCTCCCCTGTGACCTGGCCTTTGGTAGCCCTCCGGGAGTGAAACAGCCAGCGATCGAGTATGCGGAGAACCTGGTGGACCACCTCCACGACATGCAAAGAGATGGCTCGCCAGAACATCCAGAAGGTGAGCGACCGCATGAAAACCCGATACGACAGGCAAGCCAACAGCCAAGGGTTCCAGCAAGGTGACCTGGTCTGGTTTTACCACCCTACCCGGACCAAGGGATGCTGCCCGATGCTTCAGCAGCCATGGCAAGGCCCGTACCATGTGGTGAAGAGGATTAACGACGTGGTCTACCGCATCCAGAAGGTGCCCCGAGGAAAGATGCTGGTGGTACACCTGGATCGCCTGGCCCGCTATGATGGCGCTGTTCGGGACGACCAGCCTTGAGGAGGGAGCAGTGTTACGCAAGCGGCAAGCCTAAGATGCCAATCAATAAACGAGGGCCAGCGGAGGGAGGGGAGACTTCGTTTACCCCTCCTGCCGCTCGAAGGAGGGTGAAGCTTCGAGAATGTTTTCCCCCTCCATAAAAGGAGACTCAAGAAAATTCGGGCCGCGATCAATACCAGCGAGGCGAGGGTCAGTTGAGTTGAGTGAGCCGGGCAAGCAGTAGGTGAGGTGCGCCGAGTGTACGTGGAAAGACGAACTGGCTTAGTTTTAATTGCGTAAATTACGAAATTTTAATTGTGACATTAGAATAAGGTGGAAATAAAGAACATTTTAAGTGGTGTAATTGAACTTTTTAATTTTACGAACCCACAAAGTCACAGTATGTATATAAAGTAATAATATATATTGTAAGTAAAAATATACATATTACAAATTCTAACAATCAATATTATAGTCATTTCACACGTGGAGTGAAACTATACAACAAACTGCCAAACACTTTAAAAGCTAAACAAGGATCAAACTTCCGACAATGTAAACTTGGTTTGATAATGCATATTTTTAAGTGTTAATGTAAATATATGTCTGCTTTGTTTCACTATAGTTTTGGCAATGCTCGAAACATGTTGTACAACTTGTCTATGGGCTAATAAACATACATTACATTCTTGTTTCATATAGTAAACTCTCGGTTTAGTGGACCTAAAGGGGCCAGGAGTTGTCGGAAAAATTGAAAGTCTGTTAAATTGCAAAATAAATTTCGTTTAAGTTTATTTTATAATCAATGCCAAATTTAGTCCATTAAATCTGAAGTATGTTGAACAGGGCTCTCTTAAATTAAGATTTTACTGTATTCTATTTGTGAAAGCCAGTAGAAAGCCTCTTGAAGCTGCAATGACAGCATAAATAGAAGTGAATGTTCCAGGAATTAAACCTGGGTTCTCTACTACTGTAGGCACCTATGTTTTATACTTACCAAATCACTAAGCTGTTTTCCCGAGTCAGTTCTTGTACGAACAAGCATATTCAACTGTGACATCATGCCTTGTTCATCTCCTGCAGACCTCCTCCTTTCCTTAGAACCTCTGGGACTGAGTCCCTTTTTACGTGTACCATAATTATAGCTGCCAATGCTATTGCTGCTCATAGATCCAAGAGTACTGTTTGCAGTGTGTGATGAGGTACTGCTTAACAACTCAGCTTTTAGTTTCTCAAGCCTTTGCAGTTCTTCTGACGATGGGCCTTCTGCTTTTGCTTTGTCTTCATCCTGTAAATACAAAATAAATAAAATTTAGTTTTACTCTATATTTTTTAATTTTCAAAGTTGATGAAGGCAAGATCTACTCAAAAGATGAAATTATGAAATTAATATAATAGCCAGATATATATTCATAAATATTTAAATAACGGGTGGTACACACAGAGAAGTATGTAAGGTACATAATATATTTACCAAAATATCTTTCAAAGAATTTACTCCCTACCACTTAATGAAATAACTCTCTGCATTGAGCATAGATCTTCTGGAAATGAAATACACGGCAAGTAGCTAAAGACTACAAGTACAAAAACAGTGCATTTATCCTTTGAGACAACATGTATTTTTGAGGATGTATTCTTGCTTCATTTGGTTTAAAGGAGAAAATGGTAACTCAGCTCCCATGAAACAAATGTTTCAAGCTTATGTAGGACCCTGAAATATGAACTTGGAATAAGTGAACAATCAAAAGAATCAAAGCTGTAAAATAAAGTCTTAACAATTTGTAGCAGGTTACATTTTTGGAGCCAGAAAGAACATACGCTATGACTTGCAGATTGATGGCAAACTATGTTACCTATTCTAACTTGCAACAAAGGGGAACGTACGTGTGGTAGAATTGTTCCTGCAGAAATGAGGAAAAAAGGAAGTAAGTGACCTGGCAACTGCAAAGCAGACGAGAGCAGCTACAAGAAATAATAGTTTATACTTTGTTTCATGTAAGCTTGCCCAGTATCTCTTAACGGTCACGTGACCTAATCACCTCTCATTGGTTGCTGTTGTGGTAATGACTGTCGTGCGGTAAAAATTAGTTCGTTATTTAACATGGTGATATATCATTATATGTTGGAAGAGAACTGTCAAATTTATATTTTCGTAACTGTTTTAATTAAATATATTACGCAACAGAGTTGATTTATCTGAAATGCATGTTAATTCTTAATAGAAGTAAAGCGGAGGTTCCTTTGCTCTCAAGCACAGGGCACGATAGCACGTGATTTAGTGGTAGTGGTGACATTTGTTTATATGACTTTTATCACTGACCTTGTTTTGAACTGGATTAGTCATGCATCGCCATTCGAGAGTGCGGGAGCTAAATTATTTTATTGATCGTTTATTGAACATGTACTTATTATATGTATAATGGCAGAGTCTACCGCCAGTTTTTCGCTGAAGTATCGCAAGGATAATTATTTACAAACAGGCAAAAAAAGAATTGTGTTGCATGTGTTTAATGCACTCACAGAGAAGAATCCGTCTTTGTCAGTGAGAGAAGTCGAACAGCTGTGCTGTGAAGTTACAGGTGTGAGTGTTAGATCCGTAGGAACATCGCGACATGAAATTGAGGAAACAGGAAAACTTACCACTCCAGGCAAAAGCAGGAATAAAGAAAAGTGCGTGCTCAGAGAAAATACGTGAGTCATGTGCATAGTTTTTCTTTAGAAACGAAGTCCCTAACATAAGTAACATTTCGTCTGCTGTAAATGAGGATGCAGATTTACCAAATTTCAGCAGATTGCTTATACAGCTGGGATTTGTGAATGAAAAAAGAGGCAAGAAAAATGTGCTAAAAGACAGAGGAAATATTGCTGTGTGGCGAAGACGTTATTTAAGGACAACCACACTGCACCGAGGTACAAATCGCAAAATATACACGAAGAACACACGAAAAGTAAAGTATGGTGTGACACGACTTTTAAGACTGAAAGACAAGCATTTTTGAAAGGTATGTGTGCTGGTTTAAAAAATCCCAGTGGAAAAGGCCAAAGGCCTTTTATTATAGACTCTTTCAGTTTCATTGCTCAGTCATTCTGTTTCAATTTGCTCAGTTCATTATAAACTTGTATTTTTGCATGCCTTCATATCCTTATTTGTATGATTTTATTTATCTTCCCGGCAATTATTACGACATTTACTGCAGGTTTAAATGTGACGGGAAGGCACCGCCTATGGCCTATGAAGCGAAAGCATTAGCCAATTAGGGCGAGGTGGAGGGTAGTTGAACGCGGAGTGATACATTTCAGCTGGGCAAGGTTATATGAAACAGAGATTAGCAATGACATTTAAACAAGAATGGAGGAAGAGGGGTACCATAGAGTTAGAGATTAAGACTAAAGAGTTGGAGAAGATAAAAACGAAGATAGAAAAAATGGGACGTATGGAAGACTTCATGAGAATATACAAATTAATTTCTGGCATATAAGAACGAAAAGAAACTGGAGCATTCAAGAAATACAGGAATTTTTAATAAAGAGATTAGGGATGAATATGAGTGACTTTGAACTGCGGGATGCATTTAGAATTAGTAAATTGGAAGGCAAAAGAAATATATTGGTGAAATTCAGCAATACGGAATTGGTAACAGAATTAAAAAAGCTAAGAGGAACACCTATCTATATTAATAAGGATTTATCTTATGAGCGAAGTGAACAGAGGAGGAGGCTAATTGAAGAAAAAAATTAAGGCGAGGAAACAAGGATATAATGCATTTATATGAAATAGCAAACTGTGGATTGTAGAGCAAGTGGCTGAGCAGAGAAACAGCATAAGCAACATGCACGATGCAGAGCATACGGATATTGATGCAGCAGACTCAAACAAGCTTACTTTGATATCTGGTGTGAATGTCTAGACAACATAATGAGTAAATGCATAGTGCACTGGTGGAAGGGAAGTGATGAACAGTGCAACTGAAAGATAAGAGGAAGAAATCTCAGAAATGGCATTCGGTGGAGTGAGGAAGAAAATAAGAACGAATGAAATTGCATTATGGTGAGTACAGAGCAAAACAAGTGTGGGAATAGAGCACAGTGAAACAAGTGTAGGGGTACAAGGGATCAGGGAAAAGCAGTGTGAAACAAGCATGGGAATTCAAGAGATTAGAAAAGGGGCAAGAATTAGACAGGGGATACCGAGATATGGGGACATATCAGCAAGGAAAAATATGGCTATTATGGGTAAATTGCAAATGGGTCTGTGAAAGGTATAGGAAAAGATATCAGCAAATATGATACAGCTGCACAAATTATAGAAAGGAAAGAGATTAGAAGAGGGTTGTGAAAAGCTGAAGAGAGGATTTGAGAATGTGTGATAAAGTGGGAAGGATTGAAGAAAACTGCTAGTGAAGTTTTATTACTCAATAATTATATCATATCGCTATAACATACCTACTTTAACAGCCAGTTATATTAAAGAAGCAGCAACATAAGAGAACTTTAAAGAAACAAGCAGTAGTCAGATATTAGAAGAACTAGAAGAACTATTAAACCAGTCATCTGTGTTGAACTTCACCCATTTTGATCTGGCCTCAAATGCTCAGAATAACAATTGACCAAAAACAATGGCTCATAAAAATAAGATCTGAAGCTTATGCTCAAGTTGTTCTTGGGAAGCAAGCCAGGTGAAAAGACGATTAGAAATCAACGTTTTGGGAGTGTGGATCTCTCCCATCATCAGGATATTTATTAAATGTTATAACCACAAATGAATCACTGGATATAACACAAATGTGTCTTTTCACCTGGCACAACTTGAGCACAATAGCCATGTCACTTCCATGCAAAACATTGCATTCTGCTTAAGTGACATTTAATGAGAAACAAAGTAACAAGATATCAATACTACAGAAGGGAAATTATTCGTAATTCAATGACATCAGGGTTAATTACAGTGCTAAAAGCCTTCTGTAACAGTGCAAAACACACATATACTATACACCTTTAGTCCTAAAAGTGCAGATGCAGGATTTTGATGACATGGTTAAAACAAAGAGTAAGAGAATAATGTTCACACCTCACTAAAGTCACGTTATCACATTCCAAATCACTTTCACATTCACGCAGTCCGATATGAAAAGCCATATTAATTGCAATTTCAAATGATGATACGGGGTATGTCACGGTTATAGCCTGCATTTCGCCAAGCATGTTGCAACAAAGGCTGATTATAAATTACAGAGTGATGTTGATGATAAAATAATCATGTATCTTCACCTATGGTTCAGCACACTGTAGTCACACAATATACAATTTATACTGGCACTAGTAGATAAATGCAGAGTTTTGCATAGAAATGATATATACAGTTGTTATAATGGTCATTTGTTATTCTAAGCATATTTTTGTGTGGTTTCGAGCATTTGAGTTAAACAGGTGTCCCTTGTTAGTGTGTGTAATTAGACAGCATGTGCAAGAACTCAATATAGTTTCCCTGATTAAGATTAAGGTATTCATTATGCTCGTTAAGACATCTGAAAGGTAGCTGTTCCTTTGGAAAGGTAGAATCGGACAGAAAAATTCACCCCATTTAACCACAGATCTCCCAGATTCCATGCAGTAGCTCTAACCACTGACCTACAATGGCAAGATACCAGCATGTTAAATTCTCCAACAGACTCACATTTCTTCTGGTAAACCACAAGGCAATTTCAAATATAAATAAAATAACATACCTTAATGGTAACTTAACTTGCTTTATGTACTTAACATACAAGGATTCATAGTTTAACCAATTATTAGGTCAATCAATGAAATTAATTATTCTTTTAGACTTAGCTCTGTGTGTGCATGTGCATGTGTGCATTTGTGTTTGGAATAGATTAACAGCATGCCCCATTACAAGTAATATTACATGCTTTACATTCTTCTTTATTCAAGTTATTTCTTAGTTTGGTCATACTTTATATCCTTATAACGCCATTACTAACATCCTTATCATCAATGTTGTTGATTTATTAATTTATTCATTCATTCTTTATTTTCTGTCAATATACTTGTAACAAGTTTCTGACAATGTCCAGAATATACAATTAGTTTACATGATAAAATATTTACAAATGAAAGGTACATAGGTTGCATTAAATACTCAAATTAATCATAGATTGTAATTACAAGTATAACTTTATATAAACATTTTTCAATTAAAAAGTGTTTCAATTTGTTTTGAAATTGTTTAGTACCATTAAACAACTTAACCGCTTCGCCGATGGCCATTTAAACCCTTTAGGGGCCGGAAACGGATACCCAATAAACAGAACAGGACATTTAAATTGTTAAATGCTGTAAAAATGCATCATAAATACAATTCCGTATCTTCTGTATTTATTAAGTTATTTAAACGAAACAAAAACTGGTTTAAAACTCATTAAAGGCAGTATAAATCTACAGTAACAATAAAGTAGAGACTACATTAATAAATTGTTGAAATTTCACTACTTTGTTTCACTGTAGCAAAAGCCATTCTTTGTGCCGAACGCGCCTAATATGTGAATCATTTTGTTTTGTGTGTATACGAGCCATAGTATGTATGTATAGCTACGCAAGCAACTTCTCAGGTTCAAGTTTAGTTTATTTATGCTATGCCAAGCGATAATATGACGAGAATATGTTGCGTCACACACTCACACACTGGAATGAAAACTCTGTCAGCATCTGTTATTACAGTGTTTCTCAACCAAGGTTTCTAGTAGCCTTATGCAGCAGTTTTCGCTCTGTATTTCAGTTATTTATACTCTCTCTGTGTTCAGAGTGATTTCTTGTAGCTATCAAGAGCTAAATGTATGGCACATTTGAAATTGTTAAATTTCAATGTTAACCATGGCTTATCCCGGTAATGTAGCAAATAAATTAGCTTGGGTATGATGTGTACAGGCTTCTGATATTACTGTAGAAAATCTGGAAGATTTGTTGTACGATTATGAAGAAGATCTTTAGGACATACGTAGCAGTGACGTGTACTGGTCTACAGCTGGCATGTTAGCTACTCCATTGTTTGGGGAAATGGCGGGTCAAATATGGGTGATACGGATCAGCTATTACCAGCTATCCCTCTTTACGGAAAACAGTTAAATGGTAAAAAAAAAGTATTTTTATACCACTGGATGTAACTATGCACAGTTGTTTAGTAATTTTCAGAGCTGTAAAAGACATTCATCTACCTGTACTTGCGCGTATAAAGAGCTCGTAACCTAATTGAGTATTATAATACTCAGAGGCCTCTTTATACTAGGGGGTAGCAAAATTCACCACATCATCCCTCATACTTGAGAGAAAACACTTTCCTAAAAGTATACCACCCACACCCAAAAAACTTGTAACCATTTTGAAAATGTGTAGTGTGTTGCGAAAAAGAAGTTCGCAAGGAAACCAATATTATTTGGTGTGAATCTGCAGATGTGCCCTTGGGTGTTTATCCAGGTTTGGAGGTGTAAAATTCAAAAAGAAACTTTTAAGGATACGTTTACATTCCTTATAGAACTAATTTAAATTTATTGTAAAACAGCAAGATTAAAATAATTGGCGTTAAATGAGCATTAAATGCATGTATGCGCAGGACGTCTATACATGTCCATATCGGTTTGGGGCATTTTAACTTGGACGTCATATGACGTCCATATCGGTGAAAGGGTTAATAGACGTTGGTAATTTATTATAAAATATTTGACCTATTATAAAAACATCCTTATCAGTTGAATTTTTTCAAGGTTCTTATCATGTAATAGTCATTATTATTTCTTGTATAATAGCTATGTACATCTTTTGTTTTTACATTATTCTTATCAATTGAGAAAAGAATAGCCTTATAAACATAGAGTGAGTAAATTGTAAGTATATTATTTTGTTTAAATATATTCACACAAGAATCAGTGTTCTTAAGATTAAACGTTAGTGTAATACATTTTTCCTGCAGGATGAAGACTATCAAAATAGACACTTGGACAACACCCCCAAATTTCAATTCCGTATGACAATTATGGAAAAATGATGCCATAATAAATCATTCTTAGTTAATTAAAATCACCTATTGGCTTAAAATGCCTCATTATAAAAATAGATTTACTAATTTTTTTACATATATGATCAATATGCGTAGACCAGCTCAAATTATTGGCTATATATATACCCAAAAATTGATGAACACTTATATATTTTATAATAGAATTATTTATTTGAAGATTATTATTGTTGCTGTATGGATTATTAACCAAACTAAAACACATCGCCATTGTTTTTTGCATGTTACATTTAAGGTTCTTTAATTCAAAATAGTTAATTAAATTATCCCCTACATAGCTCATACCATTAAGCAATTCATCCTCATTTTTAGAAGACATAATGGCAGTATGTATCATCAGCATATGTTATAATTTTTGCAGTATTAATATTTGGCATGTCATTTACATATAAAATAAAAAGAATTGGCCCTAATATACTTCCCTGTGGTACCCCATATTTAATAACTTAATTATCTATATGATAATCGTTATATTGTACCTGCGTGTATTGAGTCCTATCTTTCAAATATGATTTAAATAGGTTAAGGGGTAATCCACGTATGCCATAGTTATCCAATTTTTTCAATACAATTTTATGGTCTACACAGTCAAAAGCCTTTGATAAATAAAAAAATAAGGTGCCTGTCTTTTTATTACTTTCTAATTTTGAAGAAACCCCATGTATAAACTCTGCAATAGCAGTAATAGTAGACAATCCTTTTCGAAAACCATGTTGAAAATCCTGCAAAATATTACTTGTCTTTAGGAATGATAAAAGTCTATTTAAAATTACCTTTTCAAATACTTTAGCAAGTGCTGATGTCAACGTTATCGATCTGTAATTATTAATATTATTTTCATCACCCTTTTTATACAAGGGGCATACAGTGCTCACTTTAAGACAATGTGGAAAATTACCTTCTTCTATAGAGAGATTAATTAAATAAGATAAAGGCTTTGAAATAACATATTTACAATGTTTTAAAATTATAGGACTTATTTCATCTCAACTGTGAGATGATTTACTTTTAAAATCAGAAATTATATCAATTTTCTCCTTATCCGATGTTAGATTTAGGAAAAAAGAAGATCTAACATTTATATGTTTATCACAGTTAACAGAAGGCCTATTTAGTGAAGAAGATGTTCCAGCATTAAGAAAAAAATTATTAAAAGCCTCACTGACATATACTGGATCAACTGTCATCATCTCCTTTGATTTTGATGTTCTTATAGGTTTCCTTATGTTGTCTGCTTTCGTTTATAAGTCTCCAAGTAGTTTTGGATACATTACTGGATTTAGTAGTACTATTTTCATAAAAATTTGCCTTCAAGTTATTAAGAGATACAAAATATTTCCTCCAGGCATTTTTAAATTTCTCTTTATAATAATAAAAACCAGTATTTTTTGTAGATGATATAATTCCTTCATTTTTAATTTTAGTTTCCTTAACTCCAAAGGAGGTTTAATTGGCTTTTTATTCTTATTTGTAAGTTTATTATATCACCTTATTGATATCACCTTCACTGTCATAACTTTTAACTGTTTATTTCTATACTGCACTTCACTTCACAGTCCTACTAAATTACAAAATTGTTGGAAGTCTCAAATGTTTGGATATGAGCTGTTGCAGTCGGTAGCAAGGTTCCTCCTTTTTTAATAATTTCTTCTCTTAATTTGGTTCTTTGTTGTTGTACTTCTGGGCATTCATATATTATGTCCATGTGCATGTGCATTAACATATGCATATGTGCATGTGTGTGTGTCAATAGATATCAATAGATTGTATTTAATAGAAAGGAGGATTAATCTGAAACTGAGTTTATCATTTATAACCTTATTAGCACATCAATTGTACATGATGTAAACAGACAAATAAATTGAAATGCTCTAATGACCATGCATATACCTAACATGCAAATAAAGTAAAGCAAATGTCATGCTGTTGAAAATTACACAAAAACAAAGAGAGGCAAGCCAACATTTTGAAACAACAAAACACTTTATTGCCATGCAGCACTGAGAACTTTGAAAAAAGTATGAAATATACTGGCTTACTGAAAATCTTCTAGAAATTCAACATTGCTACTTATTAAAATTTAAGCAGGTGACTTAAATGAGAATGGAAATAAAGCAATATAAGTAACTTTTAAAATATAATACAGAGAGACCCAAAAATGTAGGAAGTGGCTGTACCTGTCTGCGACCTTGGTGCTCATTGCAGTCTGCTGCTAATATAGAAAGATGCAGACGAAATCATGGAACATTTTCAAAACACTTTTAAAGGCTTTACTTAGCCATGTTATTAAACGAGATGCTGAAACTGGCCACCACCTTTGTCTTTACGTGTTTGGCTCCTCTTTAGGAAATAGTCCATCACTCAGCGTAGTTCATGTTGAGAAATGCTGGCACATTGTTTTAATCCTTCCAGGGTGTGTGAGTTTGTCTCATACACTTTATGCTTTAAGTTAACCAGAGATACAAATTGCAGGGGTTTAGGTCAGGGGACTGAGAAGAAAACAAATCTCTACTAATAGTTCTGTCCTGAAACACATTTTCAATTTATCGAGATTTAACTGTATTGGAACACCACAGTGAAGCAAAATAATTATTAATTTTTAGATGAGTCGTATTTATTACACATCTGCTTCACTTTCGTACCTATTTTGAGGACATGTTTCGCAAATCATCGTTTGCATCTTCTGCTCTTATGCGACTAAAGCTTGATCCAGTGGTGTGGTGGGTGTGGATAATTTTGGAGTTGCTGCTGCCATCTGTTGATTTAGTGATGAACTTAAATGTGGGATTCTCTTCTGGCGGGATTTCAAAGTTCATTAGTTGGTTTTTATGCTTTTCTATGTCCAACTAATAAACTTTGAAATCCCGCCAGAAGAGAATCCCACATTTAAGTTCATCACTAAATCAACAGATGGCAGCAGCAACTCCAAAATTACCCACACCCACCACAACACTGGATCAAGCTTTGGTCGCATAAGAGCAGAAGATGCAAACGATGATTTGCGAAACATGTCCTCAAAATAGGTACGAAAGTGAAGCAGATGTGTAATAAATACGACTCATCTAAAAATTAATAAACATTTCCAATTGTTTTCATCGAAAGATTGGCTGTATAAGCTGTTGCAGGGTCTTGTTGAAAAAAGGCAAAATCACGCTCCCTGTCTGTTTATTCTTAAAAAAAAAAAAAGGAGGTGGGGGGGGGGGGTAAAATTATATTCACATATGTACAGGCATCAACTGTTGACAAATAAAAAAAAAAAGGGCCTATAACTCTTTCTCTGCTAATGTGAACTATGGCAAGTGCCAAGGGCACGGGCAGGCAAAACAACACACAGCTGGCTCTACATTTTTAGGTCTCATGGTATAAATATCATAGCAAAAATTGTTACAGAAGCTTAATCATTTCAATTTATCCAATATATTAAGCACTAATAATTCATCTAATACACATAAAATATCCTTGCTCTTTAGACAAGTAGGTTCCATTTTTTAATGAGAAGATTAGTTATATATAAAGAGATAACACCTTCAGAAATATAAAACATGAAAAAGATTTTAAAAAATTGTTGTGGCAGCAAACTTTTAAAATCAACATTACAAAATAGAAAATGCAGCTTATGTGGAAAAAGAACATACATATAATATAATCATGACATAGGAAAAGAGATAAAGTGACTTAGATCATTCTTCTGAGGTAAAAGTTATAATTCCATTGTAACGGAGTCAATTTGCTTTTACTATTGCTTTTTGCAGTTATTTAGACTGAGTTGATTCATTTTTATCGCAGAACTTAATAAATTAATAATATGCTGGTAGTATAGATAGTCATTTTACATGAATAAAATTACAAAATCGGTGTACATTAATAAGGAGTTTATTTTTTGCAGGCAGCTTAGGATAAAATTGGCAAGTGCAATATGCAATATACATTGATTAATTAATGTGCATATGGTAAAAAGCCCAACTCACTTGCGGTTTAACAACATACTGTCCTTTGGTGGCTGAGCGTATGTCCAATGAGTGCTCAAACTCCCTTGTCAAGGATTCAATTGTGCTGGCTGGACTTGGTAGAGGTGAAGATGGATATGCTTCTTCAGAAGCTGATGGCTGGCAAGGAATTACAGCATTTTCAGGTCAAATCCAAAATGTTATTAAAAAAAAAAGAAGCAAACACCTGATATTAAGCACACACAAATTAAGACTTTCTGGTATGATCATGATTTGTTACACCTTGCATACATCCTTTTGATGCAGAATATTGCACTTTATACAAGGGCCATCCACTAAATAAGTTTAACTATTTTACAAAAAAATACAAGCAGGTTATTTACATTTGTGAAATACTTTATTTTCATTCTACAACTCATACACTACTTCTACACATAGTCACAATATCGGTTGAAATATTTTTGGTATCTTGGCAGCAGTTTTTTGATAGCTTTGCCACACTAGGTTGGGTCCTGTCTCCATAGCCAGCGGTTCACCTCCGCTTCCGTCTTTTCATCAGTTGCAAACCGTTTGCCTTCAAGGTGCAGCTTGAGTTATGGAAAGAGATGGAAATCACTCGGAGCAAGATCCAGAGAATAAGGTGGATGGGGAAAGAGGTCCCATTTGAAGTTCTGTCTTGATCCATTGTTGCTTGTGAGTATTAGTAAGCAAACATGGCATCCATCTTGAACAGACTTTTCGATACTGCAAGATGCTGACATGATATATATTGCAATATTATGTCATCAGTCTCCTCTGGTGGCAGTTCGAGGAACTGGCTGAACAAATCTTTCTGGGGGATGTCGAAATTGAATACTTTGTTCCTATTTTTTGAAATGAAGATTTGTTCCCATGTGTATAGTTCTTGTTTTCCTGTTGCACGTTTTAGTAATTTTGGTTCTGGATTTATGTTGTGGTTTTTTCCCCAAAAATGCGTGGCAACTGCTGATTTTTCTAATTGTTTGTATTTTATGTTCCTAAAGTGTTCCTTTGCTCTTATTTCTAAATTTCTTTTGGTTTTTCCAATATAAATTTGACTACAGTCACAGCATTCAATTTGATATATACCAGATTTTTTGTTTGATGGAATGGCATCTTTGATGTTTGAGCAAATTAGGTTTTTTAAGGAGTAATGGTTCACTGGTGCTAGTTGAATGTTTTGTTTTTTGAAGACTTTTTTGAATTTATCAAAGGCCCATGGATGGTAAGTGAATTTTTTGAAGATCATTTTAGTTTCTGTAGCTAAGAGGGTTGTGCTTTCCTTTGGTAGTTTCTTCTTTTTTGCTAAGTTCACTTTTTTGTCTACTAGTGATTTGGGAAAGTCATTTTTCTGTGCTATTTCAATAATTTTGTTGTATTCTATTTTGTATTCTTCTGCTGTGAGAGGGATGTTGACCAGCCTGTGTGCTAAACTATTAAAGATTGCCTGTTTGTGGGATGTAGTCATTAGCTTTTATGTAGTTGTCTATCTGCGTTGGTTTTCTGTAAATGCCAAAGTTTATTCTATTTTTATTTCTGATTATTTTTAGATCTAAAAATGGTAAATACTCATCTTTTTCAACTTCTACAGTGAACTTGATGCTTTTTTCTTGAATATTTAAAAGTTTTAGTGCATCACTGATGTGTTTTTTTGGCACTATGGCAAATATGTCATCTACATATCTTTGCCAGAGTTTGAACATCCATGGTAAACCTTTAGTGATCCTTATTTCTAGTACACTCATGTACAGATTGGCCAGGAAGGGTGATAAGGGGTTGCCCATTGCTAAACTAGAAGTTTGATGGAAATATTTTGTTTGAAACTGGAAGAAATTTTGTTCTATGCATAATTTGGTTAGTTCGATATAATCTGAAATTTCAAGTGATGACATTCCAAGTGATTTGAGCCATTTTTCTATCAACGTTGGGAGTTGTTTAACTGGTACGCTGGGAAACAGTGATTTAACGTCAAATGAGACTAGTGTGTGCTCTTCATTTAGTTCAGTATCCTTAATGTGTTCTATAAGTTCATAGGTGTTTTTGATGCTTAGGCTATCGAATTTTAGAAATGAGTTGAATTTGTTTGTTAGCCACTTTGCAAGTTTGTATGTTGGTGAATTTATACTGCTAACTATAGGTCTCATTGTTATGGATGGTTTGTGTATTTTGGGTAAGCCATAAAGTCTAGGTAAGGTTGGGTTGTCTGGTTTAACTGTATATTTGTTTGATATTATACTTGATTTTGCTATTGTTTTTTCAAATGATTGTATGCAAGTTGTTAGTGGATTTTTGTTAATGGTTTCATATTCACTGTTAGTTAGCATTTCTTCCATTTTTTTCAAGGTAATCACTAGTTGAAAAAAAAGTGAACTTAGCAAAAAAGAAGAAACTACTTAAGGAAACCACAACCCTCTCAGCTACAGAAACTAAAATGATCTTCAAAAAATTCACTTACCATCCATGGGCCTTTGATAAATTCAAAAAAGTCTTCAAAAAACAAAACATTCAACTAGCACCAGTGAACCATTACTCCTTAAAAAACCTAATTTGCTCAAACATCAAAGATGCCATTCCATCTAACAAAAAATCTGGTATATATCAAATTGAATGCTGTGACTGTAGTCAAATTTATATTGGAAAAACCAAAAGAAATTTAAAATAAGAGCAAAGGAACACTTTAGGAACATAAAATACAAACAATTAGAAAAATCAGCATTTGCCACACATCTTTGGGAAAAAAACCACAACATAAATCCAGAACCAAAATTACTAAAACATACAACAGGAAAACAAGAACTATCCACATGGGAACAAATCTTCATTTCAAAAAATAGGAACAAAGTATTCAATTTCGACATCCCCCAGAAACATTTGTTCAGCAAGTTTCTCGAACTGCCACCAGAGGAGACTGATGACAAAATATTGCCAGCTACACCAATGAGAACCAGTCGATGTCCGGCTGAGGATAGAGGGAAGGCCTCTGAAACTAGTTCCGGGAAAATTTAAAAGTAAGTGTTGTTTAGTGTCATTAATCGACTCCCAATAAATTTAATTTATACAATACTGTTTTCAACACTTCCATGAAAGGATTTTTAACTGAATGGAATTCAAATGCAGACACACTTTCAGATGGTAGTGCCATGGTAGCTGGCACCATACTGGCAATCACGGAGCAAGCATGTGCTGGTGAAGGTCAAAAGCACCCACCAAACCCCACCGAAAGTTTCTGTAGTACCAACTTAATTTTGAAACATGTGGTCTGCAGAGAAAAATATAGGGAAACTTATTTATTAGATTTGAGTTTGATTTATGAGTCACTATGTTTACACTCAAACTTCACTTACTTGTTGTATAATTGAAACGTTTTCAAGATCATTCAATCTCATCCTCAGCTGTTTTGTGACTAAATGAACCTTCCTCTTCTTCCACTACTTAAAGATTTTAACAGTTTAATGTTGTGGCCAATGTTGTGGTTCTGTCCAAAAATGGTGTGAAACTGCAGATTTTTCTGTTTGTTTCAACTTAATGTTCCTCTGGTGTTCTTTTTGCCTGGTTAACAAGTTTCTCTTAGTTTTTCCTATGTAGCTTTTTTCACAGGTTTCACAATTAATCTGATAAATTCCTGATTTCAAATTGTTGGGGATTGTATTTTTCAGTGGTTTATTTAGCAGGTTCCTCAGACTGAATTTGTTTTGGGGTGCTAGTTTTAAGTAAATTTATAACTTTATCACGGTTTTTGTTTATGAATATTTTTTCCCAAATATCCAATTCTGAGGATGAGATCGAATGATCTTGAAAACGTTTCAATTATACAACAACAAGTAAGTGAAGTTTGAGTGTAAACATAGTGACTCATAAATCAAACTCAAATATGAAGAATACTTCACTGTTAATAATGCTTCTGCTTTTAATATTTATTTATTAGACCTTGTACATATTTACGTCAGAAAAGATAATGTGTAGCAGAACTGAATGCATGCAACATCAAGAACTTTTGTAGATGTTTCCTGACCAGCTGAAGTTCTTAATTTATTCTCATTCCTTAATGTATATACTGTATGATCTTGATTATCTGTTATTTTATCAACTTGATCTGCATAACATACTATTGAGTTTGGCAACGAATATTTTATTCACCTTGTTCCAACTTTTCACACTATATAGCCAGCACTGAATGTTTTCAGAGTGTTTTTGTGCCAAGCTTGTTAAACGACTTACCATTATTCTCGCTTTATATGAAATTTTCTGCATCTCATATGGTGGTTATAAATTTACTTTACCCCAACAACTGAAGGAAATTAAGAAATAAAATTTTATATTAAGATGTGATCAAAACATAATTACAAAGATAGCTGAATAAATAGAAAGCTGAGAATGGAAATTTGGGTACACTAAAATTTATGCTAGCCCATCCATGGGCTCCTTCACTGCATAAGAGATCTCAAAGTTGCCAACCAAATGGTGGCAGTAGTGGCATACTAAAATCCTTACCTTGTTAACAGGCAGCATAACTCTCATTAATATTAAAAGCAGAAGCATTATTAACAGTGAAGTATTCTTCATATTTAAATTTGAATTTATGAGTCACTATGTTTACACTCAGTCTTCACTTGTTGTATAATTGAAACGTTTTCAAGATCATTCGATCTCATCATCAGCTGTTTGGTGACTAGATGAACCTTCCTCTTCTTCCACTACTACGGAGTTCCGATCACTCTGCCATCTGGTGTTAGGGGCACTAAGTTTTAATACTTCATTTAATGCCGGGATTTCAAAATTTATAACTTTATCACGGTTTTTGTTTATGAAAATTTTTTCCCAAATATCCAATTCTATGGGTGTACTTAAAGATTTTAACAGTTTAATGTTGTGGCCAATGTTGTGGTTTTCTGTCCAAAAATGGTGTTTCACACCATTTTTGGACAGAAAACCACAACATTGGCCACAACATTAAACTGTTAAAATCTTTAAGTACACCCATAGAATTGGATATTTGGGAAAAAATTTTCATAAACAAAAACCGTGATAAAGTTATAAATTTTGAAATCCCGGCATTAAATGAAGTATTAAAACTTAGTGCCCCTAACACCAGATGGCAGAGTGATCGGAACTCCGTAGTAGTGGAAGAAGAGGAAGGTTCATCTAGTCACCAAACAGCTGATGATGAGATCGAATGATCTTGAAAACGTTTCAATTATACAACAACAAGTAAGTGAAGACTGAGTGTAAACATAGTGACTCATAAATTCAAATTTAAATAACTCTCATTGTTTAACTAAAGAAAATGGGTCCTACTATTTTTCTAGCACTTTTTGCACATTTAATTTTCAGATCATACAGACATTTTACACAATGGCTAATATATATGAAGCTTCAGGTTCAGTGCTAGACCAGAAACATTCTACATAATAAACTAGAAAAAAATCAGTGCCAGTTTAGAGGAATTGTCTTGAAAATCATACACAAGCAAGTTCAACAAATGAAAGTGATCACAATCCAATAACTTGTGGCAGGACTTCTTACTGAGAGCACATTTTTCTCACATAACAATTTGCAATCACACAGAGCCCAAAAGCAATTTTTCTGGGACATCATGGACCATCTTTCCTACAACTTGGGCCTCACTTCAAGCAATTTTCATTTTTTTTCCTCACTTGAAAGTACCTAAGAGGCCAATGATTTGCTTCAGACAAGGAGGTCAAACACTTTGTGACAACATGGTTGAACAAGCAAGGACAGGATTTTTACCATGAGGGAATATTAAAACAATTCCAAAAAGAGACAAGTGCCTCAGTGATATGGAGACTATGTTGAAAAATAATCTAATGTGTGTACTATCAGTTGGCTGTATTGGTTGTATAAAATTTATGTTTCATGTAGGTTTGGTAACCTTAGTTTCTGACCACCCCATACATTTTTCTATGTCGCCTTATAAAGGTCCAGCTACCTTTTGAATTACAAATGCTAGATTTGGCCATTTTTAAATCAATCTTTTTTAAACCATCTTTTTATTACATTCAGAGAACTCTAGATGTTCTAAAAGTTTCTATCTTGGAACTAGGACATCCCTTATGTTAGAATGTGACCCATCATTTGTATTGAAATATATGCTAGCTGCTAAAGGTTGACTAAAATTGGACTTCATAACTGTACTACAAATATCTATTATGGAATATAATTTTGTGCTTCATTGTATCATAGTCCTTACTAATTGCAATCTATCATCAATTTTAATTTTCCTTATACAAAATATGAGAACATCTCCAAAAACTAGAACAGAACTTCAGCTCTTATTCAGCTACAATCTCATGATTAACTCATTTTTTAGATTTATCCCATGACGAGTTGTGACAATAAAACAGGCTACTTTCAACAGCTACTGCCTTATCTAGCAGTCTGTCACAGTTTTCATTAAAGTTATGATTTCGCCAAAGTGAAAACATAGAAAGAAGGGAAGCCGTTTCACCTACAACAAGTGGTCGGACAGGGAGACCCAATCTCTGCAAAACTCTTTACGAGCATCTTGGAAAACATATTGAGGCCAACGAGGTGGAACAAACACCAAGGGATAAACATTAACGGTAGCTGCCTAACAAATCTAAGATTTGCAGATGATGTGGTCTTGTTCGTAAAACCTCCAAAAGAACTACAGACTATGCTCCAGGAACTCTGCACACAGAACAAAGAGGTAGGCTTACAAATGAATAAAACCAAAACACAACTTATGACCATAAGACAAGAAGCTCCCATTACACTGTATGGAACAATGCCAAATATGTAGCAGAATATGTATATTTAGGACAGCTAATCTCCATCAAGGACAGGACAGCATGAGAATTAAAGAGGAGAATGGCCCACGTATATAGATCTTTCTGGTCCCTCCAATTTATACTAGGAGACAACGCTAAGTATCCACCTCAACAGCATAGATGGTAGCAAGTCTGCCTCATGTTCGGGAGGTCCCAAGTTCAAATCTCAGCCAGAGTAAGTTTTTGTTGGGGTTTTCCCTTATCCTGAAAGACGAATGTTGGATAACTCTAAGCTCTATGGACCCTGGGCTCATTTGAGCATCATTTCACCTATTCCATTCCTCGTCCGATATGACTTAATGTTGGAGGACATAAAAAAAATGCTAAGCAGACGACTCAAGCTGGAAGTACTGGAAACTTGTGTCCGCCTGACTGTACTATATGGAAGTCAGATGTGGTCCACCACAAACAGGCAGATGAAAACATTACAGAAATGCCAGAGCAAAATGGAGTGCAAGATACTGGAAATAAAATGGAATCTCCAATGCTGCACTGTCACAAATGGCACTGACAACAGACATGGTACTAAGAGTCAAGAAACAGAAGAGGAAATGGGGAGGTCAAATCGCCATCACGGTTTGGGACCCACACACAGGAAAACGCCAAAGAGGAAGGCCATGACAGAGATGGGTGAACTTCTATACAGTGCAAGCAGGACAACAACGGTCCACAACAGCTCGAGACAGAAGAAAGTGGAGATCCATGGGTGACAAAATACAAGTGCAAGTATAGGAGTAGGTGAGTGCAAGTGCAAGTGAATAAGTGTGAAAAGGAACATTAGAAAATTACGAAAACCCAACACAAATGCAACACAGAATGGCTCACCATGTTGGAGTCAACACAGCTATCCCAAGTATAGGAGGCCTTTGCCCTTCATAGGACATAACAGAATATCTCTAATCTCTATTTGACGTCAGCAAAGTCTAAAGGAAGAGCACTTATAGCAATAAATTTGTGACACTATGCAATAATAAAAATATATAATTTGTGATTTTCAACTAAACAATGATTATTAAAAATATTATAATTATGACTTTTTAAAATTTGAAAGGTCTTATTTAAGTTCACAATACTTTTTTTGCCTGACTATTTTGGCTGTTATGAATGCCTAAATGTCTGGGGTTGATTGGTAACTCCTGAATGGGAAAATGATAGTACTATTAATTGTAAGATATGCTTCATCTCTCATTGCGGCATGTTGATAAATAAATATTCATGTTTGCAACATTATACTTATGAAGTAAGTAGACAAATATGATCATACCAGAATAAATTATTATTAGAGTTGATTAAAAAACAAAAAAAAACTTAACATGCTATGCTCATTGCTCACATTAAGTGTCTTTGGCATTTGTGCTTTTGTTTTCTTCTTTCGTCTTGGTGGAGCTACAGGAATGATTGCTGAAGAATCAACTATACCAATGCCACTTGAGCTGCTAAAATTCTTTGTGCTTGCTATGACATCTGGCTCCTGATAAGGAATTTGATGGCTGGCAGTATTTATGTTTTCCTGTTCTGAGTGAGTACTTCTTGCTGAATCATCAATAACATATTGCTTACTAGGAGGTATATTGGAATCAGTTGACAGATTGTATGAGCTTTGTGAGGTTACTGACGAGGTTTCTGGTATGGAATCTTCATCTTTCTCTGCTGATGAAGTAACTGTCACAGATGGTGGCAATGCTTGGTTTTCACGTCCAATTGCACCAACTGAAAGCATATGGTCAGTAATACATTAGGATATGAACTGCTATATTGTTGGGATACTATGACACAGAAACACTTAATTGCCTTTGAAAAATCAAAAGCATATCTAAGGATTTGAACCATAAATTCTTGACTTACTACAACATAGTATTACCGAATATTTATTTATGCTAAGCTAATTTAAGCTAAACTAATGACAGAGCATTCAGCACAAGATCATAGTCATACATGATATTGTTTCTAAATAAAGCTTTTAATAATAATAACAATAATTCATTTGCACAAAGATTATACAAAGATCTGTTACAATTACATCATAATCAACTCTACAAGGTTTAAGAGAATTCTCCTGTTCTGGCCTCACACTTCTTCCTATCTTTTTATTGGTCTTTGTATTGTCGCTGAGGCATTTTTGTGCTGCTGCCGGCCTGTATGTAAGTGAGTACTAGGCACTTGCAGAGAGAGAGAGAGAGAGAGAGAGAGAGAGAGAGAGAGAGAGAGAGAGAGAGAGAGAGAGAGAGAGACAGAGAGGGAAAGACACAGAGATAGTCTGGAATTTCCCACTGCCAAAAGATCCACTAAAGTCTAGAACCAATGGGCTGGGATATAAAAGCAAGCAAAGAGTTGAGTTAGTCAGTTGTTAATGGAGAAGCGAGTTGAGCTGTTAATTGTGTGTGTGCAGCTGTTTGAAGTGTACCACAAGTGATTTCTTTCATTTGTTTACGTGTAGTGAAACAACAAGAGACTGCATTTGTGTATACACGTCATTTTTAGAGCCTGTAAGGGGTGTACAAAGCATCTCTCTACTGAAATAAAGAGCATTTTAAACATGGAATAAAAAGAAGTATTTCAGAAAGTGGAGTGCCATTGTTACTAAAATTAGGCAAGTGAGTCAACCTTGTATATACTTTTCTCCACTTACAAGTTTTTTATGAAGACTAGTTTCTGGGGACTTCTCCCCTTTCGTCAGTTCTGTGGTTGACTGATGATGCATCCGGTGTCTGCATCTGGCTTGGTGTCGTGCAGCCATCTAATGTCCTGGTAAGTTTGATGACGTCATCTACCGCGGGAATTTAAAAATTCATCAAGAGATCCTGTTTTTTCGTAATAAATATGTTTTCCCAAATCTGTAGTTCCAGAGGTTTCTTTGCCTGTTTGATCAGTTCTATTTCTTGTTTTATGTTGTGATTCTCAGACCAAAAGTGATGTGCTACGGCCGACTTGTCCATTTGTTTGAATTTAATATTTCTGAAGTGTTCTTTCATTCTTGTTCTAGATTCCTTTTGGTCTTACCAATGTAATTGAGAAGCCCCGAAATGAGGTTAACGACAGGCAAACAGACACCAGGCAAGGGGAGGAGGACTGCAGCTCAGAGGAATAAGTGGCGCCATCTATTGACACCACCCTGGAAGTAGAAGGGGACGTCCAGCATGCGCTGACACCTAGCCGACAAACTCCGGAAACTGGGCAGAGCAGACGAAGCGGCTACGAGGAGAACTCCTCGGCAATGACACCTACCGGAATGGAGGAGAACGAGGAAGAGCACAACAGAGAAACAAGCAACCAGCACCAGGCGACATCTACCCGACAAGTATACGAGTCGTACACAGAAATAGAAGAAAAAGTAATGGGGAAAATAACACAGCAAATGCAACACATGATGGCAAACCTCTCCAACAGCATAAGAAACATGATAAAAGAAGAAGTGGGCCTCAACACACAACGCAGCAACAAACAGCCCCAACCGACATACGAACAAGCAGAAGAAAGAATTGAGGGCGTGGTCGGAAACCAGAGAGGAGCGACCCCTAATGAAAATCCTGCCGACACGCAACAAAACAGAGATTACCCCGACGATCAAGGCGGGTGGACAGAAGTGAGAAGACGTCGGGCAGACAAGTGCATTACGGGAACGTAAGAGACTATACTCTGTTTCATATAACCTTGCCCCGCTGACATGTATCACTTCGCGTCCAACTACCTTCCCCCTCGTCCTAATTGGCTAATGCTTTCGCGCCACAGACCGTAGGCGGTGCCTTTCCGTCACATTTAAACCTGCAGTAAACGTCATAATTGCCGGGAAGATAAATAAAATCATACAAATAAGGATATGAAGGCATGCAAAAATACAAGTTTACAATGAAATGAGCAAGTTGGAACTTAATGACGGAGCAATGTAACTGAAACAAGTTTATAATGAAAGGCCTTTGGCCTTTTCCACTGGGATTTTTAAACCAGCACACATACCTTTCAAAAATGCTTGTCTTTCAGTCTTAAAAGCCGTGTCACGCCATACCTTACTTTTCATGTGTTCTTCATTCTCCCAAATCTCGTCAAGGTAGTATATTTTGCGACTTGTATCTCGGTACAGTCTGACTGTCCTTAAATAACGTCTTCGCCACACAGCAATATCGCCTCTGTTTTTAGCAAATTTTTCTTGCCTCTTTTTTCTTTCACAAACCCCAGCTGTATAAGCAATCTGCTGAAATTTAGTGAATCTGCATCCTCATTTACAGCAGATGAAATGTTATTTATGTTAGGGAGTTCGTTTCTAAAGAAAAAACCATACACATGACAACGCACAGCACTTTTCACGTATTTTCTCCAAGCACGCGCTTTGTTTATTCCTGCTTTTGCCTGCAGTGGTAAATTTTCTTTTTTTCTCAATTTCACATCGCGATGTTCCTACGGATCTAACACTCACACCTGTAACTTCAGAGCACAACTGTTTGACTTCTCTCACTAACAAAGACGGATTCTTCTCTATGAGTGCATTAAACACATGCACTGCAATTCTTTTTTCGCCTGTTTGTAAGGATTTACCATTGCGATGCTTCAGCGAAAAACTGGCGATAGACTCTGCCATTATTCATAGAAGTACACATGCAATAAACGATCAATAAAATAATTTAGCTTTCGCACTAGGCACAACAACATTCGAATGCCGATATATGACTAATCCAGTTCAAAACAAGGTCAGTGATAAAAGTCATATAAACAAATATGTACCGCTGAAGCACGTGCTATCGTGTCATGTGCTTGAGAGCAAAGGAACCTCCTCTTTACTTCGTTTAAGAATTAACATGCATTTCAGATAAATCAACTGTGTTGCGTAATATATTTAATTAAAACAGTTACGAAAATATAAATTTGACAATTCTCTTCCAACACATATAGTTATATACAGAAATATCACCATGTTAAATAACGAACTAATTTTTACCGCACGACAGTCTTTACCACAACAGCAGCCAATGAGAGGTGATTAGGTCACGTGAGAAGTACGAGATACTGGGCAAGCTTACGTGAAACAAGGATTAGAGATAACGGCCTCAGAGTGGCAGACCGGACAGCCTGGCTATATGTGGGCCGCCTCCATCAAGCAACCAAACGGGAGGACCTCATCAGGTACATAGGCGCCAACAGCATCAGAGGGAAAATAGAGTGCAAGGAACTGGACACAATAGGCACAAACAAAGCCTTCAGAGTAGGGATCCCATTCGACCTGAAAGGGCAGGCAGAAGAACCGCTATTCTGGCCAAAAGGGGTTATAGTGAGACAATACCTTTTTCGGAGACAACACAGACAAGGCGCTCGACTCCAATAAGGACACTACCGACAAAATAAGGGCATTAACATGGAATATCGAAGGCCTAATAAACGCGGCAGACATGTTTCCAAAAGAGTACTTCACGGATTTCGACTTAGTAGTTCTAACCGAAACATTTCTTAGAAAGGAATGGGATACAGCGGGCTTCTACGCAGTACATACACTCGCCACACAAAGACAAAGAGGAAGACCGATGGGAAGAATCACATGCCTCCTGAAACCCAGCCTTTCACCATTTAAAGTGGAACTCAGAACACCAGAAATGCTGGTTATAAGAACGAAACTCTGTCTATCGAGATTCAACTGTATTGGAACACCACAGTGAAGCGAAAAATTATTAAATTTTAGATGAGTCGCATTTTTTACACATCTGCTTCACTTTCGTACCTATTTTGAGGACATGTTTCGCAAATCTTCGTTTGCATCTACGGCTCTTGTGCGACTGACGCTAGATCCAGCGGTGTGGGTAATTCTGGGGTTGTTGCTGCCATCTGTTGATTTAGTGATGAACTGAAATGTGGGATTCTCTTCTAGCGGGATTTCAAAGTTCATTAGTTGGTTTTTATGTTTTTCTATGTATATCCTCTCCCATATGACGAGTTCACTATGTTTTTGTACGTATTTTAGTAATTCTGTGCTATCTTCAATTTCATGATTTTCAGACCAGAAATGAGCTGCTATTGCGGACTTATCAATATTTTTGTATCTTAAGTGCCTGAAGTGTTCTTTCTTTCTAGTGCCTATGTTCCTTTTTGTCCTTCCGATGTAAATTTTTTCACAGTCTTTACACTTAATTTTGTAAATGCCTGACTTTTCCTCTGGTTTTATCTTATCAGTATTATTACTGTGAAGTAGGTTTTTAATGTTGTAATTGTTTTTTGGTGCCAATGTTATATTGTATTTCTTGAATATTTTTTGGAACTTTTTTGTGGCCCAGGGGTGGTAAGTAAATTTAGCAAATCTAGTTTCTTGTTTTATTGGTGTGAGAGCTGTGATCTGTTTTAATTTCTTTTGAAGTTTGAATAATTTTAGTTTTTTATCTACAAGGTTTTTTCCATATCCATTTTCAATTGCAGTTTTTAAGATTTGATGGTATTCGTTTTGATATTCTTGCTGGCTGAGAGGTAGATTTACTAATCTGTGTGTGAGACTGTTGATGGTTGCATGTTTGTGTGGAATTGGGTTGAAACTATTTGCTTTGATGTAATTATCTGTGTGTGTTGCTTTTCTATGAATGCCAAATTCTAGTTTTTCATTGCCTTTTTTGATTTTAAGGTCTAAAAAAGGTAGAGTACAGTCCTCTTCAGTTTCTACTGTGAATTGTATGCTGGGTTCTTGCAGGTTGAGTAGTTTCAAAGCATCATCTATTAGTTTGTAGGGCACTATTGCAAAGATGTCGTCTACGTATCTGTACCATGTTTTAAACATATGAGGGAAGGCTTTAGTAATATGTGTTTCGAAAAAGCTCATGTATAGATTGGCCAAAAATGGTGATAGCGGGCTTCCCATAGCTAGTCCTGAAATTTGTTTGTAATATTTTCCATCGAAGACAAAATAATTTTGATGTATACATAATTCAGTCATTGCCACATATTCTTCTATTGCATTGGCATCCAGGTTTATAGAATTTAGCCATTTTTTCAGTTGAATCAAAAGTTTGTCTAATGGAATGCTAGGGAAGAGGGAGCGGACATCAAAGGATACTAAAGTGTCATGAGGTTTTAGTTTAAGATTTTGAATTTTTTCTACCAGGTCTAAAGAGTTTTTTATACTCAGAGTATGGAATTGTGGAAAGGACTGAAATTTTTTGGTTAGCCATTTTGCCAGAAGCAAATAATTAAATCTTTAAGGAAAAAGGATGTAATCTTCTCAAGGGCTGATAAAGGGAACAAAATAGTAATCTTAGATACAGCTACATACAAAGAAAAAATGTTAGAGTTACTACAACAAAAAGAATTCCAGGAAATAGATTCTAATCCACTCAACCGATGCATAAAAGATGTACAAAAAACCATCATTAATAGTAAAATTTTAACAACTACAGAACAAAAAACTATCAAACCAGACAACCCCACCCTTGCAAGAATATATGGTTTGCCTAAAATACACAAACCCAACATACCCGTGAGACCCATTGTAAATAATATAAACACTCCTACTTACCTTCTGGCAAAATGGCTAACCAAAAAATTTCAGTCCTTTCCACAATTCCATACTCTGAGTATAAAAAACTCTTTAGACCTGGTAGAAAAAATTCAAAATCTTAAACTAAAACCTCATGACACTTTACTATCCTTTGATGTCCGCTCCCTCTTCCCTAGCATTCCATTAGACAAACTTTTGATTCAACTGAAAAAATGGCTAAATTCTATAAACCTGGATGCCAATGCAATAGAAGAATATGTGGCAATGACTGAATTATGTATACATCAAAATTATTTTGTCTTCGATGGAAAATATTACAAACAAATTTCAGGACTAGCTATGGGAAGCCCGCTATCACCATTTTTGGCCAATCTATACATGAGCTTTTTCGAAACACATATTACTAAAGCCTTCCCTCATATGTTTAAAACATGGTACAGATACGTAGACGACATCTTTGCAATAGTGCCCTACAAACTAATAGATGATGCTTTGAAACTACTCAACCTGCAAGAACCCAGCATACAATTCACAGTAGAAACTGAAGAGGACTGTACTCTACCTTTTTTAGACCTTAAAATCAAAAATAGGCAATGAAAAACTAGAATTTGGCATTCATAGAAAAGCAACACACACAGATAATTACATCAAAGCAAATAGTTTCAACCCAATTCCACACAAACATGCAACCATCAACAGTCTCACACACAGATTAGTAAATCTACCTCTCAGCCAGCAAGAATATCAAAACGAATACCATCAAATCTTAAAAACTGCAATTAAAAATGGATATGGAAAAAACCTTGTAGATAAAAAACTAAAATTATTCAAACTTCAAAAGAAATTAAAACAGATCACAGCTCTCACACCAATAAAACAAGAAACTAGATTTGCTAAATTTACTTACCACCCCTGGGCCACAAAAAAATTCCAAAAAATATTCAAGAAATACAATATAACATTGGCACCAAAAAACAATTACAACATTAAAAACCTACTTCACAGTAATAATACTGATAAGATAAAACCAGAGGAAAAGTCAGGCATTTACAAAATTAAGTGTAAAGACTGTGAAAAAATTTACATAGGAAGGACAAAAAGGAACAAGGCACTAGAAAGAAAGAACACTTCAGGCACTTAAGATACAAAAATATTGATAAGTCCGCAATAGCAGCTCATTTCTGGTCTGAAAATCATGAAATTGAAGATAGCACAGAATTACTAAAATACGTACAAAAACATAGTGAACTCGTCATATGGGAGAGGATATACATAGAAAAACATAAAAACCAACTAATGAACTTTGAAATCCCGCTAGAAGAGAATCCCACATTTCAGTTCATCACTAAATCAACAGATGGCAGCAACAACCCCAGAATTACCCACACCGCTGGATCTAGCGTCAGTCGCACAAGAGCCGTAGATGCAAACGAAGATTTGCGAAACATGTCCTCAAAATAGGTACGAAAGTGAAGCAGATGTGTAAAAAATGCGACTCATCTAAAATTTAATAATGAAACTCTGTCTAATCATAGGCGTGTATTTCAAGCCAGAATACAAGCAGGAAGACATCATTGACTCCCTTAGCACCTCATTAAACAAAGCTCAACATGACGAACTTGTCATAATCATGGGCGACCTGAACTGCAGAATAGATGTTAGCAACCAGAAGGCGGAGGCTGTCTTACACTTCCTCGAAAGCAAAGGACTGAGCCTGATCAACAAAAGTAGCGAGAAAACATATATAGGCCACAACGGGAGCAGCACAATCGACCTTGTGTTAACGAACATGAAAAATGTAAAAAAAGCACCACAGACAATATTGAAGAGAGTAGAAAGAAGACATCTACCTGTGGCGACTACCCTCGTAATACAAAGACACAAGGTACAGCCTCAACATCACAAACTGTCAAGGCACCTCAACATGCAAGCCATAGAACAAACATTTTCCCATGTCACGGAAGCAAGACAGCATATAAAGAACGGCCATATCGACGACGCACTAGAGCAGCTAGAACAAGTTATCATGAATGCCACAAACATAACCACAAACAATAGAAAAGCAAAGCCATGGTTTGATAAAAACTGCTATAAAACCAGGAGAGAAACCCTTCATGCCTTGCACAAATCAATAACATCGCCGTCTGAAGAGGCGCTGCATAAATATTCTCAAAAAAGGCGAGAGTATAAAGCCCTAATAAAAGAATCAAAAAGTAAACATCACGAAAAACAAGCAAAGATAAAGATTCAAGAGCCACAAAAGAATCCCTACAAGGTCCTAAATCAAAGGAAACCAATGTTCCCAAGAGACATACCTATAGAAACATGGACCCAGCACTACACTACGTTACTAAGCGCCAGTGACACAAGACCCTGCCTTTACAACGGTGGCTTACAGAGCAGGAGGATTATCGAGCCACTCACGGTGGAAGAAGTATGTGAAGCAGTCAGAAACCTAAAGGACAGTAAAGCAAGTGGACCTGACAAGATCTACAACGAATACTTGAAAAAAGCGGCCCCAGCCCTTGTGGAAACCTGGACTGACCTTCTAAATGAGTGTCTGGAACAAGGAAAGATACCAGAGCGATGGAGGTTGTCAAAAATCAAGCTGCTCTATAAAGGAAAAGGCAATGCTAGCGACCCAAACTCATATAGAGGCATAGCACTGGAATGTACATTACTCAAAGTCTTCACTAAGTTCCTTACAGCCAGGATAACCACTCTCGGAGACGGACACATCCCTGAAGAACAATTTGGTTTCAGGAAGAGCCGCTCAACAATCCAAGCGGTAGAGTGTTTACAAGAAGACATAAGTGAAGCTCTCAAACAGCCGAAAGGAAAGCTCCACGTAGTCTTTGTAGATTACGTGAAAGCTTTCGACACCATCAACAGAACCAAACTTATAGTGAAACTCGAACACTTAATGGGAAACGAGAACTCAATAGTGCAACTAATAAGAGACATCCTGGCAAACAACTACATCCAAATTGACGACTCGGTCACCACTTCAGAACCGATAGGACAGACAACAGGAGTACTGCAAGGAGACCCACTGAGCCCACTCCTGTTCAACATAGCAACAAATGATGTCATACAGGAAATAAAAACAGAGCGGGTAAAGGCATACATCTACGCAGACGACATGGCGCTAGTATCATCATCAATTAACTCCCTCCAGACAGCATTCGACAAACTAGTGATATGGGCTCGGAACAACGACCTCGCACTGAATGGAACCAAAACTGTGCAAATGACTTTCAAGAGAGGAGGCAAACAAGCAAGAGCAGACTCTATATACTTAGGAGGACAACCAATGACCAGGGTGAAAAGCTTCAAGTATTTAGGGATAATGCTACAACCCACCGGAACGACCTACACATTGCACATCAAAGACAGGATGACAGCATCAATAAGAGCCATGAATGACATCAAACATCTACCAAGGATCTCCCTGCGAACAGCAATGAAACTATTCAAAGCAAAGATACTGCCAGTAATCACGTATGGTCTACAATCCACCTGGCAGCACCTCACAAAGAGCAACCTAAACGATTACTAAAATTAGGCAAGTGAGTCAACCTTGTATATACTTTGCTCCACTTACAAGTTTTTTATGAAGACTAGTTTCTGGGGACTTCTCCCCTATCGTCAGCTCTGTGGTAGAGTCTACCACAGAGCTGACGATAGGGGAGAAGTCCCCAGAAACTAGTCTTCATAAAAAACTTGTAAGTGGAGCAAAGTATATACAAGGTTGACTCACTTGCCTAATTTTAGTAACAATGGCACTCCACTTTCTGAAATACTTCTTTTTATTCTATATAACCTAAACGATGTTGAAAAGGTCAAAGCAACGTTCCTAAAACGCGCCCTGTGTGTCTCCAAGTACTCATCGTCGCGCCTGGTGTACGAACTATGTAGAGAAACCATGCTGCTGGATGACCTGAGACTGCAATTACTGCTGCCATCCACACCAGTGTACGAAGCGGCCGTCACAGAGCACCGAAGGAAGAAGATGGAAATACCTGCAGACTTCTACGCCACGGACGCCATGACTACAGACGACTGGAAGGAAGCGGGCTATGACCTGAGGCACACAGTGACCCGGTTCACAGTTCACGGTTTTCATTTTAGGTTGTGTTCCATGAAGAGTTTTCATGAACCCAAGCCAGACTGCGTGTGCTCCTTGTGCGGGAAAGTGTGCGAAAAATATCATGCGCTGAAATGTAAAAATCGTGTAGTGTCACTGACAAGCTTTTGTAATAGTGAAAACTGATCACTATACCAACATGCACATTATGCACTCTTCCTTCTTATTATAAACAATTTTGGAGAAGTAGTTCTGGCACTATCAGTGCATTCATGATTCAACTGCCACTAAGATTAATTTATGTTTGGTTTTATCCGCAGTATTTATATAATTCCATTCTATCACTATGGTTTATCATGTATTTTTTTGTATTTATTTCTCATCTTTCTTCTACATACAATTTCATTGATACATTGACATTTATAACATTTCTTTCACACAATAACAAAATAGCTTATTCACATTTAACATACCCTTTCTACCTGCTTGCCTTGAGTCTCATTTTCAATACACATAATCCCTGGTTTTCCATGTATTGATGACCCTCCTCTCCCTTGTATCCCTCGTTCTAGTTTTCCAGCCCTTAATTGTTATTTATTCTTCATCAATCTTAACCATTCTAACTTTCCCCAGATATTCACCTATATTTCTTACATTCTTTTCTCCTTTTACCAATAACATTTTTTTTATTGTTAATACCTCCCCCCATCCCTAAAACTGTCCCACTTTTGTTGCCAAATTTGTTCTCTCCATATCTTTGTTTGTTTGCAATAAAGTATACTATGCCAATCTGTATCCTCTTCTCCACACATTGGGCATTTCCCTGTATCCTTTTCATATCTAATACCTTTCAAATTTCTAACTCCTGTCCTTGCCCAGGCAAATCCTTCTCGCCCTAACTTATTACACACATCTATGTACTACACTGTCTTTATTTCCCTATATATCCTCAATGATCTTTTCTCCCTTACACTGTTAAATATAACTTGGCTATCTAAATCTTCCAGCCTCAATTCTACCTCTTTCCAAAAGCCATACTCCTCGTTTCTTCAAATATGTCCCATACCTATCTGTTCCATCAGTTCCCTTACTTTTTGCGCCCAAGAAGGTACATTTGTATAACTATCATCTTTGTTTACGAGCGTGCGCACTAACACATCCGACCTCTCTCGCGTCCGGCAAGCAAGTCCCTTTATCACATAAGTTATGGAGATAAACATGTGGTTCTGATTTAAATTCATTTACTTTTTGAATGAATACAGCCAGACTGAAACATTCAATGCCATAGTCAGGATTTGAACCACGAATCTCCCAGTCTCCATCTGGTTGCTCTAAACCATGAGCTACTATGACCAACATGACGACATGACATTAAATTCTCCAACTGACTCGTATGTTCCCCGGTAAACCACTAGAAGTTCTCATATGCTATGAGACATGCACCTTTTGTGGCAACTTACTATGCTGTAAGTACCTAAGTCCCAGGCTTTGTAGTTAAACCACTGTTTTTAGGTAAACTTTTCATTTACTTTTAATTTAAAGTTAATGGCACACTGCTTAAAATAAATATTATTAGGCGCATATTAATGATAAATTTCAAGGAAAGATGGAAGCTATGGCACTTAAAAGATATAATTAAATATTCCAGAACTTTTGTGAACTTACCTGCAGTATCTACTGAACCGCTTAAGATTCTCCCTATGCGTCCAAGGGATGTCATGCTCTGCAGACTGAGGGCATCATGTTCAATAATTCGAAAAGGATGTGATGTTTTAGTGGCTGCAAATACTCCATCCACAGAAGAGGTTTGGCTGTCAGGTGGTGATGCATTGTTCAGACCATCCTCATCATCTGTCTGCATTCTTTGCCGCAGTTCTTGAAAATGCCACCTGCCATGTTGACTTGTTATCTTGGTTTCTCCATCCTTTAAGCAAATACAGTACCGAGGTTGTGAATTAGGTACAATGGACTAACATGTTTACAAAACGAGTGTTAGATGTATAAATGGAACAGTAACACACTACCACTATCTCAAATTTAATAATCAATATTTTAGGAGTATCATCGCAAACCATAGTATGTCCAAAAAAGCAAAATTTTACAGGAAAGCCCAAAAATAAATCAAGCCTATAGTACAGGAGATACGGACTGATACTGTCATCAACAGATTTATAAATAAAGAACACAATAATTTCAACCCAAACAACTTTATATGATTACTATTACATAAAACATACAGAAACTCTTGAATGGATAAAATGAGTAAAACTTGAGTTGATCTTTGTGAACAATAATATGATTATTGATGAAAAACTCTGTTTCTTGAAAAAATCAAATTACTTGCAATAACTACTAACATTTGAACATTTAAAAGAAAATAACATGATGATGATGAACATAGTGATAGACAAAATAATTTAAACTTTACCAACAGTTCTTACATTCTGCATATGCCTCTCTTTTCCTCCAATCACACAGTTCTGTATCTTCATTCTCATAATGAAGTTGTTCCAATACAGTTAGCGTTTATAACATAAGGAAACCTTTCCTCCATATTCCTCTACACATTACCTTTTTTCATATCTGACAACCCATTGGTTGGCTGAACATGTGCTGGTTCACATAGGAACTGCAGACTTTTTGTTGTTTAGAATGGGAGTGAATGGTTTTGAAGAATTATCTGTCCACTATTTGGGTTCCATTTTAAGCCTTAAAGTGCATTTTTCACCAGTATAAATTTCATTTCACTAATTTCCTCACATTGCTTTGAGGAATTGGTCACTAATAAAGTCCTGCACATTCCAAATAATGCCGTGAATGTGAAGAGAGCCTGCTGATCTGTAACTGGCAATGTATTCGTCAGGTGTTACAAACTCAGAATATTTTCTCAAAAACCCTCTCTACTAGAAGGAAGGAAACAAAGGAAGGAAGAAAACAAAGTTTTTCTTTTGAAGGATGAGGCTATTTTCAGGAGGTGATGCGCTAAATCATTTGCCTCTCACAGCCATTTGTGAAAAGCCTCAATTCCTTCATTTGACGAGGAAGCGATAGAGGAACTCATGCCAGTTTAGCATACAATTTCAGTTTTTGATCACTAACGTCAGTAACACAAAGGGAACAGTATTCCATTTGCCTGGAATAATAGGCCACAATTATTTGTAATTTTGGGATAGGGTGCACTTGTTGCAAGCTGAAACAAAAAAGTCTCAAATTGAATTTGGTGTTTTCTGAAAAACCACATTTAACTTGAAAATTTTGTGGCATATTAGCATTATACATTTTAACTGAGTTTTTAATAATCACTTCAGCTAATAGATAAAGGCAAAGAGTCTTCTTCTTTCTGCTGTAGTGACATTCCATGCTTTTCATATTTCAGATTACTTTCATAACTTTCTTTTCTTTTCAGCAAATTTATCGTTGTTATGATTACCTCCTCTCTTCTCCCTACAGCCTTCTCCTGACATTATTGACCTTGCTGAAGTGTTCAGTCTACTTTGCACATATCCAAATAGTGCTCCAAAGAATTTGGAACAAACCGGTTCTAAATTACCTTGCACTGGAATCTGTAATTAAAATGAACACTATTACATACATTTACACACCATACAATAATTATTAAAATGTACTTAGTATTGGGTCTAATTAATAATTTATTATTTGAGCTTAAGCTGAATTTTCTGTCTTCCCCCACCCCCGTCTAGGTATACAATATTAGTAATCAACAAAAATGTTTCCATTAGTATGACTAGTACTTTATGAGTAGCCATAACTTAGTCTATAATCCTTTATTTTATCTTTAACTCTCTAATGAGTATACTGACGTAATTATTAAGCCAAATGCAAAATAAACTTAATTTTTGAAAGTTTAGATCCATTGTTGGGCCTGGGCAAACAACTATTCCTTTATTACTGTTTTGACTACAGTGCTGATAGGTTGTATCAATTTTTAACATCTATAGTGTATCTGAAAGAAGTTTGGCATACAAAATTCACTGTGCACCCTGGTCATGAAAGTAAAATTACCTTTGATTAATTTTTCTTCTTTCAACTAATACAGCCACATTTTACATTAGGTTTTATGTGCAACTGGTCTATGCAGTACAAGGAAAAAACCTTTTCTTTTGGGCATTGGGCTGATCACCCATTCTGGGTTCTCTATCTGATCCAGAGTTTCTGCTGCTCAAACCCAATGCCTAAAGGCATAAGGGATAGAGAAAGAAGAAGTGAGCAGGAATACGATCCTGAAGTGAATTGTAATGAAATTGTAATGAGTGCTTTTAAATGAGATGTGTTTCATAGGAAGAGACAAATAGAATGAAATAAAATCTGCTATGCCAGTAAAAGAAATAGAGGGGTGGGGACTATTATGAAAATATTTCCTGGACCAAAATCTGCCACCAAAATATTACAAGTGAATTATCTTCTTTCATAAGCATTGTATATTTGGACATCATTGACATTGTACATTAACGTAAAAGGACTCTGTCTGCTCTTTGAGAGGGAGAGAGAGACATTCATCCAATCTCCAGAACAGAGATAATAGCACCACTTTACTTCAGGGGTGTCAAGAAAGAAAATCATACCAATGTTGTTCAACTATGGGGTAAGGATGTTCAGGGATCTAAAGTGAGCTGTGATGAATTTTAAGAGGTTTCTGTTCCTGCTCAGTGTTTATGTTTTCATAACAAAGTCACTAGGGATCACAAAAAGGTATGACAAATTAGCACCCCTTCGTATAGTTATGGATGATTTTGTAACTATTGCAAAAAGGGCTATATCTCAGTAAATTTTTCACCATAGATGACAAACTGCAGGCTTTCCATGCACAGTGAAGGTTTGCTCCACATATGCCAAGATCTTCTACACCAGCCAGATAAAGTAACCATAAGACCCATACAAAGTTTCCAATACACTTATGGAAGTTGTCAAAAGATTGTCGACTCACAGTGAGGGTTCCAAAAGAAATGAAACAATGCATAACTGGTTCACTAGCTATACTTGCTACACACCCACTTAGACACATTCTATTTGGCCTTCATAAGGATACGTGTAGGAATACTGCAATAATGGAAGTGGCCTTATTTGAGTTGGCATGGAGCATAAACTTAGTCAAATCTGGGTTATTATCATAATTGACTTAAGAAGAAATTAACAATAATTTACTCAGCAGTGTGCTGTTGTGTGAAAGTATTATATTAGTAAGGATAATTGAAAAGGAAAGCTATGATGTACTGTGTAAGTTTGGAACAAGCTTTTGGTCTCACCTCATGCTGTTGTGAATGCTGTTTAATAAATGCACAGTTGCTCAGCTTTACTTCCAGAAAAAATGTGATCCAAGATTAGTTCTTAATACACTAGTGTTGGTGGTGCACAATATCAAAAATATGAAGAAATACAGCTTAACTGTTGTCTTCAATAAATGTTGTATTCAAATACCTTTCGTTAGGTTGCAACTGTTTTGCTGAGATTTGCTTCTTCTGTTTCCTTCAGCTTCCTTCCGACTTTTCCCTTAAATAAAATTCTCATTCATTGTGAAAGAAATCACAAAGTAACAGAAACCTCCTTTGAATACTGAATGTTGGCGACAGTGTTACTGAAATCAACTAAGAGTAAAACCTGAGCCAATTAATGACACAAAACAACATTCATTTTTTAAATTTCCTGGAGCGTTATTTCTGAAGCATTGTCAAATGAAACTTAAAAAAAGCTTTGTGTCACTATTTAACTCAGAATTCACACCTAACACAATCTGCCTTACATTTAGCATTGAACAAGTCATCAGTTTAATAAGACATTTCAGGGTAACCATCATGACAGAAATAGCTGTGGACATAATATGGTTTGCAGAAATCAGAAAAGTGAACAAAATATGGTTTGCAACAAAAGCTGCTTTCCACATGTTAATAATACTGGGACAAAATACAATTTTATATGAATAGACTTCACAGTATGAAATAATATATTAGAGATTATATGGACTCCTGTAAAATTCAATTTTAGTGCAAAATTAATATATATTTTTCATTTTATATTTATTGCTGTTATAAAAGTTTTAGTTCTAACATCGCAATAATTGATTTTAATTGTTAAAATATGAGCTTAAATATGGAAATCTATATTATATGAACATTTTTCTGCAAGTTCTTCTGCTGATCTGTTATCACATTATCTAGACACAGATATTGAAGTAACATGAAACATAGCATGACACTAAAAAATGTTCTTTATTTCCACCGAATTACAATCGGAACACTTGCCGATTACACAGTTACGTAATGCACGCAATTACAATTCACCAGTTCGTCCGTTACAGTTCCACTGCACGCTCACAGTTACGCACACTCTTCTGATGCACGTACACAGTCTTCTTGTCCGTTCACTAACATGGCACTCCTTCGCTGCTTGCCAAGCACTGACTCAATTCACTTACTGCAGCCCTTTTTATAGGAATATCGCCGTTTTCTCGAAGCCTCTAGTTTCGGTGAATCACCGCGAAGGTTCCAGGCGGCAGGGGAGGGGGGGAAGAGGCGGCCAATGACAAGTGACACTTCCCTAATCAACCCCTCAGTTAGTGACTGAGATAGATGAGTGGGTGTGGCCCGTATGCCTCTGGTCCCTTCTCAGCTGTCGTTGGTCTGGCTTTCCGATAATTGGGTGACAATATAGACGTTTTAAAAACTAATCTATTATTTGGATGTTCAGAAAAATGGTTCAGTAAACTATTACGTAAAATGCAAAGCCGTATATTAGGTTTCTCCCGCTTGTTCTTAATCCCGGCTTTCTAAGAAACACTCCAAGACATGCACTATGAAAAACAAATTTAAACAGTGCTGACAATTTTCAGCATTATCTTAGTACATTGCCTTACCAGAGTATCGCTCAAAACTTTTTGCATTTGTTAGAAATATAAATATCAGTGATTTAAATTAGGTAGTTTTAGCGCTTCCTGCTGTCCAAACATCGTGCGTGCCAAGGCGTTCATAAGCAGCAGCGTCGCTTTCCCCACCAGCACATGCTTGACGGCAACTGTCAGAATCCTAAAGTAATTTTAATTTCACCGTACTATTCATTGTATTTTACTGCTCACACTGACACACTGCCCGCCTCGGTAGCATGGTGGTAGCGAGTCTGCCTCACGTTCAAGAGGTCCCGAGTTCGAATCTCGGTCAGGGTGAGTTACCTGGATAAGGCTTTTCCGGGGTTTCCCTTATCCTGAAGACGAATGTCGGGTAACTCTAAGCTCTATGGACCCTGGGCCCATTTGAGCATCATTTCACCTATTCCATTCATCGTCCGATATGACTTAACGTTGGAGCACGTAAAATTACAAAAAAACACTGACACACTCTGACACTTTGTAGGCCTTGCATCAGCTTTTATACATCTACTGGGTGCAGTAGTTCAAAAGGTATTTTGTGTAGTAATAATACCACTAGCTTCCTGACGTCAGCTGTCCCACATTCATATTTAGGGGTTCAGCAATTGGACTTTGACCTTCAGTCATAACCTTTCATGTAGTATAACTTTCATTACTGATACAATTATTGTCATCATTGCTTATACCAGTCTCAATGTTATTTATGGAACATCTTCATTATCTAACACACATTTTATTACGTTCTACTCTTTTCACAACTTTGTGATGTTCTGAGAGCTGCTCACTAATTTGGGAGGAAATATGAATGAGTCCTTGGTTTTTCTCAATTTAAGTCTGAAACTATGGAAGCTATTTATGTCTTTGTTTCCAATTCATTTTGCTCTCTTTTTAAAGAAACATTAACTTGCAAATCATCACCAAATTATCCCTTAATAGTCATGCTAGTGGCACTTGGTTTCTACTTCATTTCCAAATTTTGATACACTATTCCTTAAATCTTGTTGTCCTATCTTATTTCCTTTGATAAGTTATTCTAGCTAATTTTTCTCTCATTTTCCTATTCTCTTCCCAACACATTCCTGTGTCTTAATGTTCTGTTCACTTCATTTTCTTCTAAATTTTTATTTTTCCTGCTTAACCCTTTTAGATTCTTGCCTTGTTCAATTATCTTTTGGCTTAACTATTGCAGAAAAATTATCTGGCTCTGACTAGGGTCAAAACTCTGTTCTCAATAGGGGAGCTGTTCTGTATTGATCAGGACTGTTGACAATTACACATATAAATATTTTGATAAGCTGCATTTAATTCTAAGCTATCATGAAACTTAAAATTATGAAAAACCCTCATCAACATATACAGTGAGTGAGCAAGTGTGGTTTAAGGGCTAATCAACAACTTGGTCATTAGGACCTGAAGTCAAAACTAAAACCTCAAAATTTACAAAACACTAAGTTAAAACATCAAATAAAAGACTAAAAATGTAAAAATATTAAAATTACAAAAATTACACATAAAACCTTAAAAATCTAAAACACTCCTAAAACTAAAACACAAGTTAGACTTGTCCAACAACTAAAGAAATAATGTTTTTGCTATCGATTTATAGGAACATCAAGGTGTTTGAAACATAGTCTCAACCTGGTGCCACATCTTTGACAATAAAACATATGCTGCTCAACTTGACACACAGACTAGTTCGAGTCCCGCCTTGGGCATGGGTGTTTATGTGTGTAGTGAATATTTGTGAAATTAGGAAAACAGATAAGAAGATAAACGTAAATAATGAAAAATCGGTTAAATAAGACAAAAAAAACACTTACCTCTTTCATATTCACAGTGTGAAGTTTGAACTATAGCAATATATGTTAGTTGACATTTTGGTTTCCTAGAGAGAACCTAATGGACACAACACATTGGCCATCCTCCTTGCCTGAGTTTTATTCCAAATTTTTCTCATTACTCATAACTGGCAAATGACAAAAAGCACTTAATCTTAGGCCTGAAAAATGTCCTTACCAAATTTCTTTTACACATTATTTTGCATCATCAATGTCCACCACCTATGATGCAGTATACAGTAAGAATAGGCATTAAATGCTATTAGAAAAAAACCACACACACACACACATATACACAGACAGAGGGAGAAAATAAATACATTTCAAGGACTACAAAATAAATTACACAACATAAAACAAAAGAGTATCACATTCCATATGGCCTGGTAAATTAAAATGTTTTTCGCCTCTCCTGTAAAATTTCTGCAAATAGAATTAGGAGCTGAGACATGGAGATTAGGGAGATGAAAAGAACTCTGCATTCTGCTAAAATTTCCATCTTAATTATATTTCATCTGACAGCAATTATTTTCCATATTTCAGAATATAAAGCAAACACGCTTTGTATTTAAATCTGCATAATTTAGAGATGCAATAGTAACATTTGCATCAACAACACAGTGTGTTCCAGAGTTGGCCCCTAGTTCTGTTGGATAGACAATTTACTCCCTATGGAAAGGGTAAAGCATCTTAATCAAGTACCTTGGATTGGATTATGCTATGGAGGGGATTCACTTGATCTATTATGCCTATGCCCCAAGTAAGGCGTCCCCAGAAGGAAGGGACGAGAGGAGACAGAGGGCAGCTGCACATGAAAGTCACGACAGTGCAGAGGGCAGAGTCTCTACAACTGACCAGTTGGAAACTCCCCAGCAGGCCAGTACAGCTGGCATTCCATGCACCGTGTTCCTGAAACAGTCCACCAGGCCGGCCCGTAGAATAGATAGTGTCCTACTGAAGGAGGAAGTGTTTACCAGGAGCATATCATCCTGCCATGCAGCATCGAGACACCCGCTGACACTTCTACCCTGAAAGAGACCACCAGATGAGAGATGGTATGAAATGATAGGGACATGAAATTCAGGGGATGTAATTAACCTACCCAGCATTCACCTGGCGACCCAGGAAAACCCCTCAAAAAACCTGTGGGTCACGTAGGCCAGCCACAGGAATTGAACCTGGACCTCCCAAATGTGGGCCATAGACGAAACCGCCTGAGCCATTCTGCCTGATTAATCAAGTACCTTTAATACCTGATTACTGAATACCAGAATGGTACAGTCCCTCTGTATAAACATAAATACATGTACTCAAAATTGAAGATGCAGAAATTTGAGAGTATAAGCTGAAGTAAAATTAAACATACATTTTTTTTTGTATTAAGAGAGAAGTAGAAAGGATAGATGACTGACTATTCTGGATCTCAAAATTATTAGTCTCAATATCAGAATTAAAATAATCCAGCCAAAGTAGACAACTACATAAAAAATAAGTAGAATCCTAAATCACACCAACATGCAATATTTGCAGCTTAAACTAAAGCATACTAAACTTACAACTCCAAGAAAATAATATATTCAGAAAGTAGCCACCCACACAAGATGAATTGAGCAGAGAGATGGTGGACAGATTAATACAAAAATATAAGACAAAAGAAGTTGGATGTCGTCACCACTCTCAACAAATACATCTTACCAAAAAGATACAGTACATTCAAGTTTCACCAGAAAAAATCCATAACAAACCTAATAAACTCTTTCTAGAATGAGGCATAAACACAAGCCTAGAAACTTACTTCCTCTTTTGCTAAAGGATACTATACCAAACATTAAGAAATTGGAGATTTACTAGATTGATTCAGAAGACCACCATAAAATATTCAAAGAAACCAGCAAACCAGACTAAAGCAATACCTATGACAGTTAAAACTTAATATTTTCAGTGTACTTCCAACAAAGTTTTAGATTAATTTTGCCAATGAAGTTTTGAATCTCCTAAACAATGTCAGAATGCAAATTCTGGATTATTGACATAAACATGCAATTTTAAATCTTCCAAAGTAGCCAGCAGTATCAATTCACAAAACTTCATCAACCAATTCTAGCCACCTTTACATTGGATAAAGATATGTAAAGATATTTCTTGCAAAAGATCAATTTTTCAAATGCAAAACAAACAACTGAATGTCCTGCTGGAATATACATTTTGCAGATTCACACTCACCATTTGGGCACACAAGAACTATTGCTGTGCTGCCAAAATGTACCCAATTTAGGACACACAATTTGTTTTCACAACAGTAGTGTTTGCCTAGTGTTACAATAGAGCCAACTATTCAATATAGTAAGTATGCTCTGCAATAAAGGAAGAGAGATCAGAGGGAGCAGAGTAATACAGCTAACAAAACAAAGAATTTTATATAAATCAGTAAAATTAATGATACTTACATTTTCTTTGGATGTCGAAGAGACAGATACCATAGGATGCTCAAGTAGCTCTGGAATACTGATGTCATCTTCCAGTTTAGCTTCAATTTCATTTTCTTTAGTTGACAGACTACTTTCTGAATCACTTCTTGGGATCTGTGGGACATCTGCATTTGATTTTAGTTTCCTGAAACAAACAGGCAGCTTGAATGAAGACACAAATTGGTCTTAAGATAATTTGACAAACAATGTATGATTTAATTTACTTAAGATGAGTTGGCACTAGTAACATTAACATCACATTCTTTATTCTCTGTTAACATGTTTCGGGAACAACTGTTCCATCTTAATATCAAAGATACCACAAATCTTGTTCAAGAAGAACAAGAACATACACATATCATCCAAAAACATTTAAAAAATTTAATATTTTTATGAAGCACATCAGCCTAGCCCCACAGAACAAATTTAGCATAGACAAATTACTTTGTAATAGATTAAAAAACCCTATACCACAGGATAAAAAAGTTTAAATTTACAAAATCAATTACTCTGATTGTGATAAAGTACGAGGGTGTGTCAAAAAGTAATGCCTCCTATTTTTTTTTCCTTAAATAAGTTATGTGAAAACTTTGAATTTAGCGCAATTCCTCAAACCTTCTTCTCCAATCCCCTGCAGTAGTAACTTCCTAAGTCAACAGGTGGCAGCACTGCATCCTCTTGCAAAATGGCTGACATCGACATTCGTATTAGACAGCGTTCTGTGATTGAATTTTTGACTGCAGAAGGTGAAACGCCAATTCGCATTCATGAAAGGCTAAAAAATGTGTATGGTGATGCAACGGTGGATGTCAGCACTGTTAGACGATGGGTTCGTATCTGCAACGAAGCTGAAGGGCAAACACCATTGGCAGATGAAAGGCGAAGTGGCAGGCCGGTGACTGCAGTGACTCCATGAAACATTCAGCGAGTTGATTACATCATTCGTGGTGATCGCCGGGTAACAACAGGTGAATTGTGTCGCATTACCTCCCTCAGTAAAGGCAGTGTGATGACGATTATTCAACAACTGGGTTATTCAAAAGTTTGTTCACATTGTGTACCAAGAATGTTAACCGCCCAAAACAAAGAAATAAGGAAAACAATAGCCTCCGAACACTTGTAGTGCTTCAATTTGGAGGGAGAGGAGTTTCTGGAAATTTTTTTTACTGGAGACAAAATGTGGGTTCATTTTTTTGAACCTGAATCAAAGAGGCAGTCAATGGAATGGCATCACACATCACCGAAGAAAAAAAAAAATTTAAAACTCAGCAGTCGACAGGGAAAGTTATGGCAACAGTGTTTTGGGATGCAGAGGGCGTGCTTATGATTGATTTTTTGGAACAGGGATGCACAATAAATTCTGTCCAATACGTCAGAACTCTCAAAAAGCTGAAAGCACGTCTTTGCAGAGTTCGTCCAACAAAAACTATGGCGGATGTTCTTCTTTTGTATGACAATGAAAGACCACACACCAGCCGTTACACCACTGCAGAAATTGGGATGGCAAGTCTTACCTCAACCCCCATACAGCCCTGACCTGGCACCATCAGACTTCCATCTGTTCGGGCCACTAAAGGAAGCTCATCGTGGGATTCATTTTGAAGATGAGGAGGCTGTGAAAACATCCATGCGTCAATGGCTTAGGAAGTAAGACTGTGTGTTTTACCACACTGGAATACATGCCCTAGTTAAAAGGTGGACCAAAACTGTGGAAAAGGACGGAGATTATATTGAATGGTGACAAATTAATCGTCAATGTTGTAGTTTTCAAGCTATGTAAATTGGATTCAATTTTCTTGGCAATTAAAAGAGAAAAAAAAAGTAGGAGGCATTACTTTTTGACACACCCTCATATAGAGATGATAAACAAAAAGAAATCTGGAAACCAGACTAAAAGAATTTTAGAAATGCTTAAAATACAAACAAATGGATAAATATGCAGTTTCACACCATTTCTGGATGGCAAACCATGACATTAAACTGAACATTACAGTAATCAAACTTACTAGTCGTGCAGCAGAACTGAGCACATGAGAAAAGATCTTCATTTTGAAACACAAACGACAGTCAATGAATTTTGATTTACTGCCAAGTATCCTTTGGAAGTATATTTCACTGCCACATGATGTTGCCATTATAGACAACCACTAGAACACCAACAACCTGTGCACATCCCCATTACTAGGTACCCCAGCCATGATAAGAGATTCATTGTGGATGCAGATACCGATGAGGTCAGCATTGGACAGAGAAGAGAAACCTCAGTAAACCTCTGTCTAAAATTACTACATGACTAGACAAAAATTCCAGCTATTGCAGAGATCCTAAAGCACTTCTGGTATGATGGTCTCCAAACCTCAGCAGGGTGGGATGCCGGGGAATTGTGGGTATGTTGTCCTCTGCACTGTTGTGGCTCCTTGGGATGGCTGCTATCTGTCTCCTTTGCCTCATCCTTATTCCTGGGGGCATAAGTACAACAGACGAAGTTTGAACCTCCACGCCAAATTCCCTACGTAGCGTAGTCCAGCCCAGTACATTTACCTCTGAACATACCATTCTGCCCAAATTTGACCTTTGAACCTTTACAATTTCAAAGGACAGACAATGGCTGCAGGTGTATGACTCTGCATAGGAACACTAGGCAATTCTAATGCAGACATACCTTCTTAATGACTGTGCCAGTAAAACTGCACTGCGTGAATGGTCGAGGTGAAGGGAAGAGTACTGCAGACTTACACTTGGTCACAGTTGGTTGAGTTGAGAGCAGCTGGAGGATCAAGATTTGGCTCAGATTCTCAAGGATAAAAATCTGGCAAACAATATGGGTGCACATCTCTGCAAGTGGCTCAATTTATGTTATTGATAACAGGAGAACTACTTGAATCAGGAACATGTATTGAGTGTTCACAAAAGGAAAAAACCATAGTGGAACAGTTCATGGTTCCAAGGAGCAAGGCAAAACAAATACTCAAAGAGACTCAGAGACTCATGCTGCTACTACAAGAAAACATCTGGGTATAAATAAGAACTTGGAGAAACTATTTTATTGACTGCATCTTTGAGACATTTGCCCAACAGGTCATGGGGCCAGATGCAACAGTAATGTCAGAGCATTATACAAAAGAATGCAATTGACAAGACAGGCATTTTCCCAAGGACAGATGCAAGAAATCACTATTATCACCTGTTATTGGATATGGACTATTTCACCAAATGATCAGAGATTTATGAGATTCCAATCAAGGGGCTTCTAATGTAGCTAATGCACTGGTTAACAACTTCTTCTACAGGTCGAGGATTCTCTGGAAGCTCGACAGTGATTTTTTGTTGTTGTAATTTACGTCCTCCAAGTTAAGTCATATCGGACAATGAATGAAATGAGTGAAATGATGCTCAAATGAGTCTGGGGTCCATGGAGCTTAGAGTTACCCAACATTCGTCTTTTAGGATAAGGGAAAACCCCGGAAAAACCTTATTCAGGTAACTCAACCTAACCGAGATTCGAACTCGGGAACTCTTGAACATGAGGCAGACACGCTACCATCTACGCTACCGAGACGGGCACACATTCCTTTACCTTGCCTTTTGTGGTGGGTGGACACTATCACTATTCTGATTGAAATGTTAACTATATATTACAAAACAATATTAGTATAGGCCTTTTCTGACATCTTTGCAACCAGAAAATACACAACGATGGTCGTGGCATGAGTATGCACCTTCATGGTAGGGGGTCACATTACAGAGATTTTGAATACTACTCATAGTTAAGGCAATTTACCCCGATAATTTTTTTTCTGGGGTACTCCCTTATTCTATAAAATGAACAACAGATAATTAATCATATGGACCAAATGGACATTTTGGGCACCATTTCACTTGTATTTGCATTCCAAAAAGCTTTCAGACAAAAAGAAGAGCAAATATTTTGTAATGCTAATTGAACTGCAGTCACAGTAATCTTTTCACTTTTAGGAAAAGTTCCACCTTTGGTTGGTTTCTTGGTAGTAAAATACTCACTTTGGTGCAGCAACTCAAGTCTGCTCTCTTTACGACCAAAGCATGTGACGTAAAAACTCCAAAAAGTAAGAGCAAATTATATTTATAATGTTAATACTTTTTCAGTATCGCTGTCTTAGAAAACTGAGTAAAATACTCATAATGATTGCTCTCTCCATTGACTTTCGCAAAGTGACACAAGACATGAGCCTATATGTGATAGCTAAAGAACAGCATAACATTCTGGTTTTAATTAAATCCAAGATTACTCTAATTCACTGTTTCAGCATGTGTCACTGTCACTGCCTGTCTCAGCATGCCACTATTACAAAGTCTTATTTTAATAGCTATTATTTGCTTATGTATTATTAGATTTTTATTAACACTTCCTGTGATAATTCATCATATCCTGACTTATAAATGAAGCACAATGCAGGTTGTAATTATACCCCCATATTGCCTGCATCTGGCCTATGATTCTGTACGGTTAACACTTTTAAGGATACGATATTAAGGGCTATATAGATAGTTGTGAACTCTAATACTTCCTGCAAGTTATAGGTAATATTTACGTTTATGTTATCAATAAACTTTCGATACATTTTCTTCCATAACACTCAAAACTAATTTAATTATTTTCTTTGAAATATGGAAATTAAAGTTAGCACTTTCTTCCATATAACGAACAATTTTTGCTATCGCATTTCTCTAGTTCTTAAACTGTACCCGGAGTTCAACAATAAATTTGAGGTTTGATTCATAACATACACAATGCATATATCTCGCAGAAATCAGTCAAATGTACGACCAACAGAAATGTGCATTACCCATGCGTTTCAGATCCCTAAATTAAAGCCAAATTTATGCTCAAACGGACCCGCCCCTTAGACATAACCCTTATTTCTATTAGATCCTTTGCATTCACGTCAGCTGACTTGACATCTGTATGATTACCTGGAGCTACGATTGGGAGTTAAGTCTTCTGCATCGTAAAATTCTTCTGAATCGCTACTTCCAGACATGATCCGTTTATTTGACTTTTAATTCAAGGAATAATATGTTCACAAATACTTTCTATACAAGTAAGTCCCATTCCAAATTATTATTGCTCCATGACCACATTGCAAACATATAGTCGGCGCTGGTTGACGCAACACTAGGATTTTTGTTCCGGCGGTAGAAACCGTAGAAACGAATGGTAACAACTCAAGTTTGGAACTCGGAACGTAAAGATAAAATGGAGGATCTAGCGGTCGAGGTATGCGGCGAGAATGGAGCGTATTATAAGGTTTGTATTAATTAAAGTATACAAACTCCATGGAATGTATCGCCTCAAAACCATACAAGAATTTGATGAGCTCATCTCGCATAAATTTTTACGCTGTAGTTCCACTAGTTTGTAAGAATCTTTAAAATATATCACTGCACGACGCCATGTCTCATTTGACAGGGCGTGATTTTACCCATGTGCATAATATTTAATAATGCAGACGTATTTGTTGCCTTAAGTTACCTCTGAACGTTGGAAATATATACAGCCGACGTGACACATTACAAATTTGCTACGTTTCCGTCAGCAAACACGTCGAATTGTGTTTGTATAGAGACTTGAAACAACTAACCTAGATGTTGGTATTGAACGGCACAGAGCCAAAAATATGATCCAAAAGATACTTTTAAGCAGCCGCAATGCTGTTTTCGGTACAAGCTTTGGTAACTAAATGCCCATGTTTGTACTGCAGCTTTTCATTTATTCTTTTAACTGAATAACTTTCATTTGTTTTTCTAACCTAACCTAGAGGGATGCAGTTTAAATTGCCACATAGTGTGATGTCGATAGGAATTCTGCTTATAGATACATTATTTAAATTAATTTAGCATCCTTACCAGTATTAAAGCGGAACTTAGATCGCTATAATTGCATTCAAGGTAATAAGTTAAACGGAGCGTTGGTGGCATGAATTCGTGAACTAGAAACTTCTGAAATATACGAAAAAAAATCTACGTTCCACTAACTCTGGTCGGGTTTTATAGTGTATAAGCTAAAATGTGAGCTAAATAAACTTGTTTATGGAAGCTTAATTCCTTTGCATTGATAAGAAATGAGGCCCAAACTCAAGCTAAATTACCACTTTTTACATAATTTCCAAGGAAAATTCGTTTAATCAATATGGTAATAGGCCTTTTTCTTCTGTATTATTGTGCCTTTTTCCATAACTATTATTGCCCAATTTTGGCATAAAAAATTAATGAGAGGTAAAAGTTTCATCCTTAACACACAAAGTAAATCCTTAGCATGGTTCCTGCCATCAATAACCAGCTATTTATTAGACTACTTCTCGACTCTTTCTGCCCTTTTCAAATTGGCCATTGCCAAAAAGAGTATACCTAACATAACCTTCAATGAATCGGAAACTTAAGCTTATATAAATAGTAAATTATAAGTATCATTAAATAATGCCTTTGTGCTTCATTCTTTGGTTTGGTGTAACCACTGGTTGATAATAAAACTTAAGTTTATATATACACCGTTCAATTTTAACTGTTTCTTCAATGGTTGTGCATTACGTTACCATTGTACGACAAGTCTATTGTTTCAGTAAGTTGAAGAAAATGAGTATCACTACATAGAAGGTGCCTAGGTCACATGTTGTAGGGGAACTTTTTTCAGCTATCCAAGCTTCTACTTTGCATTCACAAAAATTTCTATTGAGTGTGCAACAGTAGTTTCTTTTGGTACTGTAAGACCTTCCTACAGCAAAATTGAAAGACATGCCTATTATTGGCACAGTGATTTGATCATGAGTAAAGTTTTAAAAACACAATACACACCTCTTGGGTGGAGGAGGATGTAATGCACAGTAAAACACCTAGCAATACTTATTATTTGGACCATAAATTTGTGTACTGATGTGTCATTTATGAATGTCATGCTATAATAAAGTACTGTAAAATAGTTATGGTTAAATAACGTTCCGAAATGTAGGTAACGTTTTGTATTGTCAGGTTCATATTGCTCTCGACCACTGACAATATGCTACATTGTAATCAAAGATCAGAGAAAATGTTTCCATCTCATGCAGACAGATTTGAAGGACGTCTTAAAATTCTGTTAACAATTGCTAGGGCACTTCAAGTGGAAAAACACTAAAAGCTCACCTGACACCAATCACCAATTCAGCTGCTGAAGCTGATAAGAATACTGCACCCATACATCATTAGATGATACCACATGTATGTGCAATTCTAGGTAACTATCACTTGCTTCAAAGAGTGATGACTGGAAAGTGAAGGCACACTTAAGAATGAACAGGGGATATATACATATATAAACATGTATTTAAACATAAACTGAACCTAACTTAACCTCCCATGGATTAGAGAAAACACATTTTGTTGTATCCTGGCCCAATTTGAAGCATAGAAACTTAGTAACAGAGTACCTTGTAAATACTGTGAAGTGCTTAAAGAGAAGTGTTACCTCAGTTGTCTATCCCATCCATACACAGTTTGAATTGATTTGGTGTAACCACAGGTTGATAATTGACTCAAGCTTTATATATGTAAAACAAACCTAGCCTAACTTTCTGTAAATCAGAAACCTAAACTTATATAAATAGTGAATCATAAACATTGTTAAGGAACTCATGCTTTGATTAACCATTGATTAATAATTAACCTAAGCTTCACATGCTTGGTATAATGCTAGTAATTTGTCAATTATTGGCATTCATGTTTTGGCTGTCCATTTGGAAACTGCACACAGCTGGAGGGCGACATCTGTAAGAAGAATGAGAAATCATTTTCCCCACACAAGTTTATTGTAAAATTTTAAATGCATAAAAGTAGAAGCTTTTATTTATTTCCTTGAACCAACAGTAACCTAAAAGCAGTTTAGATACTGATTTTTCATTATTGGTTCAGTCACCGCTCTCCAGGTTGTTGCCCATAACGTTTAAGCCTTAAACCCTGAACAGCAGTTATTGAAAAATAATTTATTCCTTTCAGAGGAAAAAAATTTTCACAGCGGGTCTCTAACAAGCAATGCAAAGCGTGTGATATATTTTCTGTGCAGGCACACTCCCTTTGCACACATATCATGGAATAGACACACTCATCAGAGCAAATTGATTTGTCCCAGTAAATGACTTTCCAGGAATATTACAGAAATGGATGTAAGGGAGAAGGGAAGTACATTAAGTAAAGAATGCAGAAAGTTGTAACTTAACTAAATGGGAAATAAAGGGTGTTTTGAAGTTTTTAACATACCAGGACTTGCAGCCACTCTTGATAACAGTAAAAGAGAGGGGTAAAGTTGGTATAATGAAACTTGAAATTTGTTAGAATAAAATAAAGTACCAAAGAGGTGGAACAGCTAGGTGAACAAAGATCAAGGCACCTTTGGACTTTGTTCCTTACTTACCATGGCTTATTAGTCTAGGTTTTGCTATGATTCTCTCTTACCTAATTCATTCTTTGGTTTATGCCACTTTGTGGCTCTTCATATAAAAGATCTGCTACAGTCGAAGATAAAAGTACTGCAAGAGAGCAACTTTTATAATGAATGTGATTAATATTCAAGTGTCAGTTAAAAAAAAAAAAAAAAAGAACTATGAGATTAGCAGACATAGTAAGGCCAGAGCGAACTGCAGTGAGTTAACAGCGTCTTCTTATTTTGAAATTTACACAAGGTTGCATGTGTGCATGTGCGCGTGCATGTGTGTCAATTGGTCAGTTACTGAGTCAGGCAGTCAGTGAATTGATCAGTTGGTCAGTCAGTGTTTCAGTCAGACATTAAGTCAATCAGTAAGTCAGTTGGTTGGTCGGATAGTGAGTCTGTCGGTCAGACAGTCATTCGGTCCATTAGTCAGTCAGTGGGTCTGGCAGCGATCTGTTGGTGACTCAATGAGTCTTTTTTGTAATTTACGTCCTCCAATGGTAAGTCATATCGGATGATGAATGAAATGGGTGAAATGATGCTCAAATGAGTCCGAGGTCCATGGAGCTTAGAGTTACCATTCGTCTTTCAGGATAAGGGAAAATCTCGGAAAAAAAACCTTATCCAGATAACTTGTCCTGACCGAGATTTGAACTCGGGACTTCTTGAACGTGAGGCAGTCATGCTACCATCTACGCTACCGAAGCGGGCTCAATGGGTCTGTCAGTCATTCAGTGAGTGAGTCAGTAAGGCATCAGTGAGTCAGTCTGTGTCTGTCAGCGAGTGAGTCGGTCAATGAGTGAGTCAATCATTGAGTCAGTAGGTCAGTCAATGAATCATCAGCGAGTCCGTCAGTGAGTCACTCGGTCGGTCAGTAGGTCACTCAGTGAGTCACTCGGTCAGTAGGTCACACAGTGAGTCTGTCAGTCTTTCAGTGAGTTAGTGAGGCAGTGAGTGAGTCAGTGAGATATCAGCAAGTCAGTCAGTGAGTCAGTCAGTGATTCAGTCAATCAGTGAGTCAGTGAATGAGTCAGTGTATCAGTCAATGAATCTGTCAAGCAGTCAGTGAGTCAATGCATCAGACTTTTGGTCAGTCACAGTGAGTCAACCAGGCAATCAGTGAGGCATAGGTGAGTTAGTCAATGAGTCAGTGAGTCATCAGTGATTCAGTCAGTTTGTCAGTCAATGAATCAGTGGGTCAGTCAGTGAGTCAGTTGGTCTGTTGGTCACTCAGTTGGTCAGTTAGTGGGTCAGTCAGTGAGTCAGTAAACGGGTCAGTCTGTCAGTCATCCAGCTGGTTAGTCAGTGAGTCAGTCAGTTAAACAGTGATTCAATCAGTGAGTCAGTCAGTGCGGAATCAGTGAGACAATCAGTGTCAGTGAGTCATTCAGTCGTCAGCAAGCCAGTGAAGAAGTTAAGAGTCATTGCATCAGTCAGTGAGTCATTCAGTCAGGCAGTATGCGAGTCAGTGAGACAGTGAGTCATCAGTAAGTAGTGAGTCAGTCCATCAGTGAGATGAGTGATACCGTCAGTGGGTCAGACAGTGTGTCAGTCATTCAGTGATTTTTTTGGTAATTTATGTCCTCCAATGTTAAGTCATATCAGACGAATGAAATTGGTGAAATGATGCTCAAATGAATCCGGGGTCCATGGAGCTTAGAGTTACCCGACATGCATCTATCAGGATAAGGGAAAACCCCGGAAAAAACCTTATCTAGGTAACTCACCCTAACCGAGATTCGGATTCGAGACCTCTTGAACGTGAGGCAGACACGCTACAAAATTCAGTGAGATAGTCAATGAGTTAGTGAGTCAGTTAGTCAGTGGGTCTCTTAGTCATTCAGTGAGTCAATAAGTCAGTCAATCATTTAGTCAGTGAGACATCAGTGAGTCAGTCTTGTCAGTCAGTCCATCAGCAAGTCTGTCGGTGAGTCAGTCAGTGAGTCTGTGTGCCAGTGAGTCAAACAGCCAATGTGTCAGTCGTGATTCAGTCAATGAGTCAGTGAGACATTGTCAGTGAGTCATTCAGTCATCAGCAAGCCAGTCAGTAAGTCAGGAGTCAGTCATGGGTCTGTCAGTCAGCAAGTCATTATGTGTCTGTCAGACTGTCAGTCATTGAGTCAGCAAGCCAGTCATTGAGGCATGAGTAAGTCAGGCTGTGTCAGATTGTGTCAGTCAGTGAGTGAGTCCGTCAGCTAGTCAGTCGGTCAGAAAGTGAGTCATTAGTGATTTGGTCAGTCAGTGAGTCATTCAGTGAGTCAGTCAATGTATCGGTGATTCAGGCATTCAATCAGTGAATTAGTGAATCAGACAGTCAGTCAGAGTCAGTCAACTGGTCTTTCAGTCAGTGAGTCATTCAACGAGTCAGTCTGTCAGTGAGTCATTAGGTGAGTCATTGATCGGTCAGTGACTCAGTCATAAATCAGTCAGTGAGGCATCAGTGAGTCATTCAGTCGTCAGCAAGTCATTGAGTCAATGAGTAAGAAGTCATCAGTGATTCAGTCAGTGAGTCAGTCGAGTAAATTTGTCGGTCAGTTAGTTGGCCTATTGATCACTCAGTAGGTCTGTCAGTGAGTCATTAAGTCAGTCATCAACTCAGTGGGTCAGTCAGTGAGTCAGTCAGTGAGTCTGTCTGACAATCAGTGAGTCTACAAGTCATTCAATTGGTCGGTCATTCAGTGTGCCAGTCAGTCAGGGAGTCAATGAGTCAGGCAGTCGGTCTATCACTCAGTTGGTCAGTCAGTGAGCCAGTCCCTTACTCAGTCCTTGAATCGGGCATTCCATCATCAGTGAGTCTGTCAGTGAATCAATCAGCCTGTTAGAGAGAAAGTCAGTCAGTGAGTCAGTGATTCAATCAGTTATTTAGTCAGTCAATGAGTCAGTTGGTCAGTCAGTCAGGCAGTGAGTTAGTGAATCAGTCAGTGATTCAATCAGTATGCTAACCAGTTAGTGTGAGTCATCAGTGAGTTAGTGTGTCAGTTTTTCAGTCAATATTCACGAGTCAATCAGTCAGTGGGTCTGTCAGTCATTCAGTGAGTCAGTCATTGAGTCTGTCAGTGTGTCGATAGGACTGCCAGTCAGTGTTTCAGTTAGCCAGAGAGTTGTGTCAGTCAGCAAGTGAGTCAACCAGTGAGTCAGTTGCCCAGTTGGTCTGTTAGTCACTCAGTCCGTCAATTAATTGGTCTGTCAGTAAGCCATTTAGTCATTCAGTCAGTCATTGACTCAGTTAGTGGGACAGTCAGTGAGTCAGTGAACAAGTCAGTGTGTTGGTCAGTCAACCGGTCAATGGTTCAGTCATTAAGTCTCAGAGAGTTAGTTGGTTGCTCAGTCAATCAGTAGGTTAGTGAGTCAATGAGTCAGTCTCTGGGTCTGTTGTTCAGTTATTAGGTTGATCAGTCAGTAAGCTATACAGACAGTGACACATCAGTCAGTCAGTGAGTATCAGTCGTTAGCAAGGCAGTCAGTGAGTAGGTCAATCAGTCAGACAATGAGTGAGTTCGTAAGTGGGTCAATCAGTCAATCTGTGAGTTAGTCAATGAGTTAGTCAATCATCTAGTGAGTCAGTCGGTGAGACTATCAAGTCAGTAGGTCTGTCAGGCATTAAGTGAGTCAATCTTTCAGTATGTCAGTCAGAGTGTCGGTCATCCAGTGCGTGTCAGTCAGACATTCAGTGAGTTACTCAGTGAGCTAGTGAGTCAGTAATTCAGTGAGCCAGTTAGTCATTGAGGCATCAGTGGGCCAGTCATTCAGAGAGTTGGTCCGCCAGCAATTCAGTGAGTCAGTCAGTCAGTGAGTCTGTGTACCAGTGAGTCAATCACTCAGTTTGTCAGTCGGTGATTCTGTCAGTGAGTCAGCATGTCAGTCATTGAGTCAGTCAGTCTGTCGGTCTATCAGTTATTGAGTCAGTCAGCCGGTCTGTTAGTCAATCTGCGGTCTGTCTCTCAGTGAGTCATTCAGCGAGTCAGACAGTCTGTCGGTCCGTATGTTAGTGAGTCAATGTGTCAGTCAGTCCATGAGTCAGTCACTCAGTGAGTCATTAGGCGAGTCAATGAATCAGTTGTAAGTCAGTGAGGCATCAGTGACTCAACCGTGAGTCATTCAGTCCGTGAGTTAGACAGTGGATCAGTCAGTGAATCAGTCAGCCTGTCAGAGAGTGAATGATTCGATCAGTTATTCAGTCAATCAATGAGTCAGTTTGTCACATAGACTGAGTTAGTCAGTGATCCAATCAGTATGCTAACCAGTCAGTCAGTGAGTCGTCAGTAAATTAGTGTCTGAGAGTCATTCAGTCATCAGTCACTCTCATTCAGTCAATAAATGAGTCAATCAGAAAGTCATTCAATCAGTCAGTCGTTCTGTGAGTCAGTCATTGAGTATCAGTGAGTGTATAGAACCGTCAGTCAGTGATTCGGTCAGTCAGTGAGACAATGAAGGAGTCTGTCAGTGAGTCATCGGTCTGTTGGTCACTCAGTGGGTCTGTCATTCATTCAGGGAGTCAGTGAGTCAGCCAGTCAGTGAGTCATCACTGTCAGCCAGTCAGTGGGTCAGTCAGTGAGTCAATGAATCATCAATCAGTGAGTCAGTCTGTGAGACAATGAGCAAGTCTGCCAATTTGTCAGTCAAAGAGTCAGTTGGTCGGTCTTCAGTCACTCAGTCAGTGGGTCTGTCTGTCATTCAGTGAGTCAGTACATGAGTCACTCATTCAGTGAGCCAGTTAGTGACGTATCAGTGAATCATTCAGCGTGTCAGTCAGTGTCAGTTTGGCAGTGATTCACTCAGTGAGTCAGTGAATTGGTCAATGACGCAGTCGTGAGTCAGTTAGGCATCAGTGAGTCATTGTTGTCAGCGAGTCAGTGAGTTAGTCAGGCAGTGAGTCATCAATGATTGTCAGTCAGTTTGTCATTCAGTGGGTCAGTCAATCTGTGTGTTAGTGAGCCGCTCAGTTGGTCGGTGGGTCTGTCAGTGATTCATTTAGTCATTTACTCAGTGGATGAGTCAGTGAATGAGAAAGTCTGTCGGTCAGTCAACTGGTCTGTGGGTCAGTGAGTGAGAGAGTAAATGAGTCAGTCATTTGGACTGTCATTCAGTCAGTGGGTCGATCAGTCAGTGTCAGTCATAAGTGAGTCATACAATCAGTGACTCAGTCGTAGAGTCAGTCACTTAGTGGGTTGTCAGCGAGGCAGTCAGTGAGTGGGTCAATCATTGACTCAGTGGATCAGTAGTTCAGAGAGTCAGTCAGTGAGTTATTGTGTCAGTGAATCACTCAGCAAGTCTGTCAGACAGCAAGTCTGTCAGTGGGTTAGTCAGTGAGGCATTAGTGCATCAGGCAGTGAATCATAATTCCGTCAGTCAGTGAATCAGTCAATCTGTCAGTGAGTCAGTGACTTATCAGTTATTGAGTCAGTCAGTCATCTGATAGTCAATCACTGAGTCAGGCAGTTCTTGAGTCAATTAGCAGGTAAGTCAGGAAGTCAGTCTGCCAGTCACTAGTGAGGCAATCAGGAGTCAGTCGGACTCTCGATGAGTCAGTCAGTGGTTCTGTCAGTCGGTCAGTGAATCAGTCAGTGCGACAATCAGAGGGTCAGCAAGTGGGTCGGTCAGTCGGACAGTAATTTACTCAGTGAGTCAGTCGGTCAGTCAGTGGGTATCTCTGTGAGTCATTTAGTTGGTGGGTCAGTGATCAGTCAGTAATTCAGTCTGTCAGTGACTGTCACTGAATGATTGAGTCAGTAAGTCAACAGTTAGTGAGTAAGTGGGTTAGTCAGTGAGTCAGTAGGTCTGTCAGCCATTGAGATCACTGTATACTGTATATATAAGGGCGCTGAACTACGGCGGTCATCAGCGCCCTTTAAAAAACTAGTCATGGCAAAAGCCAGATATAGAACTTTCTAAAAACTATACAAGTGTAACAAAACCTATTAAAAATACACGTACATAAAAAACATCAATCAAAACCTACTAAAAATTTCGTTCACTAAATCCTAAACTCCAAACTAGACAAGAATCTAAAATCCTTCTCCATGGGTCTCCACGCATGGCCTACACGTGGGTGGGCCTGTTGACCATCTCCCTCAACCACGAAGAGGAGCCCACACGATGGAGACTGTTGGCTCGGGACCCCGGGTGCGCCAAACCCGTACCTACCGAATTAGGCCCCTGGGGGGAGTGAGTTAATCAGTGAATCAGAGTGTCTGTCAGTGTGTCAGTCAGTTAGTGAGTCATCAGTTTTTGAGTCAGTCTGTCAGTGAGACAATGAGTGAGTCCATGAGTGGGTCATTCAGTGAATCAGTTGATCGGTCGGTCGTTTATTCAGTCATTTATTCAATCATTCGGTATGTCAGTGAGACATCAGTAAATCAGTGAGTGTCAGCTATTCAGTGAGTCGGTCACAGAGTGAGTCAGTCAGCGAGTCGGTCAGTCATTCAGTCAATTAGTGAGTCAGACAGTGTCAGTGAGTCAGTGTGTAAGTCAATAAGTCAACTAGTTAGTCTGTTGGTAAGTCAGTCACCTGGTCAGTCAGTCGGTCACTCAGTGGGTCCGACAGTGAGTCAGGCTGATTCAGTCAGTCAGTGAATCGTCAGTGACTCAGTGAGTTAGTCAATCAGATTCATCAGTCACTCAGTCTGAGTTATCAGACAGTGACTGAGTCAGTCATTCAGTGAATAAGTGGAAGTCAGTGAGTCAGTCAGTCTGCTAATCAGTTAGCGAGCCAGTCAGTCGGTTGATTAGTCAGTGGATCTGTCAGTCATTCATTGGTGGGTCATTCAGTCATCAGCTAGTCAGTGAGTCATCAGTGATTCAGGTTGAGTCAGTTTGTCAGTAAATGAATCTGTCATTGAATCAGTGATTTAGCCTGTCAGTGACTCAGTAACATTGTCAGTCAGTGATTCAGTCATTCAGTGAGTCAGTCGGTTGGTCAGTTGATCTCTTAGTTGGTCAGTAATTGTGTCTGTCAGTCATTCAGTGAGTGAGTCAGTCATTCAGTGAGCCAGTCAGTGAGGCATCAGTGAGCCAGTAAATCGGTCAGTCAGTAATTTAGTCAATGAGTCATCAGATAATGAGTCAGTTGATCGGTCTGTCATTCACTCAGTAAGTCAGTGAGTTGGTCACTCAGTGAGTCAATCGTTCAGTATGTCAGTGAGTGAGCCAGTGAGTGGGCCGGTCAGTCAGTGAGGCATTAGTGAATGTCAGTCAGCCAGCCAGCATGTAAGTCAATGATTTGGTCAGACAGTGAGTCAGTGAGTGAGCAAGTTTCTCAGTCAGTGAGTCAGTCAGTGACTCAGTCAATGAGTCAGTCTGTCAATCAGCCAGCCAATCAGTTGGTCTATCGGTCAGTCGGTCCATTACTCAGTGGGTCTAACAGTCATTGAGTCAGTCAGTGGGACAGTAATTCAGTCAATGAGTGTTACAGTGAGTCAGTGAATTGGCCAGTGGCTCAGTCGTGAGTCAGTGAGGCATCAGTGTGTCGGTCAGTAATTCATTCAGTCAGTGAGTCAGCATTTTAATCAGTCGGTGAGTCAGACAGTGAGTCAGTGAATCATCAGTGATTCAGTGAGTCAGTTTGTCAGTCATTGAGTCTGACAATGACTCAGTGAGTCAGTTAACGAGTTGGTCAGTCTGTCCCTCAGTCAATGAGTCAAGTCTTGCAGTCAGTGAGTTACTCAGTGACTCATGTTGGTTACTCAGTGGGTCTGTCAGCATGTCATTCAGAGTCAGTCAGTAAGTCAGTCAACGAGTCCATCGGACAGTGGCTCTGTCAGTGAGTTCTTCAGTCGGTGATTCAGTCATTTTGTCATTCAGTGAGTCAGTTGGTCATCAGTGAGTGAGTCAACTAATCTGTCAGTCTCTGTTATTCTTTCATTGAGTCAATGGGTCATTCAGTGTTATATATTCAGTCAGACAGTGATTCATTCTGTCATTCAATTAGTGAATCGGTCAGTGACTCAATCAGTGAAGCATCAGTGAGTCATTGAGTCAGTCACTGACTGTCAGTAAGTCAGTCAGTGACTCTGTCAGCCGGTCAGTCGGTTGATCAGTCAGTCAGCTAGTAAGTCAGGTAAGACAGGCGGTCATTTGGTCAGTGAGTCAATCAGTGGGTTAGTCAGTCAAAATGTCAGTAGGTAAGTCAGTGAGTTGGTCATTCAATGAGTCAGTAGGTCAGTCAGTGGTTGTGTTAGTAAGTCATTTAGTGAGTCAGTCAGTTGGTCAGTCAGTGGATAGGTTAGTTGGTCAGTGAGTCAATGAGTCAGCAAGTCAGGATCTGTCAGTGAGTGAGTCAGTGAATCAGTCTCAGTAAGTCAGTCAGACAGTGAGTCAGTATATCAGTCAGTGAGTAGTTAGTGTGTCAGTCTCAGTGAGTCAGTGTGAGTCAGCATGTAACTTAGCCAGTGAATCAGTCAGTCAGTGAGTCGGTAGATTGGTCAGTGAGGCGTCAGTGGGTCAGTCAGTCAGTGAGTTAGTCCGTGATGGTAATATCTAGAGCTTGGATATATATGCAGTATTAAGTATGAATATATGCATATATCTATGCACTAAAGATCTGCTAAATATGTTCTAAAAATATATCGAGATTTAACTGTATTGGAACACCACAGTGAAGCGAAAAATTATTAAATTTTAGATGAGTCGTATTTTTTACACATCTGCTTCACTTTCGTACCTATTTTGAGGACATGTTTCGCAAATCATCGTTTGCATCTACGGCTCTTATGCGACTGAAGCTTGATCCAGCGGTGTGGGTAATTCGGGTTGCTGCTGCCATCTGTTGATTTAGTGATGAACTTAAATGTGGGATTCTCTTCTGGCGGGATTTCAAAGTTCATTAGTTGGTTTTTATGTTTTTCTATGTATATCCTCTCCCATATGACGAGTTCACTATGTTTTTGTACGTATTTTAGTAATTCTGTGCTATCTTCAATTTCATGATACCATGATACCTAGATACCTAGATGCCAATGCAATAGAAGAATATTTGGCAATGACTGAATTATGTATACATCAAAATTATTTTGTCTTCGATGGAAAATATTATAAACAAATTTCAGGACTAGCTATGGGAAGCCCACTATCACCATTTTTGGCCAATCTATACATGAGCTTTTTCGAAACACATATAACTAAAGCCTTCCCTCATATGTTTAAAACTTGGTACAGATACGTAGATGACATCTTTGCAATAGTGCCCTACAAACAAATAGATGATGCTTTGAAACTACTCAACCTGCAAGAACCCAGCATACAATTCACAGTGGAAACTGAAGAGGACTGTACTCTACCTTTTTTAGACCTTAAAATAAAAAAAAGCAATGAAAAACTAGAATTTGGCATCCATAGAAAAGCAACACACACAGATAATTACATCAAAGCAAATAGTTTCAACCCAATTCCACACAAACATGCAACCATCAACAGTCTCACACACAGATTAGTAAATCTACCTCTCAGCCAGCAAGAATATCAGAACGAATACCATCAAATCTTAAAAACTGCAATTAAAAATGGATATGGAAAAAACCTTGTAGATAAAAAACTAAAATTATTCAAACTTCAAAAGAGATTAAAACAGATCACAGCTCTCACACCAATAAAACAAGAAATTAGATTTGCTAAATTTACTTAACACCCCTGGGCCACAAAAAAGTTCCAAAAAATATTCAAGAAATACAATATAACATTGGCACCAAAAAACAATTACAACATTAAAAACCTACTTCACAGTAATAATACTGATAAGATAAAACCAGAGGAAAAGTCAGGCATTTACAAGATTAAGTGTAAAGACTGTGAAAAAAAAAAAATTACATAGGGAGGACAAAAAGAAATATAGGCACTAGAAAGAAAGAACTTTTCAGGCACTTAAGATACAAAAATATTGATAAGTCCGCAATAGCAGCTCATTTCTGGTCTGAAAATCATGAAATTGAAGATAGCACCGAATTACTAAAATACATACAAAAACATAGTGAACTCGTCATATGGGAGAGGATATACATAGAAAAACATAAAAACCAACTAATGAACTTTGAAATCCCGCCAGAAGAGAATCCCACATTTAAGTTCATCACTAAATCAACAGATGGCAGCAGCAACCCCAGAATTACCCACACCGCTGGATCAAGCTTTAGTCGCATAAGAGCCGTAGATGCAAACGATGATTTGCGAAACATGTCCTCAAAATAGGTACGAAAGTGAAGCAGATGTGTAATAAATACGACTCATCTAAAATTTAATAATTACTGATTAATTTTTATTAGATTTGATAGAGTAAGACCAAAAAATTGAATGCTATGGCCGTGATTTGAACCACAGATCTCCCAGTCTGTCTAGTTACTCTTAACCTTTGAGCTACCATGGCCAATGTGTGTCATGACATTAAATTCTCCAACTGACTTGTATGTTTCCCGGTAGACCACTAGGGGTTCTCATATACAATGAGATACACACCTTTTGTGGTGACTTACTAACTCTGTAATGCCATCTTGGCCATGGTAGCTCAAAGGTTAAGAGCAACTGGACGAAGTCTGGGAGATCTGTGGTTTAAATCTGGCCATGGAATTGAATTTTTCAGTCTATCTATTCAAATCTTAGCCTATACATGGCTAGTGTGGAAGAATGATTAAATTTCCAGTAATATTTATTAGTCTCTCACAGTCTATTTTAGTATTAATCATGTTTATTCCAGTAAACCATTAAATATTTTTCACTGTTTTGTGGAAGAAACGATTTTCTTGTATTACTTAAAATGTTTTTATATTTCTATTAGCAGCTGTTTGTAGATGTGTAATATATTACTTTTTAATCTCAAAAACTATTTGTAGTTGGTTTATTGATACTCGTCACTTATAGTGATGAGTATCAATAAACCAACTACAAATAGTTTTTGAGATTAGTTTTGACGTCAGTCCTTTTATGGAAGTGTTGAAAACAGTGTTGTTGTATAAATTAAGTTAATTAGGAGTCGATTAACAACACACAGTGTTGTTTTGTGTTATTAATCGACTCCTAATTAACTTAATTTGACGTCAGTGTTACTAAATTCCTCCAAACACATATATTATTTTTTGTTGCAGGTCACTTATAGCAGTGGTATGAAAATAATATGGGCTTTTCTGAGTTAAATAAAATCAGTAGTCGCTAACTTGAAAATGGCATTGACTTTTAAAAATTCTGAAAATACAAAAATAATACTTTATGTTGTAACACACTTGCACAGACTATATTTCTAGCAGTAAGCTGTGCTGTTATCTCATATAACAAATTTTTGTCTGTAATACTACATTTTTGTCTTGTATCTGGGGATGTGACTGTAGACCACTTTGCCAAAGGTTCCAGGGATAGTGATGGCCATTTTTTATGCCACCCTCATCTTGAGAAATCTGCCTGCACTAGTCCTATCCCATTCAAGGTGTAGATAATGTTGCGAATGCATTGTTGCAACGAGGCGAGGCATACAAAGAGAGTGCAGTGCAAAGATGAAAGCTCGCCAAAACGGTAGGGGGAAGGAGATGTATTTCTGGAGAGTTCATCTTTGTTCTAGCGCCATCTTGATTGTTTGAGAACATTCCGGATAGTGAGTAATCTATAAAAAGGGAGCCGCCTTCTGCCAGACAGTCGGTAATTGAACTCGCATGCATGAACAGCTGTGTTGTGGTCGTTGACCTTGCAAGTTGTATTGTGTATGTGATGTAATTCAGTAACTGTAAAGGTTGACAAATTGAAAAATTGATTCTACGGAAATAAAGAGCAATTCTTTATGTTTGTAACCTGGACTTTTAATTTCATGAACCCACAAAGTCACAATGTATTCTTAAGCATTAGCCTAAATTTTTATTCATAGATTTCCAGCATGTAGAAATATCTGCCAGTTCAACAATGGTCCTATTTTATTCAAGTGCACCACGTTGTTCCAGAATATATGGAATGTTTTTTCATCTGTCAATCTCCTTGTTGATAACTGTAAGACCAATATCTGTTCTCACAGTTACATGATCCCAACTTCAAGATGCATCAATGGGTAAGAGCGACTGGATGGAAACCAGAAGATCCTTGGTTCAAATCTCAGCCATGGCATTGAACTTTTCAGTTTGACTATCTATCCAAAACCTTAGCGTATACATGGCTAGTGTGAAGGAACTGTCTCTAAACATCATCCAGTCTGAAATTTTGCTTTAAAAAATACACCCCCACTAGTGTGTACAGTCTCCCCTCACTAATAAGAAATATCTCACATCTTTGGAGAATTTTGCTGCAATAGTCCACATAGGCTAGTGAGTAAGCCTACCTGCTCATTTAGGTTTTGACTTGCTTCTCATAGATGGTAAACTGTGTATTTTACCAAAATGCAGTTTTCACAGCAGATATGCAATCATGTGGCATTTCAGAACCTCCCTTACTTGATAAGTGTTCTTGTGTCTAGACATTTATGCCAGTCAAGAAGAGTATTCTGGTTGCACTGTTGGTGGATGACTGTGACAACCCCAAATTTCAACTGAAACAGTCTGCCTTCTTTTACCCCTACAGCATCACTTCCATTTTAGTGAATTATGTGGATTGGCTTACTGGTACATAATGCCTTTGTCCAAAGTTGTTTCTAATGTGAAAAAATTAAAATACAAATCAGGAGGATGTCAAACATTACTAAGAGGTTTTTCTCTTGTTTACTTACTGGCTAAAACCCACTTGTTAATTTTGTTGTGAATAAATCACCATTTATGATGATTTATTTTAAGAATATGTCATGCAAACAATGCACAACATATACTCTTCTGCCTTCTCACTGATGGAATTTCGTTACTTTTGTAACCCATGTGGTACTGGGAATTGCCATCACTTGTGTCCCTCCTGCTAAGTTCTTCACATTACATTGTTTTAGAAAATGGTATAGCTTAGATAATAAATTTAGAGAGCACTGCTGAAATAAAACAAATATGAAGTATTACACTATATGGAAATAAAACATTAGTATATATAAATGTTTACGTAGATTCCACGGACTTTGTCCATTACTTCTTTTCTTGGCTTCCAGTGTGGGCCGTGTCCGTCTTGCTGATGTTTCACCATAAACTATGTTAGGCTTCTTCACTGGGCAACTGCAAATTTTTCAAATGGTCACTGCTTTTATACTCTGGTTTGCCCCTCTGTCTCTGCCAACCTGCAATCCTATTGGTTCCTTCTTCTCCAATGGAAGGTCATTGTGCTAATAGGGTCTTCCAGGTTGTGCTGAGTGGTTTGCCCATGTTACGGTTCAGATTGCCCCTTTCCTTAAATATTTCTATGCCTTCTCTCACCATTCTTTGCAAGAAATTGTCATAAATTGCTAAAATCTCTGAATTATCAAACTCAAAGATAATTTTGATTAATTAGAGCCAACTGAAAAATTCTATGCCATGGCTGGGATTTGAACCACGGATCTACTGGTTTCCGCCCAGTCGCTCTGACCCTTGAGCTACCATGGTCAACGTGCCTTCCTGACATTAAATTCTCCAATTGACTCATTATATTTCCCGGTGGACCACTTAAGGTTCTCATATTTGAGACAACTACTTGTGGTGACTTACTATTGTAAGTACTTAATTACCAGGATTTTTATCGTAGATCATTTTTAATGTAAATTTATATTGAGGAATTAATCCTTAAAGAATTAATCCTTTTAAATACATTACTCCGGTATATGGGTGAGTTTTGATTAATTAGAGCCAACTGAAAAATTCTATGCCATGGCCGGGATTTGAACCAGATATACTGGTTTCCGCCCAGTTGCTCTGACCCTTGAGCTACCATGGTCAACGTGCCTTCCTGACATTAAATTCTCCAATTGACTCATTATATTTCCCGGTGGACCACTTAAGGTTCTCATATTTGAGACAACTACTTGTGGCGACTTACTATTGTAAGTACTTAATTACCAGGATTTTTATCGTAGATCATTTTTAATGTAAATTTATATTGAGGAATTAATCCTTAAAGAATTAATCCTTTTAAATACATTACTCCGGTATATGGGTGAGTTTTGATTAATTAGAGCCAACTGAAAAATTCTATGCCATGGCCGGGATTTGAACCACGGATCTACTGGTTTCCGCCCAGTCGCTCTGACCCTTGAGCTACCATGGTCAACGTGCCTTCCTGACATTAAATTCTCCAATTGACTCATTATATTTCCCGGTGGACCACTTAAGGTTCTCATATTTGAGACAACTACTTGTGGCGACTTACTATTGTAAGTACTTAATTACCAGGATTTTTATCGTAGATCATTTTTAATGTAAATTTATATTGAGGAATTAATCCTTAAAGAATTAATCCTTTTAAATACATTACTCCGGTATATGGGTGAGTTTTGATTAATTAGAGCCAACTGAAAAATTCTATGCCATGGCCGGGATTTGAACCACGGATCTACTGGTTTCCGCCCAGTCGCTCTGACCCTTGAGCTACCATGGTCAACGTGCCTTCCTGACATTAAATTCTCCAATTGACTCATTATATTTCCCGGTGGACCACTTAAGGTTCTCATATTTGAGACAACTACTTGTGGTGACTTACTATTGTAAGTACTTAATTACCAGGATTTTTATCGTAGATCATTTTTAATGTAAATTTATATTGAGGAATTAATCCTTAAAGAATTAATCCTTTTAAATACATTACTCCGGTATATGGGTGAGTTTTGATTAATTAGTCAATGAGTCAATTGGAGAATTTAATGTCAGGAAGGCACGTTGACCATGGTAGCTCAAGGGTCAGAGCGACTGGGCGGAAACCAGTAGATCCGTGGTTCAAATCCCGGCCATGGCATAGAATTTTTCAGTTGGCTCTAATTAATCAAAACTCACCCATATACCGGAGTAATGTATTTAAAAGGATTAATTCTTTAAGGATTAATTCCTCAATATAAATTTACATTAAAAATGATCTACGATAAAAATCCTGGTAATTAAGTACTTACAATAGTAAGTCGCCACAAGTAGTTGTCTCAAATATGAGAACCTTAAGTGGTCCACCGGGAAATATAATGAGTCAATTGGAGAATTTAATGTCAGGAAGGCACGTTGACCATGGTAGCTCAAGGGTCAGAGCGACTGGGTGGAAACCAGTAGATCCGTGGTTCAAATCCCGGCCATGGCATAGAATTTTTCAGTTGGCTCTAATTAATCAAAACTCACCCATATACCGGAGTAATGTATTTAAAAGGATTAATTCTTTAAGGATTAATTCCTCAATATAAATTTACATTAAAAATGATCTACGATAAAAAACCTGGTAATTAGTGCTTACAATAGTAAGTCGCCACAAGTAGTTGTCTCAAATATGAGAACCTTAAGTGGTCCACCGGGAAATATAATGAGTCAATTGGAGAATTTAATGTCAGGAAGGCACGTTGACCATGGTAGCTCAAGGGTCAGAGCGACTGGGCGGAAACCAGTAGATCCGTGGTTCAAATCCCGGCCATGGCATAGAATTTTTCAGTTGGCTCTAATTAATCAAAACTCACCCATATACCGGAGTAATGTATTTAAAAGGATTAATTCTTTAAGGATTAATTCCTCAATATAAATTTACATCAAAGATAATTATTAAAGATCAGAACCCTTTACAAAATAATCTGGGTGTTTATAAATTTACCTGTGATTGGGGTGAATCGTACATAGGTCAGACAGGCAGATCCATCAACACCAGAAAGAATGAACATAAAAAATACATGAAACTTTCCCAACCAGAAAAATCTGCCATCATGGAACATACAGAAAACACCGGCCACCACATTGATTCTGATAAATTAGAGATTTTAGCTATTTATGACAATTTCTCTCAATGGTGAGAGTAACCTTAGATATATTTAAGGAAAAGAGCAATCTGAACTATGACACAGGCAAACCACTCAGCATAATATAGAAGACCTTATTAGCACAGTGACCTTCCATTGGAGGAGAAGGAACTAATAGGATTGCAGGTGGGCAGGAGGAGAGAGGCAAACCAGAGTATAAAAGCAGTGACCATTTGGAAAATTTGCATTTGCCCAGTGAAAAAGTCTAACATAGTTTACTGCAAAATATCAGCAAGATTTTGAAAGTCAACAGGACGCAGCCCACAATGGAAGCCAAGAAAAGAAGTATTTAGTATATATAATCTGAAGAATGTATTTCTTTCCAGAAAATAGCCATTTTCCTTCCAATGTGTAATAATGAGATGTCCTCCATTACCTGTTGAATTTTTAGTCCAGTATTTACCCTAGACAGTTTAAATTTGTGTTTTGTTGATTTACCCATGTGCCATTGTAAAAATACAGTTTCTACCCTTGCCACTCTATATCCAAATTATTGTGCATCGAGATGGAGAGAACATGAGAGATCTGAATAAGTAGTGAATGTGTATGAACTGAATTTCATGGAATGGTTAAATAGTAAATACAGAGTTTACTGTGTGGAGTTGTTCTCACCAGTAATATGAAACATTTGTAATGCAATGGTTTGATTTATTAAATGTTGGAAGGATTTCTAATATTCCAAGTTTTGGCAGCAATATTGGCTATTGAGAACAAATTCAAATGTTTCAAATTATTAAAAGGCTATTGCATATATATTGCATATCTGATGAGATGTCATGTTATTTTACATTTCCTGGTTGTATATTTTCTCTTCTTTCCGCTAATCATTAGTAACTTATGAGATATAGGGCACCTAGATCTACCATAGAAATTAATTCTAGAAAGATTTCTGTGAGTCAAAAAGTTAGGGAAATCCTGCTTTTCAAAGTAAAACATTGAAACTTGTACTAAAATATATTCTGTTATTAAGCTTTAATTGAAATTTCATTTTGTTTTGATGTTATTAACTGCTTAGAAACCTAAAACGATATTAATTATTCATGTATTCTATAACACAGTGTATATCTGTGTGGATTCCAGGACTGAAAAGGTTAGGGAGTGAGGAAGTTGATCAAATGTGATGACTGTATTTACAACATTTATTTACTTGTGTATGCATTTAGGGCTAAAATTAATTTTTATGTTTTAGGCATTTGTCACGGACGTGTTTGATGAAGAGGTATCAGTAGCTTTTGAAAATGAGTAAGTAACACCCTTATTTCTCTTGAAGCTTTGCATTATTGTAGAATATAGAGAAGTTTCTTGTGATTGATGTATCTGCTGCTGCTTTTGTTGCTACATATCTATTACTATTCATTCCTGTTTACTCCGCAGTGAACAAAACCACCAACATAAATTTTGGGCCACTGACATTGCTTCTCGTTGGCCATGTAGTGTACATAGATTAGGGAGAAAAGCACTAAATGACAATATCTTGGTAAATTGATATACTCAGTATTATGATCTTTTATTACATGACCCTCTCGGTCTTCCACCTACATAACCACATAATGTAGGATAAAAAGAGTTCTTAGAAGATGAAATTGGGTGATGTTTATATTGGAATCATTGCCTTAAATACCTACTGGACAGTTAAATAGTTGAATTGTTCATAATTTACATCCAAGGAAATAGGCTGACATTGGATTTTTTTTAAGCCTGCTTGTTAACATTTTTTATCTGCTCAAGATGCTTTAATCTCCATATCAGTTGGTATGCAAATTGGTTCAAAACTTTGTACTAATATAAAAATAAAGTACTGTTCATCTCTTTGTTATGGCCAATTCTTTCCTTTGAATTAGGAATTAGAATGGGACTTACGAGAAAATTAACCCTAAGTTGTAAAGTGACAAATCTCTGCCTAATCCATGCAGTGCAACTTTAAGGCAGATACACTGTCAGTACACCATATATTGGAATGCAAGTTTGAGTGACTAACATTTTTGCATTTGTAAGACTTCAAAGGTTTTAGGAAAGAGGTCAGTTCATGACTTAAATATGTGTAGGAATCATTCCACAATAAATCATCCAAGTCAAGACACCCACCATCCAGTTTTCAGTGCATTTGTGTTAAAGATCATAACATGGAAGTTGAATTTATATGACTTTCTGTAAATTCTGTTGGGAAAAATTACTGAAACTGTGATTTAATGTACCTTTGGGATACAGATGGCCGGCCAAAACTATTAAAAAGGCTGTTGTTTCTTAAAGAATTACATTAGACAAATCAACCTACTTTCTTGAATAATCTATCATACCTACAAAGAAAGCATAAAGTGTTCTCGCTCCCAAATATTATTGGAATACTTTGACACTTTTGTAACATAACTTTATAATATATACCCTATCTAAAATTTGTGCAAGAATTTTGGCATAGTTACAAATATTAGAGCCATATGAAAGCCAGGGACAATCTACTGTTATGAATCTTAGTTTGTATTTTTTAGACAAACCATGTAGATCATCTTAACCTACGAATTGTTCTGTCACTTTGCAGCTTATCTTTCATTTTTGTATACATATTTTTCCCACTTTTGTGTATGTTTGAAAATTCCCTTATGGTAGCGTCTGTTCCAGCTCGACCTGAAGACACTGTTCATCTTTTTCCAGTTGTACTTAGAGCCTCCTGCTGTTCCTGCTCACCCAATGTCCTAAGTGTCTCCACAGTAACATAAGCAGCATGGATCCATGCATTAATGTACTATGAGATTCCCAACCTCAGAATCAAAGCTTTGACTCGTTTTTACCCTGTACTGTGTCCTATGGCAAGTTATGTTACAGCTTCATTTACAATAACAGCTGTCTTCTCTTAATGAACTCTTCAGCTTTTACCTTGTTACATACTGTGGAGAAGTTTCGAGATGACTGCTACGAAACTCATCTTGAATACAGTGTTCCCAAACTCTATAGCCCATCTCCTAACACTGCTGGCATGCATTCATATATATCATATGCATGCTGAAGCCTGAAACGACTTTCAGCAGTAGAATTTTCTTTAAACAAGAAATTGAGTGATGGCATACTTTTGAAATAATACCTTGTCAGCCATTTTGCAAATATTACTTGTAGTCACATGATAAAAGCTAATGACATCTTATGTATCAGCATGTGCAAAGTCTGTAAATTACAACAATACATTATATTCTAGATGCTCATAGGTTTCTAGCCAGGTGTATAGATGATCAGCCATCATTTCAGGAGCATACATCTCTCCTATTATCAAGGTGATGAATGAATAAAGCTGTGAAAAACCCAATATGTATACCGACCACTTAGGCAGCTGGCATGGACCTGGTAGATCAGTTAGGTTGGTGTGTGCAGATCTCATAGAAAACTTGACTACTTAATAGCATATTCAATCTGTCTAAATTTATGCTTCTTGAGCAATTGATTTCCAATTTTAAGGTCAATTTCCAACAGGAACTGTGTCCTTTCTTTTATCCTGTTTGAATTTGAGATGCCATATATAGGACAGACTGGAAGGACTATTGTTAAATGCAGCCTGAAAGGTCTGGACTGGCAGAGAATTGTTTTGATAAGGACCTTAGAGATGACCATCATGGCAAAATACAGCAGTTACTGGGAGTGGAGAGTTAAGGAGCCTCTGGCCATTTCCTCAGAGAGGAACATGCTGAACCATGATACTGGATTTCAGTTCAGTTCCTCTTAAAAATGAAATCAGTCAATGCAAGAAACACAAATTTAGACAGATTGAACATCCAATTAAGTAGTCACATTTTCTACCAGGTCCATATATATATTTTGTGACTCTGTGTGGTTATGTAGATTTGGAAATCCAGTTTGCAAAAATTAGAACAATTTGCTGCAGTAAAAAGGCGTGAAATTGACAATCAGCTGTCTTCAAGGCTGATTCGGTGTTTTGCTGCATGAAAACAAATGAATGAAATCATTGCAGTACACTTCAGTCGTCGACTGTCGCAATAACCAACAAACAACTGCTGCTTTTAACACCTTGCGGGTTATTTATACCCCCGACCATTGTTTCTAGAAAGATGCAGACCTTCTGAGAAATTTCTCGGCAACAATGGACTGAATGCTCTGGAGCCTCTCTCTGTCTCTTTTTCTACTGCCCATGCGCCCTGCTACGGCTTGCAGCAGTAGTACAACAATGCCATATGGTGACACTGCTGATCGTCCCGAACAACACCATCTTAATGGGCCAGATGATGCAGGAGATGCAACATGGACATCTATAGACATCCCCTCCATATATGTATTTAATGCTTATTTTAAGGCCAATCTTTCTCTTTTGCAATAAATTTAAGTTCTAAGAGATACAATCTTGCCTTTAGGTTTCTTCTTGAATGGTATATTTCAAAACATGGATAAACACACAAGAGCACATCTCCATATTGACAGCAAATTATACCTGTTTCCTTCCAAACTTCCTTTATATGGCACACCAGACATTTTCAAAATGGATGCAACTTTTTTTCTTTTTCCGTGGTTGGTGTCCTTTTAGGAAAGTGTTTTTGTTCAAGTCTGAGCCGTGCTGAGGTAGTGGATTTCTTACCCCCAGTATTAAGTGGCCTTTGAATGTTACAGTGCTCAATTCGGTTGAGAGCTATTGATAATTCAGAAGTGTAATCAGGTTGTTGTGTTGCGTGGGTTTAGAGCTCTTCAAATTACTAGACAATTGTGTATGGTTATATCCAGCTGGTGTAAAAATACTTTTTTTATGCCATTTAACTGTTTTTTGTAAAGAGATGCTTGCAGTAAATAACTGGTCTACTAGATCCACACCATGCATGTGCATGTTGTATTGCTGGATATTGCACTTAAAAATTGACATTTCGTCATCAGTATCTATTTTTCCAGTGACAGCCCTGAAAATCTCAGATCTGCAATTAGGTATGCTGTAACCACTTTTCTGTCCTGTCAAGTAATAAAGGTCAAAGAGGGAACTGATGCTCGTGCATTTCTCCTCTTCTTGGAGCCTTTATATTCACATCTTTTGGCAAATCAATGGCAATTTGAACATACTTTTCCAATAGCATTTGGTTTTCTTTTGTATAAGACCATGAATAATTTAGGGGAGCTGTATCAATTATCTAAATATACAGTGCTGCCCTGATCATGTACAGGTTCCATCAGGTGCATTACTATGAAACCAGATAACCCCAGTGTGACTGTATTCTCAGTCCCTTGACCAGAATGCATGCAGCTATTGTAAAGATATCCCATTTAACTTTCACTTACATATATCAAAACTCTTTATGCCAAATCTGGCTCTCTTTGTATTGATGTATTATTTCCAACCTAAGCAACCTTCCAAAGCATCAAGTTTTCATTAACCATGATCATTTCACTAGGTACGTGATTTTCTTTGAATTTTAAAATAATGTAATGTAATCAGATGTACTATGCATGCAAGTTTTCTTTAGCACTCGTGTTCCAAGTTCTCATTTGTTAGGTTTTGTCTAACTCCACAAACACAGATGACAACTTTGAAACCTGAAGTGCGCTATATACTCTTGACATCTAGTGGCTAATATGCTGAGCTTTCATGTGCGCTCTTTGTTTCTCTGTGTGCAGAGTCCAATCGTGCTATATTTCATTTTGAACAATTTCGAGGTTAATTAGCTAACCAATTTACAACAAACGTAAGAGCAAGATGCGTGTTGTGAATGTTATGGCTCTCAAAAGGGGACACACTAATTAGTATTCATCTACCTCCGTATAACAGAGGAGCATGTTTTCAAAACTCAATAGATGCACAAAATGTATTTCTGAGAAAAAGTTTTTTCTATTTATTGGCAATACTAATTGGTTAGCGTAGCAACTATATTAATCATTCAATTCTCCTTCCTGAAACTGTCTCATTGAATGTGAAAAGAAACAAATACCGTAATTTAACTAGTGCAAATTTGAGGTTTGAAAATGCAGTATTTTTTTTTTTTTTTTTTTTCAAAAACCGAAGATGCTGATTAATTTTTCTTCGTGAGCGAGAAATTAGCACATGAAGTTTTGTTATTTTTGTTACTTTTTATTTATGTATTTATTATTTTTTATATATTTTCACCTTTCCATAATACATAATGTGACTTTGTGGGTTCGTGAAATGAAAGGTCCAATTACACAAACTCAACAATGTTCTTTATTTCCACCGACTTACAGTTAAACTCTTGCCAATTACACAATATTACGTGCTGCACACAATTACAATTCACCAGTTCGTCCGTTACAACTTCCTTGTACTCGCGATTACATAAACTCCGTTACACATACACAGTTCGTACAGTCTTCCGTTGCACAATCCTTTCGTTCGTTAACACGTCACTGACTAACTCTTACACCAAGAACTGCGACTGTCTCCTCACTCACTGACAAAACCAACTGATTGACTGACTAAACCAAAACCAACTCAACTCACTAACTCCGTCTGTCTGTCTGTAACTCTCTTTATATAGGAATATCGCCGGTTTCTCGTGTTTACAGGATTGTTCTAGTAACAGAAAGATCGAGAAACAGGTGTAGAGAAAACCGGCGACACAGTCATGTTTTTTCCCTGACCACAGTCTGTCACCACCACAAGACAAACGAGGAGGAGGTGTGGCTAACCGAACCTCCCCTACCTTCCGCTGCCAGCTGCTTTCACAGGGTGTTCTAGCGCTCCCGTTACACTGCTCCCTCCTCAAAGCTGTTCGCCTCGAACAGCCCCATCGTAGCGTGCGAGGCGGTCCAGGTGTACCACCAGCATCTGCTCGGAGTCTCAGCCAGAAGTAGCGCTGCCGTAGTTTGTGAATCATTCGGTTCGCTCCCAGGTGTCCTCCTGAAGTACCGGCGTGCACTTCCTCCAAGACTTCCGGGACCTTGCTCCGGGGAAGTACCAACTGTTCTCTCTGCGCCTTCCCATCGGGTGACTCCCATACCCGGAACAGCACGCCCTCTCTGGTCTTCAACGAGTCCCATTGGGCCCAGTGCGACTTGTAGGTGGCGCTCCTCGGTGCGATTTCCTCCCAGGTCGGTCTCGTCCCTGCGTCCACTTCCCTCAAGAGTGGCCCCAAGTCTGCGTCCGCCAGCTGCCCCCTCCTCAGGCCTGCGCTATCCCAGCCTTCAGCAGGCACTGCCACAACTACTCGGACTGCTGCGGCACGCTCCTCCTCTTCCACTCTTGTGCGCTCGTGGCCGTCCTGGATCTGCGATAGGACACCTCCAATGCAATGGTCGCTGGCGTCGGTGTCCACAATGAAGGCGCCACCCGGTTGTGGGAAACCCAAAATTGAAGCACTGCACAGGGTCCCCTTCGGGTGCTGGAAAGCGTCTTCGGCGTCCTCCGTCCACACATAAGGCCGGTTTTCCTCCGTCAGGCGGGTGAGGGGTTTTGCGATGTTGTTGGCCTTTTCCTCTAAATCATTAAGGCTGTCGTCTACTTGACCCATCCGCTTGCCCAGATTCGTGACGTCATCCCTCACGCCGGCCAACCGTTCCTCAAACTTGGCGGCGAGGACCTCGTTCGCCTCCCTCATCTCCGTTGTCAGTTCGGCCATCTTTGCGGTCATTGTCGTGGCCAAGTTGTTGCTTGCCGTTTCCATCTTCGCTGTTAATTCGGCCTTCATTTCTTCCATCTTCCCGGTGATGTTGTCGTTGGCCGTCTTCATTTGTTTCAACTCTGCGGTGATGTTGTCGTTGGCCGTCTTCATTTGTTTCAACTCGGCGGTGAGGTTGTTATTTGTAGTCTCCAGCTTCGCGGCCAGGCTGTTACTTGCCGCTTCCGTCTTCTCTGTTAATTCGGCCATCATTTCCATCATCTTCTCCAAAAATTTTTCCAATGCCGCGTCCATGGTTGTAATGTTCGGTGATGTTATCTTCCCGCTTCCTGACACCAGTGTGACTTTGTGGGTTCGTGAAATGAAAGGTCCAATTACACAAACTCAACAATGTTCTTTATTTCCACCGACTTACAGTTAAACTCTTGCCAATTACACAGTATTACGTGCTGCACACAATTACAATTCACCAGTTCGTCCGTTACAACTTCCTTGTACTCGCGATTACATAAACTCCGTTACACATACACAGTTCGTACAGTCTTCCGTTGCACAATCCTTTCGTTCGTTAACACGTCACTGACTAACTCTTACACCAAGAACTGCGACTGTCTCCTCACTCACTGACAAAACCAACTGATTGACTGACTAAACCAAAACCAACTCAACTCACTAACTCCGTCTGTCTGTCTGTAACTCTCTTTATATAGGAATATCGCCGGTTTCTCGTGTTTACAGGATTGTTCTAGTAACAGAAAGATCGAGAAACAGGTGTAGAGAAAACCGGCGACACAGTCATGTTTTTTCCCTGACCACAGTCTGTCACCACCACAAGACAAACGAGGAGGAGGTGTGGCTAACCGAACCTCCCCTACCTTCCGCTGCCAGCTGCTTTCACAGGGTGTTCTAGCGCTCCCGTTACAATAATGTATTATACAACCAATATGTTAATGCTTATAAGGATTATTTATATAACAAACATATTGTTACAGTTTTACAATCTGAGCTCCTGTCCATTTCAGAAATGAATGTGAAATACAAGCGCACAACCTGAGTTCGCAGTTATTGCCTCCATTTTCAACCTCCCTCCAACTAGCATCTGTTTGCTCTCCTCTCTCTGGTGGTGGAACTATGAACTTCTTTGTCAAATTATCTACTGGTGGGATTTCGAAGTTCATTACGCAATCCTTATTTTTCCATATGAATATGTTCTCCCATGTTGTTAGTTTATTTTGGTTTATCACTCCTTTTACTAATTTTGGATTTGGATCAATGTCATGATTTTCATTCCAAAAATGAAATGCTACTGCTGATTTATCTTCTTGTTTCAATCTGATGTTTCTAAAGTGCTCTTTGACTCTGGTTTTTAGATTTCTTTTAGTTTGACCTATGTAGCATTTTTCACAACTTATTTTGTATATTCCAGATCTGTTAACTGATGGGATTTCATCTTTTGTTTTTGACTTTAGGAATTTTAAAATTGAGTGTCTATTAGTAGGTGCCAGGGTGATATTTCGTTCCATAAAGATCTTTTTAAATTTATTAAATGTTTTTGGGTGATATGTGAATGAACCAAATATGCTGTTGCTTTCTTTTTCTTTAGTAAATGTGGTTGCTTCCTTAATGATTTTCTTTAGTTTAGCTTTTCTAATTTTCTTAAACACCAAACTTTTGTTGTATCCATTTTCTTCTGCTATGTGTAGTATTCTTTTTGTTCTTAGACGTATTATTCTTTATCCATGGGTATGTTGAATAGTCTGTGTGTAAGGTTGTTTAGGAAATAAATCACTACTCTATGAATCAAATACCAAATTTCTAGGAATATGGTTAGATGAACATTTAAAATGGGAAAAACAAATTCAGCAACTAGAATCGAAACTAAGCAGAATTACATTCGTTATTAAATCAATGAGGGAGTCTGTAAACACAAATGTGTTGAGAATTATTTATTTTGCTTATTTTCATTCTATAATGTCTTATGGTATACTTAGCTGGGGAAATGCTAAAGATGTATCAAAAATATTTAGACTGCAGAAAAGGGCTATTCGTTATAGTAAATATTCCTTTCACCACCAGCTGTAAACCATATTTTAAACTACTAAAAATACTTCCATTACCCTGTGTGTATATATATGAAGCTCTAGTTAGGACAAGAATTGTACTTGCTCAATTTGAAACAAATTTGCAGATACATACACATAATACAAGAAGTAAATCAGATCTACGCATTATAAGCCACAATACAACTTTATTCACACATAGCTTCGAACATAAAGCAGTATTATTATATAACAAACTACCCGATGGCATTAAAAGTATAATATCGGAAAAAAGGTTTAAACTGACTGTAAAAACATTTTTAAGAGAAGGTTGCTATTATTCAGTGGAACAATACTTAAAACATGATCAACATATCAATGCTTCCTAAAATGATGTTTGTGAATAAATACCTGTGCAACTTCGGAGGTGATACTTGTAATATTAAAAAAAGCTGTAAAAAAATATCCTACTAAAAGTAATGTCACAGACAACAGATGAGTTTCTAAGAAGTAAAATTAAATAATAAAGTAAATATTGATTTTTTTTTTTGGTAAAAATTATGTCTCTTACAGCCTAGTTCTTAAAAATGTAATACATTAAACTATTATGTGAACCTAAGTTGCATTATTCTTAATTACTATTTCTATTATTATTCTGTTAATTACTACTGCATTACTTTAATCACTATTGTATTATTTAACTACTAATGTATTATTCTTATGGGTACAAATTTGACGAAGCCATGAATATTGTATATTCCTAAGGTGAATAAAACTATCTATTATTGCATGTTTATGTTTAATTGGGCTGTACTATTATATTTATGTAATTTTCTGAATGTGTTGGTTTCCTGTAAATTCCAAATTTTATTTTTGTGTTATTTCTGATATTTAGATCCAAGAAAGAGAGTTGTCCATTAATTTCCTCTTCTATTGTGAATTTGATAGTCCTTTCTTGCAGATTGAGAACTGAAATTAGTCCCTCAATAATATAAGAAAAGTAAGTGACGCGTATCAATAAACCGACTACAAATAGTTTTACGATTAGTAATTTAATTTGAATTATATTTATGCTGAATGGAAGGTTGCTTAGGACCTCTGTATCATTTTTATTTCTATATGTATAAACAAGAAATATAGCACACATTGGAGAGTCATAATAATTTATGCTGGAATGAGTCAACTTTTTAAACACTTTTTCTGATGAGACAATGAGATGGAATCAACTTGAAGACATTTAATAATTCCATTCACCAGTTTATTACACAGATGATGTATTGTGTGCCAGGGGTGCATATCATCCCTCAATAAACAATAATTCACTCTCCCCATATTTTTTCTGAGAACTCAATATAAATTACTGTTCGCGAAGGGAAAGAAAGTCCCTGACAGGAATGTGCTACCCTTATCTCTTACAAAACTATGCGACAAGGACAGTGAATGTGTGTAACAGAGAACGCATGCTACACAAGAAGTAGAACCATTAAAAAAAACATGCACCCTACACAAAAGGAATTCACTTGGAATACTAAAAGTGAGAAGCTTTATTCACAAAAGTAGAAGGCATCAGAATGTTTTTGAATGGACTGTAACTGAACTGACCTGAATGTCATAAACAACTACCAGGCAGGATATTGGAACCACAATTTCCCCCTGTGCCTCATTTCCCTAGGACTTGCTTTGCTATGGCAAACTGTATTTAGTTTTGTCACTGGAAAGCTTGACAAATTTGTCACAACATACTGTCTAACTTATTTTCACAATAACTGCTATAATAACTTGCGGTTACTGTAACTGTTATTGTGATACCAATGCACAGTAAAAAGCTTAAATAAATAGTTGGAAAGTTAAAACCATAAAAGAAATCCCATGTTTTGCAACAAAAAATAACAAATAAAAAGTTAGTACTGTGTGCCCAAGACAAGAAGGCAAGCTAGAGAAATGTGTAAAGTAATCACTTTTGCTGTCTGCACAGTGTCTATCCTTGCCTTCTGAGCAAAATTCGTTTAAAATACACAAGAGTTGTCACATAACTCACCCATACGTAGTACCTATGACTGCAGTTCTGGCAACATGGGTGACTCATATGCCCTCTCAAACACTCATTTCGTAGTAAACAGATCTTCTAACAGAGCAGATACAGTTCAAACTCCTCTCCCCTTCATTCCTCTCTTGCCTTCTTGTGGTAGACAGTAGGTACCTGTTGATTACTGGATAAATTCTTGAGTCATTTCTTGAAAGTCTGCATGTCCTTTTGCGGCGAGTTGATGGATCAAAATATGGATTATCTGCTTTTGGCAAATCAAAGTTCATGATCTGGTTTTCAAATTTCTTTATATAAATCTTCTCTCAAATTTCAATTTCTTTTGGTCTCTGACTTCAGTAACTGATGTTGGTTGCCATTTTGCTGATCTTTTTGGTCTGTTTAAATTTACTGCAACATCAGTTTTCCTTGAAGCAGATGACTATGTTCCTTTTAGCTTTCTCAGTGTGAACCCTCACACAATTTTTAAGTTGTATCCTGAAAATTCCTGACTTTTTCTCTTGAAGGTGACTTGAGTAAATGTATCTTACAACATAAGTAGAAACCGTATTTTGTAATGAAACAAAGTAGCCTGCAGTGGTTAAAAAATCACAGAGATTATTTTGCTCATCACAATTCTCTCCTCAACACATTTTCTGCTGAGAATATGTAAAACATTCTAACCTGAATTAAGTTGAATTGCTGCACTTTAGTCTGAGAATATAAAATTTATTTAAATAGTTCCACTGAGGACTAATTCATTTTTATTACTTGAATTGATAGGTGCCATTTAAAAAATGTGTCCTTATACATAACAATTCCCCACTTGAATATTTTTCCAGCTGTATAACTGTTTATAGGTTTCTTAATTTTTTCAGCCCAATCTTGCTTCACTGATTTAGCTTCAGTGTCCTCCAGCACAGGACACTGAAGATTAATGTGAATTATATTTTTTTGTGGCCTTTAATTTTTATTGAAACAAAGTATAAAATACATAGTTAATAATGGTATTTATTGATTTGAAACAACTAGGGTCCCCATCACAAGTGTCAAAAGTAGACATTTACAATGGAGAAAGCAATTCTAAAGAATTATTGTACTGTAAAATGTTGTAATATATCATCAGAATAATGTGAAACACTAGTCATTTGTTATTTGTTGAAAAAAATGTTTTGCTGCAAAATTGTGCTGTGTACCTTAATTAAAGAAGCCCTTGTGTTCTCAGTGTTTTCTGAATTATGGCTGTTGGAAATAGTTGCTAAGAGTCATACATAAAAAGAAACAAATGGTACACCACAAACATTAATGCTTTAAAAATTTCTCAACTTTTAAGGTAATTTACAGTACTTTTTCCAATTAAAACCAATTGTTCAGTGTGGGGAAAATTGCAACTGTTTCTTCATATAAATATTTGCACATAATTATGTTCAAATTACGCCTTTACCTGCACAAATTGTTAGCTTACAGGAATTACAAAATGCAAGTTATGACTTTTTTTTTTTTTCACGTTACACTTCAAAATACATATGGAGTGAAGACATAACTGCTCTGTTCTTTAAGAGACTTTTGCAGACTGTTTCAAGCATTTCACATTTAGCTTTTGTATGGTCAGATTGTCTTATCAGCTCCAGAGTATGCTTGGCAGGGCTTAATATTCATGTTATCAGCATAATATGTTTTATTTAGAAGCATCACACAGCATATGAACATACATTGTGTTTGAAAGTAATATCTAATAATTATTTTCATTTTATCCCTTCCACCTAAGTAGGCCTAAATGAAGAGTAGTGTAAAGAGTTAGGATATACTCGTCCATAATTCTGATGCTTTACTGTGCATATGAGGAAAACTACAAGGGAAAGTGTTATACAGTAAAAGAATAGTTAAATATTTACAAACACTGATACTACTTGTTTACAGTAACATAACATTTTAACACTTACAAAAATACCTATTGTTTCCTGCAGCATGTTAGTAAATAACCATTGTTTTTCCAGTAGTTGACCATTACAGAAACAAACGAGGTACAAGGTGTTGAAACACAGAACATGCACTAATAATCTATCACACATATGTGCACAATATTCTAATCAAGAATGTAACCTAAAAAATACTTTACAATGTGAACTCCACAAGTCTTATTCTTATAATTTTCCTACAGTTGAGGAACATACTGCAAAATATCCGTGGATACAGTATTGAGATCATCTTGTGTCAGTGATTTGTATGCATTTTTAACTATGTGCTGAGCAAAGAAAACTTCAAAATCTCTTTCTGCTCCTTAATCACTTTCCCCACAAGTAACACCAACATTTTGTCATATATTTAGTAAGACCCAACATTGTTCTTCTACATGTCATTACCCGCCTCGGTAGCATGGATGGTAGCATGTCTGCCTCACGTTCAACAGGTCCCGAGTTGGAATCTCAGTCGGGGTGAGTTACCTGGATAAGGTTTTTTCCAGAGTTTTCCCTTATCCTTCAAGACGAATGTCGGGTAACTTTAAGCTCCTTGGACCCTGGACTCATTTGAGCATCATTTCACCCAATTCATTCACCATTTGATATGACTCAACGTTGGAGGATGTAAATTACACACACACACACACACACACACACACACACACACATGCACGCACGCGCACACACACATACACACACATGCACGCACGCGCACACACATGCACGCACGTGCACACACACATACGCACGTGCACACACACATACGCACGCACACACACACACACACACACACACACACACACGTCATTTTCTCTTTCACCTTCATTATCTTCTGTCTTGGAAGTGTCATCTAAATGTATCTCGTAATCTGATTATGACTGCAATTCTAGCTTAAGCTGAGAACTATTTCATGATAAATCTGATATTTTAGATTTTTGGTAATTAGACTTTAGTTGTCTAATTCCATTTGGTTTTTGTTCTCTCTTTTCCTCACATAGTTTCTTTCTCTCTTTGTGAATTTCGTTCTTCATATCTGCATCCAATCATCTGTCATTTGCTGTCATAGTTCCATCATCAGAGAGAAGACAGCAGACAACAGATGATGGTCAGACCTTCAAGGTTGAGATTGGAAGCAAAAGCTTCCAGAAATAGTCCTTCAAAAAAAAAAAAAAAAAAGTGTGATGCAGCGTTAAAAACCGACTACAAATAGTTTTTTTCAATAATTGATCTCATTTACATGAGGCACTCTAAAGCTACCTGATGCCGTCAGTTGCCATCTAGAAGTAGCCCAACTAGTAAGTGTAAAAGAATGATAATGTTACCACTTCCCCCACTAATCATTTGGAAAACATTCTATGGAGAAATGGTATTCTCAGTTTAGTTCCTAATTAAATGGCATTATGATTTATCACAAAAAATGTTAACATCTTTTTAGGCATATGGTAAAATTAATTATTTTATTACAATTACAAAATAACTTTCCAAAAGTTAACATAAATGTAGTTAAAACAACTTATCCTATAAATGAATGCATTCAAGATTCAAGAAAATTAGCAATTGATTATCCTTTTATAATTAAACAAAAGCAAACAAACAAAAGATTTAAAACTAATAACCTGTATTTAACATCTGCATAGTAATAACATTAAAAATGTGTCTGTTGTTAGCTGGCAACCAGAGTCCACATTTCCATTTTCCCAAGTGCGTCTTCCTCCAGATGGTATTCCAGGGAAGCATGAATTTTCAGAGAATCAAGAGATTGAAGTATACTCAAGAGCAAACGACCAAGAAGCTTGTGGTTGGTGGAAAGCAATCATCAAGGTAACAATCTTGCAGACATGGACAACAACTTTAATGTCAGTTACAAAAACAGCTTATTCAACTGTCAGATATTGACTAATAACTGGAGGTTTTCTTAACAGTTAGCTGAACTTTGCCTCTCTTGCTTGCTAATTACTGAGAGACATTTCAGCCATTATCTGACTAGTTTGTACAGTTGTATTTATTACATGCTAATGGAGGTCTCTGCGGGTAGTGACGTGAACAGATAAATAAGTAGAAAATTGATCATTATAGAATACAGTTGGACATGTTACAGTTAAGTGTGAATTTAAGAAAAGCAAAACTTTCTCATTACAGTGCCAGTCACTGGATATATTAGTAAATGTATTAACTGTGATTACTTTAGATTCACAATATCGTGATCTTATTAACTAATTCATATGTAGGATCATTAGATTTTCATCTAGCTCTAAAAAAAATGTCCTTCAGGTTATTACAAATAATAGTGTTGTGTTCAAAATATTGTACAAAGATTATGTTTCTTCATTAAGGCTTCACAGGTAATCAGCCACGAAGCCTTAATTAATAATGCTCGCTGTATAAACTTTGTCTTATATTTTTTGTTCTTTTTTTATTTTATGTGCATGATATATATTCCTCAAATACTGTGTTAGTAGGTGTAATTGATATTGGTCTGCAATTGTTATCTGATGTATTTTTTTTTAAACAAAAATGGTATGCATACATTTAGGTAATATAAGGGTGTGGTAAAATTAGCTTGCTAGCTGAACAGTGAGTTTAAAAAGTATATATCCCTACCATTGTGCTAATGCACAGATTAAAAATAGACATTTTTTATAGTTACATTTTGAAATTTGATTGTCATATTACTTATTCTTTTAATGGAACCTGCAGAAGTATAATAGAAAGAGGGGTGACTTTAGCATTTTAAAATCAGAAATTCTGTGTTTAGTATTCTGTAGTATTTATAAATTTATAAATTTAGAATTTAGCATTGTACATCCTCTTGAAGAAAAAGTGTACAATTTGTGTTAATTCTGATAATATATCTTTTAAAGTAAGATTAATGAGAAATTAAGATCACATTGGAAAGGCTTTATAGTGAGATAAAATGCATAAATTAAATTTTGAATTTATTTAGAATTAAAAAAAAAATAAAGCACCACAAAGAAAAATAGGACAACTTTGATACAGGCTAAAGCATAACACAAAAAAGAGAAATTGATACTGGTGCAAAAGTAGAATAACTAAGAGAATGTACAAAATTAGCTAAAATGGTAACAATGAATCACTAGCACTGTTGAATGAAATCATTTATCTGCCACTTGTCTTCTTCCGTTACTTATAATTAAATTGTGATTACTGTAAAGTACTTCAATATATATGCAAAACTTTTAAATAAAATTTTGGGCTTTTGAACTTAACATGAATCTGCATAATTTCTGTCATGAAAAATAAACGCTGTGTGAGGATGTTTACAAAGTATATGTTTAAGCATAAATCGACCTTGAGTTTGCTTTTGAAATGTCCTCCAGCTTAAGTCATATTGGATGTTTCATACAGTGTGCAAATATATATTTGATTAATGTAAATATAGATATTTTTGCAGGATAATACATGCACAATTACCTCTGGCCTTCAAAAGGGGGAAGGCAATCTGGCAAAAGATTAAAAGATTTAAAAGATAAACTTTTAAAACAAGGACTGTGCACCTAAACACATCACAACTTTTATATTTCTCTATGGCAATTTTCCTTCATTAACAGAATATATGTTCTATACAAAGGAATGAAAGGAAAGTCTCAAAAACTATGCTTGCTGCAATGAATCATAATTTTATAACAGAGTTTGAAAATATCAGGATTACAAGGTGTGTTCAAAAAGTATTTAATCTTATTTTTTCCTGTGTAAACTACTGAAGCACAGGAGACTTCCTTCAGTGGAGAAGTAGAGAGAGAAAGCATAGAAAATTTCCAGTCAGCTTACAAGTGAAGAAGTGTAATGAGTGATCGTTGGATTTCAGAAAGTGTGCTAATTTTATAAGTTATTCAGGAAGGAAAGTTTATGGTAGCTGAAATATTGCTTAAAAAGTTACTATTCCTAATAAATTCTCTGAGTCTGAATATTCATGTATTTGTTAATTTTTGATATTGGAATCAAAGATAAAACACCCATTACATTAATATTTAAAACCTATTTTGTTATGATTTCAGATGATAAAAGGAGATTTCCATGTGGTGGAATATTTAGGATGGGAGAATACCTATACTGAAATAGTTGCCAGTGAAAGATTAAGGCCCAAGAATCCAAATAGTCCCATAGATAAATCTACATTTTTTAAATTCGAAATAGAAGTACCTGAGGATCTACGGGAATAGTAAGTGGTTTTATGCTTGTACTATTGAAAGTTAGAAGTGTATAATACTAAGGTGATAAAGATCAAAACATATTTTAGACATCCAAGTAACGCTAGCCTATCAGTTTCAACTGTGTTTGTTGCCTAAACCAAATAATGTGATTTTGTACAATGTTGGTGTACTGAATCTAATTTTTTTTTTTTTAAGTTGCTCAATAGAGATTGTTTAAGGTGGTATCCAGAATTTTTGGGGCTGGTGCTGCCACGTTTACAGTGCAGTAGAAACTTGTTTACCCCGATGAGCTGGGACCAGGGCCGATCCAAGTTAACGAAAATTTGAGTTATCCAGAGAATGAAGGAAAAACATATACATTACTGAAATACTTTTAATATACTTTAGGTATTACTATAGGCACACTTTCACCTAAAAAAACATACATTGTATGTACTGTAAGAGCCTATGTGTGTGCATTGTACAGAGTACAGTTACAAACTAGTCTTAGTAAAAAAGGCAGTGAGCTTCTGCTGTCTCACTTTAGTGTATCACTTACAAGCAGCACAATCTTGCATCCACTTTAACATTAGATGTTCATTTGACAATGTTTCGGCTTGACTCTCGAAATAAAGCATCAATTTCTTTATGTTTGCTACTACTTGTGCATGGATTATAACCACACTGCTTCATCAACACTGTCTGAATCACAATACTCTTCTTAAGCAATAATGGCTTCCGGCCCGGGTTCGATCCCAGGCAACCGCAAAGTGAGATTTGTGGTGGACAACATGTCGCTGGGGCAGGTTTTCTTTGGGATCTCCGGTTTCCCGCGCCATCTCATTCCACTGATGCTCTATCTTCTTCTAATGTATCATTAGTGTCACCGCCTGTGGTGCCAAATGTAATAAAAGCGGGCGTTATACACTACACATTTCACATTTCATTTCTGTAATTGGTTTATAATCAATTTGCTGCCAATTGACAATGTCTTCTTTATCAACATCAGAACAGCCATCAATATTTTTAAAAAGTCTATAAAATGTTTTTCCAAGCTTATTTTTTCTTCAATCTTGTTTTCTGGAAAGTCACACACACCAGGTCAGAGCTTTTTTCATGACTTTATCAAAGCTTCTCTTCTAAGCTTATCCCAAGCAGGTGGGGTGAGTATAATGAATTTGAGGAGAATTTAAATAATGTAGCTACTGAGAGTAGCAATTTATTGTGTAATACAAGTGTTCATTTACTATGCAAAACATTTTCTATCCCCAAAACTGGTCCGGGTTAGCAAGGTTTTACTGTAGTGGCAGTAGAGTTTTGTACCAATAGGTGACAGCACACTTGCGAAATGATGATGATAGTTGGTGCTACAGGCCATGTAGGCCCTTGGCCTCCCTAACCACCCTCTTCCATTCTACTGGGTCCTCTGCTTTTCTTCTCCAGCCTTTAACCCCCAACTCTTAAGTCGTCTTCTACATCATCTACCCATTAGCCGTTTTCTTCGCCAGGTTGTCTCCAGAGTATCCAAGTTAGTCCGAGGCTGTATTGGGGTATCCGTAACAAAGTTCTTTTTACGACGTAAGGGAGTTAACCATATGCCCAACCTCCAACCTGGAGGGCCAGGTCCCACATTTATGTTCCCTGGGACTGTGTGGCCCAGTTATACCCCCGAGCACCATTTTAGTGGTGACCATTTTAGTGACCTTTTACGACAAGCATGGTCTACCTTGGGGCTATTCTTTACACCCAGCCACCACATGAGTGACTTGCGAAATGGATACATTTAATTTGAGAACCTAATAAGCTGGGGAGGGGGGGGGGGGCTTACAATCTTACAATCTTCAAGTAACACCAAGGGTTTGCTAGCCTAATGCTATTTCTCTCAATTAAACATAGAACATTCTGTAATTAATGCAGAGTAACTGTGATTTAGTTAGATTTTGTTTTCGAGGCAGTTTCGTGCTATCTAGCGGTATTACAGCATTAGAGTTTCAAATTATATTTCCTGATTTAATTTTGTGGGGCATGTGCTCTAATTCGCTATTAACTCCTTTTATTATGGATTGGGAAAGGATAACTTGAGAAATAGGGATATGCATAATTACAACACACAACACAACAGTGTTTTTTTTTAGGCAGGGTTTTCGAATAAATAGTAGTATTAAAGATTCGAACATAATGGCACTGATTTTATGCAATAAACTGCCAAATTCTGTAAAGCAAGCTATGTCAGAAAATACTTTTAAAAAGGAGCTTAAAATTTACCTAATAAATAAGGCATTGTACATGATTGATGAATTGTAATTCTATTGGCATTTGTATTGTAAGTTATATATATTGTCACCCAATTATCGGAAGGCACGACCAACTGGCAGCTGGATGGGGGACAGGAGGCATTCAGCCCACGCCTACCCATTTATCTTGTGGCGCTCACTGAAGGGATGGTTAGCAAAGTATCACGAGCCGTCTCTTTCCCCTCCCCCTGACATCTTGAACAATCGGGATGATTGTCCCGAGCCATGAAGCTTTGAGATGCAGCGATCTGTCTATATAAGCAGCACATTAGACGACTCAGGCAGTTCTCAGTTCTCAGTCAGTCCTGAGTTCTTAGTTGGATCGAGAGAGCAGTGTTACGTAATTGTGTGTGATACGTGATCCTGCTGTGATTTCTAAGTGAACCAACTGTAATTCGGTGGAAATAAAGAACATTTTAAGTTTGTGCAACTGGACTTTTAATTTCATGAACCCACAAAGTTACAACTGGTGTCAGGAAGCGGGATATTACCGCCATGGACACGACATGGAGAAGATGGTGGAAATGAAAGCCGAACTGACCTCGGAAATGAAAGCGGCAAATAATAGCCTGGCCGCGGAACTAGCAGCGAAGATGGAGGTGGCAAATAGCGACCTGGCCGCAAAGTTGGAGACGACAAATCACAATCTGACTGCAAAGATGGCCGAACTGACCACGGAAATGAAGGTGGCGAACGAGGCTCTCGCCGCCAAATTTGAGGAACAGTTGGCTGTTGTGAGGGATGATGTGATGGAGCTGGGCAAGCGGATGAGCCAAGTGGACGAACGCGTTGAAGACCTGGCGAACCGCTTCAATGACCTGGAGGAAAAGGCCGACAGTAACGCCAAGTCCCTGAAAGCCATGGTGGAAGACGTCGAAGACCTTGCGAACCGCGTAAACAACCTGGAGGGAAAAGCCGACAGCAGACAGCAACACAAAGTACCTGAACGCCATGGTGGAGGACGTCGTGGGCAGGAGGTTGAAGGATTTGAAGGCCGATGTGCCGGGACGCGACACAACATCGGCGTGCGTCAAATCTCCAAAATATGACGGCGCGTCAATGTTCGAGGTCTTCCGCCGCCAGTTCGAAACGGTGGCCAGGCATAACAAGTGGTCACTGGAGGAAGAGGCCGCACGGGCCGCGGAAGTCCTAAATGCGGTCCAGACAGCGGCGGCTCTCAAGGATATCTGGGAGGCCCTGGAAAACCGTTTCGGGAACCACTGCCTAGCGGCAGCCTACCGCAGTCAGCTGAAGACAAGGTCGCAACAGCCAAAGGAGACACTGCAGGAGTTCGCCCTGGCGAATGAGCAGCTGGCTAGCAAGGCCTTGGTTGACCTTCTGCCGGAGTTCGTATCCCGGGGAGCTGCCTACGCCTTTGTCGATGGGGTACAAGACACCGCGATACGTCAGCGCCTAATGCTTGACGACTACACAACCATCCAACAGGTGCTGACGGCAGCACTGAGGATGGAGGCGGCCAAGGTGACGGCTACCCCGACGTGGAAAACGAGGAGTATCCGCTACACCGGAGACAGAAACCAGCCGAGGGACGCCGGCGAAAACCTAGTGGCCTGTGTTGGGGATGGGGACAGCCGGGACACCTGGAGAGAGACTGCCTACACCAGGGAGAGCAGTCGGGAAGCGGGTAAGGGCCGTCGTGGCGAGGGGCACGTCGGCTCCATCACCAACATCCCCTCGAGTGACACTGCGCGCCGTCAGCCGGCGGATGGAGGAAAGCCTCATCGCGGACGGTTGGGTGAGAGGGAAGCCGTGCCGCATGCTGGTGGACACCGGGGCAGCCATGACCATCATCAGACCCGACATAGCCAATGGTTTGCCATCCAGGAAGCCGAGCCGACCATATCAGCTGATGACGGCATCGGGCGACACCTTGCCTGTGGAGAAGGAGGTCCTGCTGAAGCTGACCTTGGGACGGAGTGCCGTGCATCTGTGGGTGTTCGTCGCGAAGGTGGCTGAGGAGGTGATTCTGGGACTGGATGCCCTCAGGAGCCACGAGGCGACGGTCAACGTTGGCAGGAAGGTGTGCGGCTCAACGGAAAAGAGGTTATACTCCGTCAACCCGAAGAGCGCCTTGGAATCTGCAGAGTCATCTTGAATGAAGGCGTGGTTGTCCCCGCAAGGAGCGAGGTGGTGGTGACGGCGCGACTTGAAGGCCAGATAACCAGGAACATGATGCTGGACCAGAAGACGCCTGTACACGGACTAGGTGTAGCCAGGGCATTGCTGCCGTGCCGAGAGGAGGTGCTAGTGAGACTGCTAAATCCAATGGACACCGATCACGACGTCCAGGCTGGGACGGAGTTGGGAACGTGTGAGCCCTTGGTAAGCATAACAGCATTCGACAAGACACAGGAGCCGGTGCCGACTCAACACCTGGGGCCCCGGCTAGAAGGCCTACTGGATAGGGCGGCCGACCACCTGACTGCAGAGCAGCTGGAGAAAGTTCGACAGCTGCTCAGACGATACCAGCGCATCTTCAGTCAAGGTAGCAGTGACTACGGCTGCACGGACAAAGTGCTTCACCGCATCGACACCGGGGACGCCCAGCCTATTCGGCAACCACCTAGACGCGTTCCGCTGGCGAAGCAAGGGGCGGTACGAAACATGCTGGAGGACGTGAGATCCAGGGGAGTGATTGAAGAGTCTGACAGCCCTTGGTGTTCCCTTGTAGTCTTGGTGACGAAGAAGAACGGTGAGCTATGCTTCTGCATGGACTACAGTAAGCTGAACGCTGTCACCTGAAATGACTGTTTCCCCTTAACCCGGATTGACGACACCCTGGACAAGCTAGCTGGTGCACAGTGGTTCTCGACCCTGGACCTGAAGTCGGGCTACTGGCAGGTAGCTCTAGACCTGAGAGACAAGGAGGAGACCGCGTTCTCGACAGGCCAAGGGCTCTGGCAGTTCATAGTTATGCCCTTTGGCCTCTGCAACGCCCCAGCTACCTTCGAACGCCTCATGGAGTCAGTGATGAGAGGACTGACCTACAATGCCTGCCTGCTATACCTGGACGACATCATTGTCGGTAAGACTTTTGAAGACCATCTCGAGAATCTGAATAAGGTGCTACAGACTGCAGACGACCAACTTGAAGCTGAATGCGAAGAAGGGCCAGCTCTTCCGCAAGGAAGTCAACTACTTGGGCCACATAGTCTCAGCAACTGGAGTGGCCACAGACCCGGATGAGACACAGGCTGTGAGAGATTGGTTGGCCTCGCCCAAAGGATAAGCAAAAATTGCGCAGTTTCCTAGGACTGTGCAGCTGTTACCGCCGCTTCATAAAGGGCTTTTCCAACATTGCAAGCCCCTCACCCGCCTTACAGAAGAACACCGACCTTATGTGTGGACGGACGACGCCAAAGACACTTTCCAGTACCTGAAGAAGACACTGCAGTGCTCCTATTCTGGGATTTCCACAACCAGGCGGCGCCTTAATTGTGGACACCGATGCCAGTGACCATTGCATTGGAGGCGTCCTATCGCTGATCCAGGATGGCCATGAGCGGGTGATAGCCTACTACAGCAAGACGCTATCCAAGGCAGAGAACTACTGCGTCACGCGGTGAGAATTATTGGCGGTAGTAAAGACCTTCCACAAGTACCTGTACGGTCAGCCATTCCACCTGAGGACTGACCATTCCGCCCTAACCTGGCTATTGAGCTTTAAGAACCTGGAAGGCCAGACAGCACGTTGGGTCCAGAGGCTGCAGGAGTACGATTTCACCTCGGAACATCGTATAGGTAAGAGCCACGGTAACGCAGACGCCATGTCCCGGAGACCCTGTCCAGAAGAGTGCGGCCAGTGCACAAGAGTGGAAGAGAAGGAGCGTGCCACAGCAGTCCGAGTAGTTGTGACAGTGCCTGCGGACGGCTAGGATAGCGCGGGCCTGAGGAGGGAGCAGCTGGCGGACGCAGACTTGGGGCCACTCTTGACGGAAGTGGAGGCAGGGATGAGACCAACCTGGGAGGACATGGCACCGAGGAGGGCCACCTACAAGTCATACTGGGCGCAATGGTACTCATTGAAGACCAGAGAGGGCGTGCTGTTCCGGGTATGGGAGTCACTCGATGGGAAGACGCAGAGAGAAAAGTTGGTAATTCCCCAGAGTAAGGTCCCGGAAGTCTTGGAGGAAGTGTACGCCGGTTACTTCAGGAGGACACCTGGGTGCGAACCGAACAATTGACAAACTACGGCAGCGCTACTACTGGCTGAGGCTCCGAGCAGACGCTGAGAGATGGTGCCGTCAATGTCATGTGTGCGCGGCGAGTCACGGCACCCAGACTAGGAGCCGGGGTTGCATGCAGCAGTACAACGTCGGAGCGCCATTCGAACAGATCGCTGTTGACATAGCTGGACCTTTCCCAGTGTCCGACAGAGTCAACAAGTACCTGATGGTGGTCGTGGACTACTTCACCAAGTGGCCGGAGGTGTATGTCATCCTGAACCAGGGGGCAAAGACTATCACAGAATGCCTTGTGGAGCAAGTGTTCTGCTGATTTGGGGTGCCGTCGGAGCTCCACAGCGACCAGGGTACCAATTTTGAGTCCAACCTAATGAAGGAGGCACTAGAAAGGCTTGGGGTGAACAAGACCCGCACGATGCCTCTACATCCACAGTCAGATGGCATGGTCGAAAGATACATCAAGACCTTAGAGGAACACCTGAGGAAAGTCGTGTCAAGGTGCCACTGTTCCTGCTGGCCTACCGCTCATCAACACACGATATAACGGGGATGACGCCAGCCAGCTTAATGTTTGGCCGAGAGTTACGCCTCCCTGGTGACCTGGCTTTTGGAAGCCCTCCGGAAGCGAAACAGCCAGCGACCGAGTATGTGGAGAACCAGGTGGACCATTTCCACGACATGCACGAGATGGCTCGTCAGAACATCCAGAAGGCAAGCGACCGCATGAAGACCTTATACGACAGGCTAGCCAACAGCCAAGGGTTCCAGCAAGGTGACCTGGTCTGGTTGTACCGCCCTACCCGGACCAAGGGACGCTGCCCAAATTTTCCGCAGCCATGACAAGGACCGTACTGGGTGGTGAAGAGGATTAACGACGTGGTCTACCGCATCCAGAAGGTGCCCCGAGGGAAGATGTTGGTGGTACACCTGGATCGCCTGGCCCGCTACGATGGTGCTGTTCGGGACGACGAGCTTTGAGGTGGGAGCAGTGTCACCCAATTATCGGAAGGCATGACCAACTGTTGCTGAGTGGGGAAACAGAAGGCATTAAGGACACGCCTACCCATTTATCTTGTGGCGCTCACTGATGGGATGGTTAGCAAAGTATCACGAGCCAACGCTTTCCCCTCCCCCTGACATCTGGAACAATCGGGATGATTGTCCCGAGCCACGAAGCTTCGAGATGCAGTGATCTGCCTATATAAGCGGCGCATTAAACGACTCAGGCAGTTCTCAGTTCTCAATCAGTCCTTAGTTCTTAGTCGGATCGAGAGAGCGAGTTGTCGCTGAGTAGCGAGTGCAGTGTTACGTAATTGTGTGTGATATGTGATCCTGCTGTGATTTGTAAGTGAACCAACTGTAATTCGGTGGAAATAAAGAACGTTTTGGTTTGTGCAACTGGACTTTTAATTTCACGAACCCACAAAGTTACTGTATATATATATGCAAATATTTAAATTGTAATTGACAATGTCAGAAACTGTTTTGCAGTCTATTGACAATAAATGCATTGCATTAATTGGCATTAATACCTGTGAATAAGTAAAAATTGTATTAGACTTTATATTAAGTTTTAATATTTTCAACTATAGTGTAATTCATATTTATATTTTTGAAAATTATTCTACATAAACTGTATTTTTGAAGATGTTTGACTCCTATGCTAGATAAATAAATAGATAAATAGATTAAATTAGCATGATTGATGAATGAGGATAATATAATTGTTTAATGGTAGCATGAAATTTGTAACTGTCATAAGGGAACAAGCTAATCATTTGGTGTAATACATAGAAACTGAAGCTACTAGGATAGTTATAGTAGACCTTCATTTGAGCTCTAGGAATATATAGCATAGAACTTTTAAAACTTATTCAAGTTTTTGTATGGTATTACAACAGTTTCCTTGAAACTCTTTGGAATTTTAGCTTACTATTTGGTGCTTTTGTTTGATTTGTAATGGCATGTGTCTTCATCTCTGTTCCAGTGCCAAAATGGATAATGCTCATAAAGAATTTCAAAAGGCCATAGGGGCAGCCATTTGCCATTATGTTCCAGAAAAAGGTGTTCTAAATGTGATCTCCAGGAGTGAACACTCCAAAAAGCGCTCATCCATGCTGCAGGAAATGCACTTCAGAAATCTTAGTCAGAAGGTGCTTTTACTAAAACGTACAGAAGAAGCAGCAAGACAACTCGAGTCAACAAAGCTACAAAATGTTGGAGGGTAAAATATCTGCTATTTATTGCTACTACTTAGTGATCAAGCTCTTCCATAAACCTTTTGCTTAACTTACGTCTTTTGCAAGAAAACTTATTTTAACTGGTGAATAGTTAGCCTTAAAACAAATTTGGTAATTCTGGACTCCATCTGAAAGTTACAGATGGAGTTGCATAATTGCATCACATTTCTAAAGAACAAAACACTTTGTCATTATTCATTTTGTTTGCAGAAAGCTCTTAATGAGAATATAGGCATATATAAACATCCAATGTAATATGAATGTTTGCAGAAATATTAAATATTACAAATAGAAGCATTAATAACAGTGAAGTTTTCCTCATGCTGAAGTTTTGTTGAGTCACACTTGTTTACCTTCACCTTCACTTATTTTTAAAAACACTGGAACGTTTTCCAGGACATTCACCCTCTTCCTCAGTGACTAAACTGCTGAGGAAGAGGGTGAATGTCCTGGAAAACGTTCCAGCAATTTTTAAAAATAATAAGTGAAGGTGAGTGTAAACAAGTGTGACTCAACAAAACTTCAAAATGTTTGCAGACTTTGGCACAAAATTACAATCTAGCCTTATGCCTTTCTAAAGCAATGAAATTGATAGCATTTCATATATAAATTAAGACTTGTTTTATGCAAATGTTTGAACACTCAGGATAATAATCATTTTAAGTTGTTTGTAAGTCTCATTCTGTATGGCATTCGTCTACTTCTAAATCCTTTTTAGACCGTAATTTACCGTCTGAGATCAGACCTTTATCCACTTTATGCTTATATACATTTGTTCCAGTAAGAAGTTTTTTGAAAAAATAAATTGGTTGGCTGTCACGTGTAAGCTGGGAATAGCAGGAAATATGTTGTTTTGTACCATAATTGTAGTTGGAACTCTTAATCCTATCTCTGCACTAATACCTGCAGGAAGAACATTACTTTTAACTTCACTGCTTGCCCAAATCCCCAGAAAATTGCCCCCAATACCCAAAGAAGCGGTATTCATTGTTTGCTGAAGTTATTTCAGAAGTTAGTAATACTTCCTACTTGAGCTAATTAAAGTTGAAGGCATGATTTGAACTGGGAGTAAGACATTAAATTCCTAAAACTTTGCCTCAGACACAATATCACGCCGACTTTTGTAAAGCAAACGGTCAAACACAATAGTAATCACAGAATACAAAAACTGGTGGAAAAATACGTGATAAAACTGGAAATTTCAAAACATTACAGTTACATAAATAAAATAGACCTGGAATTATACAACCTACATTTAGAACTAACCAAACAATTAGGAATTCACATTTGGCAAAATTTCGAAATGCAGGTTCACGAAAAATTAAACACATTAATGATTAAGAAAAACGAAAGACTTAAAAATAAATTCAAACTGTTAAAAGAACGGCAACTGGAACACCCTCATCAGCCAAAACACCGGGACTTCAAAGAGCAAGTTAACGTAATAAACCTTTCGCAACAAAAGTTTACAACCGATGAAATTAGATTACTCCAGAAAGGTTTCAATACGTGTGTGAACTTCTCAAGTAATAAAGACGATTTTATCGCCGACATAGAAATAGCCACACATAACCTAAAAGACGACAACTTAACCAAAGCCAAAATTGAATGTCTGGATATAATAAAGCAGTTATCCCCAACATACAATAATACTAACAACAAAACAATAAGAAATTTAAATAAGAAGCCTGTGGTATACCTAAAAGCCGACAAAGGTAATTCTCTAGTAATAATGGAGACAGAAGACTATATTCAGAGAGTAAACCTTATGTTAGAAAGTCCAGAATATGAAAAAATTCCAAAAAATCCATTATCCAAAAGTATCACCTCTGTTAATAAAGCCTTATCAATTACAAAAACATTAAGTACATCTGAAAAATACAACTTAAAATCGTCCAACCCCACACTACCAAGGTTGTACTGTCTGCCAAAAATCCACAAACAAGACAACAGCATGAGGCCCATCATCAATGGCATCAATTCACCTACATACCACATAGCAAAATGGTTAGTAAGAAAATTAAAATCATATGACAAATTTCAAAGTTTGGGAATAAAAAACTCCTTAGAATTGATAAACCACCTACAGAAATACAACATCCCGGAAAATCACATACTTGTTTCTTTTGACGTTAAGACACTTTTTACAAGCATTCCAGTAGAAGAAATACCTACATTCCTCAAAAAATGGCTAACCCAGACTACAACGGACCCCAGAGAAATAGATGATATTATCAATCTTACAGATTTATGCATAAGGAATAATTACTTCATGTTTAACCAAAAATTCTACAGACAATCAAAAGGTTTAGCAATGGGGAGCCCACTTTCGCCTATTTTAGCAGACCTATACATGAGCTATTTTGAAACACACATAGTAAAGGCCTTCCCACAGATTTATAAATTTTGGCAGAGATATGTTGATGATATTTTTGCTATCATTCCAGAAAAACTTAGAGAAGATTCTCTAAAATTACTAAACCTGCAAGATAATCACATCCAATTTACTATGGAAGTAGAAAGAGACAACACCCTACCCTTTCTGGACCTCAAGATAACTAGAAATCATCATGGTGTAGATTTTGGAATATACAGGAAGCCCACACACATAGATAATTACATAAAGAAAAATGAATACAACCCAGTTTCACATCAACTAGCTGCCTTTAGAAGTCTAATTCACCGGCTATACAACGTCCCACTGAGTAAGGATGAATTTTTGAAAGAACAACAACACATAAAAGACATAGCGGTATTAAATGGATTCAACCCAGCCATCATAAGGAATATGATGAAGAGGAAAGAAAAACTGAAGATAAGATCAAAAAATACCACTCACACCACTTAATAACACAAATTGGCAATATAGAAAATTCACCTACCATCCATGGGCTTTTAGAAAATTTGAACGAATCTTCAAAAGACTAAACTTAAAACTAGCACCCCAAAACAAATTCACTCTGAGGAACCTGCTAAATAAACCACTGAAAAATACAATCCCCAACAATTTGAAATCAGGAATATATCAGATTAATTGTGAAACCTGTGAAAAAAGCTACATAGGAAAAACTAAGAGAAACATGTTAACCAGGCAAAAAGAACACCAAAGGAACATTAAGTTGAAACAAACAGAAAAATCTGCAGTTTCACACCATTTTTGGACAGAAAACCACAACATTGGCCACAACATTAAACTGTTAAAATCTTTAAGTACACCCATAGAATTGGATATTTGGGAAAAAAATTTTCATAAACAAAAACCGTGATAAAGTTATAAATTTTGAAATCCCGGCATTAAATGAAGTATTAAAACTCAGTGCCCCTAACACCAGATGGCAGAGTGATCGGAACTCCGTAGTAGTGGAAGAAGAGGAAGGTTCATCTAGTCACCAAACAGCTGATGATGAGATCGAATGATCTTGAAAACGTTTCAATTATACAGCAACAAGTAAGTGAAGACTGAGTGTAAACATAGTGACTCATAAATTCAAATTTAAATATGAAGAATACTTCACTGTTAATAATGCTTCTGCTTTTAATATTTATGGGAGTAAGAAGTTTGTAATTGCTTTCCAAGAGAAACCTGTCTCATTAGTATTTAGCTCAGATACACAGAAACAAAACCCATGTGATGTGAAACAGATTCTAGTAACAAATTATATATTTATCAACCTTAGCAGCTGAGAATGTATACATAACTAAGTTTGCTATGATAATTATATTTATTATATTTCTCAAATGGTAAGAGTTCTGGACTACGGCAAATCATGCACTGTCACTTTGTTTCCCCCGACTTTCTTCATATTTCCCTCTCTCTTGCACACTATCCTAGAACATTCAGGTCTCCAGTGCAAAACATAAGGGAACCCAAACTGAATTTTCGAAACTTTTATAAAATCAACATTGGAACTAGCACATCCCCATATTATGTTTGTTTTAAATGCTATAATTATAGATTATGAATTACCTAGTTTTGTAATTCATTTGCGCTGCCAGTGGCTCATCCATATAGCTGTCAATGTCACTTGCATCAAGAGACAATTCATTATGACTGTCTTCATTTTCTGAGTATTGTAAATTTATAGGTATGATAGGCTCCAAAACACCATGTGCTATTTCTTTCCAAAAGATGTCTCTTGTCGTTTATCTGCATGTCTCATGCACTTAACCCAGTCTTGTTATGTTATGTGTGATTGGAGGGATTTAATAACAGTGATTCAAAATCAATTGAAAAAAACAAACAAACTATTTGTATTAATTATTAATTTTTCGCTTCACTGTGGTGTTCCAATACAGTTAAATCTCGATATATTGAAGTGACGTCTAGTCAAGAGGAACACGCGAAAGTTAGATCCAGCCAATCTTAAAAACCGGACAACATGGAGGTAAGAACGTTCACATTTGAAAATTTCAACGAACATTTCGGCAACAAGAAAGAAATAAAACAATATTTGAAACTAAAGACAACAAGAAGGTTAATATCAGCGGACATAAAATTTATCAACAATTGCCTAAAACAAAACATTTCTCCGAAATTTGTAAGAAAAATTGTAAAATTTAACAACAGTAGATAACAATTAGCTGCTGAAAAAGCCGTGTTAAAATCCGAAACGAAAGTGACGCAGATGTGTAATAAATACGACTCATCTAAAAATTAATAATTTTTCGCTTCACTGTGGTGTTCCAATACAGTTAAATCTCGAAACTATTTGTAGTTGGTTTTTTTAATACTTTGTCACTTACCTTTTATATTTTTGAGAGACTAGTTTCGGAAGCTATCGTCTCCATTATTAACCTCTTTCCAACTGTCTTGTCGTCTGCTCTCCTCTCTGGTGGTGGAACTATGAACTTCCTTGTCAAACTATCTATTGGTAGGATTTCAAAGTTCATTACTTGGTCCTTATTTTTCCATATGACAACATAGGAGAACATATTCATATGGAAAAATAAGGATGTAAGTGAAGCAGATGTGTAATGAATATGACTCATCTATAAATTAATAATTATTTTGCTTCACTGTGGTGTTCCAATACAGTTAAATCTCGAGATAAATCTGCAGTTTTACACCATTTCTGGACGACGAACCATAACATCAAACCAAACATTACTCTAATCAAATTGACCAGTCATGCTGCAGGATTGGACACAAGGGAAAAGATCTTCATTTTGAAACACAAACAAGAGTTAATGAATTTTCATTTACCACCACCAAGTACCGTTTGGAAGTACATTTCACTGCCACATGATGTTGCCATTATAGACAACCACCACAACAGAAACATCAACACTGGTCAGTCGGATGGGAACACATGTTCCTGAAACATATTAACAGAGATTAAAAAAAGTGATGTTAGTATTACTAGTACCAACTCATCTTAAGTAAGTACATCTTATCACATCACTGTTTCTAACTCTTCTATATGTAAATTTTCCCAAGTTTACCAGAAGGTCCAATATTGAAATGTTTAAAACTGGAAATGTAGATTGCATTTGTTTGAACTGAACATTTAAGACAAATATTTAGCTTGAGATGCAGAGCCATTTTTTATGTTTATCATAGAAGGATTCATTGTAATATATCATAAATGGTTCCATTAGAATTTCCTCATCATTGGCTATTGAATATCTTTTCTGTTTCAGTTATTCAGATGAGTTTAGTGTACGTGAAGATCTAATGGGTCTTGCAATTGGTGCTCATGGTGCAAATATCCAGCAGGCACGTAAAGTGGAAGGTATAACGAATATAGAACTGGAAGAAAATTCTTGTACTTTTAAAATTTATGGAGAGGTTTGTATATTTTATACACCAAATAAGTTGCACTAAAATTTTTTCTATGGGTTTTACTATTGTTTGAGCAAAAGTATTATAAAGGATCATTCATATTTAATATTGAACTAAAAGTTATGAATGAAAAAAAAATATGAAGAAATTCACTTGCATTCACATATGAAGTAAAGGCGATTGCTTAACTTAAGTTCATGTTGATATGGAATTACACATGAAGCCCTGATTTCAGTAAATCTAATTAGCTGTATTCATATATTTCACCTCATCTACTCTTAAGTTAGACTTCTGTAATATCAGTCTGAACTTACATATTCAAAGAGCCTGTAAATGCCACGTCAAGGTTACAGCATGAATGAGAAATGTTTTAAGATGCAGACTGTTGCTTTGTGAAGTGCAGATTGTGGGTGGTTCTCACTAGTTTGTTCTTTAGTAATAAAAAACAAAATGTTGATATTTTATAATCTCTGTACTATTTGGATTTATAAGGAAGTTGGTGGAGGCACAGATTTGTGCACAAATCAAACATTTTCCCTCTGTGGTCTTGGGGTAACATGCTAGCCTTTGGTTCCTCAGGTTGCAGGTTTAAACCTGGTAGAGGGTGATGGATTTTTTTCAGGCATAAATAACCTAAGCATGGCTTTCTTCAGAAAGGAAGTAAAGCTGGTGCTCCTGTGTCTTAGATGTATGGAATGTAAAAGAACCTCAAGCATGATAGAGGCCTCTTGAGCAAAATTAGCAGTTCTTAATGCGTAGTGTAGAATGGAACGCTGAGAACCACAGCAGTTACAGAGGATCCATAAATAAAACCTCAATTTAAGTGTCCTAAGATGAGATTATGGTAAAGACTTAGCTTTCATGGCAAGCATTATTATTTAAAGCTTAATGGGATGATCAGCCATGTCAAAGTAACTAAATTTGAACTTTCGGCCATTCTAACTGCCATGTTGTCTGAAACATTTGGACAAGAATTTTGATAGACTTATTAAATAAGCCATTGAGATTAAACTCCATCCATGGAATTTCAATAGAGATTTTGGACTTAAGTTGAGTACAGCTTGGGCTCCAGTAATAAAATATACTTGCAGTAGAAGCCTCGACCAGATGAAAGACCATGCAGAAAACCCAAGAGAGGGAGAACCCCAATCTAGAGGATGGACTTTGCAGAAAACCCAGGACCGGAGAATCCTTATCTAGATGACAGACTGCAGAAAACTATTAAACAATGTGAGGTGATCCTCGCTGTGAACCAGCTGGACTAAATAACAGACTGCTCTGTAGTGATGTGACACAAGTCCCACTGACATGAGGAAGTCTCTATATATATGGGGACATTTGGCCAGCGTTTTTCATTCAGTTCCTGAAGAAGGTCATAGAGCTTAGAATGGCCGAAAGCTCAAATTAAGTTACTTTTACACAGCTGATCACCCATGAAGCTTTAATATTTATCTAATTTAGTCTTAAGAAAAAATTATAACAAACCCATAAAAATGGATTTTGTGGGAGGCTGAGGGGAGTTTTTTGCTTTTATGCATCCTAAAATAAATTCATAAAACTGTTTATGGTTGGTGTTTATCAACTATAAGACTTGCCTTTTAATTTTTGAGGGACTAAACAGCTTGTGAAACTAGTCCCTGTTAAAAGGTAAGTGACAGAGTGTGATAAAAAAAGGTAAGTGACAGAGTGTGATAAAAACCAACTATAAATGGTATTACAAATTAATTTGGACGTCACTGTTACTAAATTCCTCAAAATACCACTTTTTTATAAATAAGTTTAGGTGGCTGTAGAAGTTGTACACAAACTCCTATTGTATAATTTTGACTATATGGATTAAATAGTGTACATTTCTATATAAGGGATTGAAAATATAATAGGAGTGTTTTTATGGCTGTAAGGTAGCTTATAAAGTTCATTGGGTGCTATTGCATAAGCAAAAAGTTTTACAGTAAAATGTAACAATATGTTATAAACTATTACATTTTATTGTAATATTTATATTGCTTCACTGCTATTAGCTTTGGTTGTTTACGTGTTATACTAAGTTTTATCTGAATAGACCAAAGAATTATTAATTATTAGATGAGTCGTATTTATTACACATCTGCTTCACTTTCGTACCTATTTTGAGGACATGTTTCGCAAATCATCGTTTGCATCTTCGGCTCTTATGCGACTAAAGCTTGATCCAGCTATAGTGCCCTACAAACAAATAGATGATGCTTTGAAACTACTCAACCTGCAAGAACCCAGCATACAATTCACAGTGGAAACTGAAGAGGACTGTATTCTACCTTTTTTGGACCTTAAAATCACAAAAAGCAATGAAAAACTAGAATTTGGCATCCATAGAAGAGCAACACACACAGATAATTACATCAAAGCAAATAGTTTCAATCCAATTCCACACAAACATGCCACCATCAACAGTCTCACACACAGATTAGTAAATCTACCCCTCAGCCAGCAAGAATATCAAAATGAATACCATCAAATCTTAAAAACTGCAATTAAAAATGGATATGGAAAAAACCTTGTAGATAAAAAACTAAAATCATTCAAACTCCAAAAGAGATTAAAACAGATCACAGCTCTCACACCAATAAAACAAGAAATTAGATTTGCTAAATTTACTTACCACCCCTGGGCCACAAAAAAGTTCCAAAAAATATTCAAGAAATACAATATAACATTGGCACCAAAAAACAATTACAACATTAAAAACCTACTTCACAGTAATAATACTGATAAGATAAAACCAGAGGAAAAGTCAGGCATTTACAAAATTAAGTGTAAAGACTGTGAAAAAATTTACATAGGGAGGACAAAAAGAAACATAGGCACTAGAAAGAAAGAACATTTCAGGCACTTAAGACACAAAAATATTGATAAGTCCGCAATAGCAGCTCATTTCTGGTCTGAAAATCATGAAATTGAAGATAGCACCGAATTACTAAAATACGTACAAAAACATAGTGAACTCGTCATATGGGAGAGAATATACATAGAAAAACATAAAAACCAACTAATGAACTTTGAAATCCTGCCAGAAGAGAATCCCACATTTAAGTTCATCACTAAATCAACAGATGGCAGCAGCAACTCCAGAATTACCCACACCACTGGATCAAGCTTTAGTCGCATAAGAGCCGAAGATGCAAACGATGATTTGCAAAACATGTCCTCAAAATAGGTACGAAAGTGAAGCAGATGTGTAATAAATACGACTCATCTAATAATTAATAATTATTTCACTTCACTGTGGTGTTCCAATACAGTTAAATCTCGATAGACCAAAGAATGTTGAATTGTGTGTAAGCAATTATAAAAGGGTATTGAATGTAAAAATGATTTATAATTTTTGTCAGTTCCTAGTATCAAAATGCACCAGATGAAATATGGTGTTGTAAATGGTTTGGGGGATACCATTAACAACACCATATTTCATCAAACTCCCTCCTAAAATAACACAATTTCAAGTTATTTTATGCCTTTCCATTTCCCATTTGGTGCTTGAAGTTATTTAAAATCTGACATATTTGCAATAAAGTGCCAAAATTAGCATCTGCTGTCTATATTCAATAAAACAGGATTAAAATATGATGCCAAGAGATGTAAAAGCAACCGCTAAACCAGTTTTCAGGTTTTTTGGAAACTTATATTGTCCATCTGAAGGAATAGGGCTTTTCAATGGTGAAAAAATAACCCAAATCCATTAATGGTTTGGCATGCAAGTGCATACACTCATGGCCCCCCTCCCACACCCACACCCACACACACACATACACATACACATACTATGCATGCGCCCGCTGAGAAACAGACACAAAAATTTATTTGGATATGTTGGAAATAGGGAACTATGAGGGTAAACACACAAAGTTTTCTCATACTAATAGTCCTTGTAGCAATCATTCTGCTTCAGCAGAGATAGCAAAATGTAAATATTGACAGTAGTGTGATCATTGCAAAATTGTGACTATTTTAAGGGAAAAAAGTATATGTTGTTATTTATGGAGAATCGTGCTGTTATGTAACTATTGTATCTAGTTAATATAAAAAAGATTACTTGAAAGTATGAAATTTGCTACTAATTAGTATCTATTATTTTACAAACATGCTCTAGTGTCCTTGAATTTTTGTTGTTAGTAATTCTTGAATGTTTTGAAGTTTCATAATACTGTATTTTTCTTTTCTTTGCAGACCTCAGAATCAGTAAAGAAAGCTAGGAGTATGTTAGAATACAGTGAAGAGTCAATTCAAGTTCCTCGAATTTTGGTGGGAAAAGTCATAGGTAAAAATGGACGTATTATACAAGAAATAGTGGATAAAAGCGGCGTAGTAAGTATCATTCTGTAATACATGCAATAACTAAAGAAGACTGTCATTTTAATTTTGTGACATGTACATTTTTCTATTACTGTCATGTTTCATTTTTTCCCCAGCTTGAGAGTAATTCATTATCATTTTCTTACTTAAAATGATCTGTAAACTTCCTAAGCACTCTATAATGACTATTGCTGGTTAATTTCATTGAATGGAAGAGCAGATCAATAAAGTCTGTAAATGATTATTCATCCAAAAGCTGCTTTACAAATTGCAACAAAAGAGAAATTGGTCAGAGAAGCAGATCTTTCATTGAGATTGAGATTGTTTATTCACCAATTGTAATAGTTTTACAAGGTTTCGTCATGTGAAGTATACATAAAGCTAGTTGCAATGGAGATGTACTACTATCTATATTTACAATTTTGACTCTACAGTTTTAACCATTATTTTAACCATTGTTTTTGCAATTTTTATAATCTATTGCATAGAAAGCATTCTTAATGAGATAAGATTTTATTTTTACTAAAATTAGGCAAATGAGTCAACCTTGTATATACTTTTCTCCACCTACAAGTTTTTTGATGAAGACTAGTTTCTGGGAACTTCTTCCCTATCGTCAGTTCTGTGGTTGACTCAGCCTCACTGTGGTTGACTCAGCCTCACTGTGGTTGACTCAACCACAGAACTGACGATAGGGAAGAGGTTCCCAGAAACTAGTCTTCATAAAAAAACTTGTAAGTGGAGAAAAGTATATACAAGGTTGACTCATTTGCCTAATTTTAGTAACAATGGCATTCCACTTTCTGAAATACTTCTTTTTATTCTATATCAGATTTTATTTGTTTTATTTTGATTTGTTCTTTCTCTATTTCTTTAATCCAGTGAGGTAAATGATTGTATAAATCTTTTGCCTTACTTTCAATACATTTATTTTGTAATGAGCCTCTTGGTCTATTTCTAAAGTAATTTTCTTTTGTTCTTGTGTTATGTTCAAGGATATTTGTATTTTTGTCTTCTTTATGTGAAGTTACATGGGAATTCTAGTTATTTTCCAAGAATTCATCATAGTTATCTATAAAACATATAAAGCCATATTTTAGTGCTAATTTCCTAAAACTAAATGTTTAATATTTTAAATTAACACCTAATTTAAAGGAATATGCTGAACATTTAGTTTAGAGTGGTTTCAAAGCATTTTGTATTAGGAAGTTTTTAGTTGAATTAATTACAGTTCCTACTCCCCCCCTCCTCCGTCCCCCCAAATAATTTGGTCTTCTGTACTTCAAAGCTCCATAATGCTGGATATAACAGTAGCTTATACTTCCATAAGCATTGTTGAAATGTGCACTACAGGCATTCCATTTATTAACTTTAGTTGTATTTTTAATATAAATATGTAATGCATTTTTTATTTTGTTGTGTATACATGTGTTTAAAAATAAAATAATTGCTTAATTCATAAGCAATATATCATGTTACATGCCCCCTTAAGTATGACTTTGTGACAAATAAGTTGTTTGGCAAAAGAGCAAACGACATTTATACAGTAAAAGTAATTGAGAAAGATATTGACACATTACTTCACTTACACTGTTAATATCTTCTCGATTCACTTTTATTTTAACTTGTGCTTCAACTATCTATATGTAGGTAAACTGTGGTTTTTTTCCCTTAAGCTCTTCATTATCAAGTGAATGAGGCTTGCAAAATGTTTTAACTAGCTATTGCTTTGCACTTATTGCAGGTAAGAGTTAAAATTGAAGGAGACAATGAGCCGCAACCCACAATTCCTCGAGAAGAGGGACAGGTTCCTTTTGTTTTTGTAGGCACTGTTGAGAGCATAGCCAATGCGAAGGTTCTATTAGAATATCACCTAGCTCATTTAAAGGTGAGTGTGCATATCTAATACATTTAATGACTATAGATGTAAATTCCCAACAATATTTTAAAGGAAATTAATTGTTCTTTCACACTAGCCGTGTGTAGGATGCACTATGAAAGGGTAGAGCCAGACTGAAAAATTCAATGCCATAGCTGGGAATTGAACTTTGGATCTTCTGGTCTCCGTCCAGCCGCTCTAAAATACTTACAGTACCTCAATGATTTAGAGCAGCTGGACGGAGACCAGATAATCCATAGTTCAAATCCTGGCTATGGCATTGAATTTTTCAGTCTGGCTCTACCCTTTCAATATTTTAAAGATCAATGATGTTTGGAGGAGCCTAGTAACAGTGGCATCCAAATTAATAAACCTTTTTAGTCAATTTTTTTTCCACACTACTCACTTCTTAATTTTTTAAGGACTAGTTTCAGTAGCCATTGCCTCCATTTTCAATCTTGAAGTTCCAACTGGAAAATGAAAGTAATGGCTCCCAAAATCAGTCTCGTAAAAATTAAAAAAGTGACGTTGTGAGAAGAAAATTGACTACAAAATATTCGAGTTTTGGAGTAACGTAGTAACAGTGACATCTAAATAAATTGAAAAAATCTATTTGTAGCCAATTTTTCACACTCCGTCACTTAAATGTTTGGTTTTTGAGTTATGCAGTACCTTATTTATTCGGAACAACTGGGACCAGGGCCGATCCAAGTTAATGAAAATTGTCTGGAGTTATCCAGAGAATGCTGGAAAAGCAATAAAAAATAATAATAATAAAAAAAACATGTACAACATAACAAAATATTTTATCGGTACACTTTCACCTAAAAACACATACACTCTATGTACTGTAATTGCTTCTGTATTTGCACTGTACACATAGCTACAAACTAGTTGGTAGTAAAAAAGACAGTGAGCTTCTGTTGTCTCAGTTTAGTGTATCGCTTACAAGCAGCACGATCTCTCATTTGCTTTAACATTAGAAGTTCATTTGGCAGTGTTTCTGCTTGCCTCTCGAAATAAAGCATAAATTTCTCTATGTTTGCTACTCCTTGTACATGGGTCATAACTCGTTGATCAACTCTATCTGAATCTGAATACTGTTCATTTTCATTTTTATTTTCAGTAACATTGCATGATGCAATAAGCCCTCCTTCTGTAATCCTGTCATTGTCAATTTGCAACCCACTTTCAATATCTTCTTCATCAACATCACAACAGCCATCATTGTTTTTTAAAAAAAAAGTCTATAAAACTTTTTCCAGTTATTTTTTCTTCGTCTTAAATGTTGTTTTCTGGCAAGTGATACACCAGGCCACAACTTTTTCTGTGACATTATTAAAGTTTCTCTTCCACACTGGTTTTCAAGGAGGTGGAATGAGTGCAATGAATTTGCCTGCTGGCAAGAAAATTGGAATAATGTATCTACTCAGAATAGCAATTTATAATCCGTGAAACAAGTCCTCATGTACTGTGCTAAACTTGTTTTTTCTTTCTTTTTCTTTTGAAAACTTCTCCAGGTTATCCAAACATCCAGGTTAACACAGTTTTATTGTACTAGTTTCAGGAGCTGTTGCTTCTGTTTTCATCCTCAAAGGTCCATCTATCATCTGTTTGCTGTCATCTCTCTGGTGGTAAAACTATGAACTTCTGTATCATATTATCAACTGGTAGGATTTTACACTTTATTACTCTATCCTTATTTTTTCATATTAAGATGTTCTCTCACGCTGTCAGCTTGTTTTGGTTTATCACACCTTTTAATAATTTTGGATTTGGGTCAAGTTCATGGTTTTCATTCTGAAAGTGAAATGCTGCTATTGCCTTACTGTCCTGTTTCAATTTGATGTTTCTAAAATGCTATTTGGCTCTGGTCTTATGTTTCTTTTAGTTTGCCCTATGTAGCAGTTTTCATAATTCTTAAAATTTATTTGGTATATTGCAGATCTATTGAAAGGTGAAATTTCATCTTTTGTTTTTGAATTTAACAATTTTAATACCGAGTATCTATTTGTAGATGCCAAGATTATATTTTGTCCTTTAAGGATATCTTTTCATGTATTAAATGTTTTTGTGGTACATGAATCTGTTGAATATGCTGTTACTTGACTTTTCTTTAGTGAATGTAATTGCTCCCTTAATGATTTTTCCTAGGTTATCTTAGGAAGCAAACCACATTCACTAAAGAAAAAGTAATAGCATATTCATGGATTCACATACCACCCAAAAATGTGGTGTTCAAATTGAAGCAAGAAAATAAGTCAGCAGTAGCATTTCACTTTCAGAACAAAAAGCATGATCTTGACCCAAATCCAAAATTGTTGTTTTCAAATGTTAGGCTTTGGCGATGAAGCCATTAGCTCTCTTGCTCTCCAATATTTCTCTGTAGTGGATCCAGCAGGTTGGAAGATGTTCCTCAGTCATTTCCTCTTCTTTGTTGCACAGAGGACAATTTGGACTTGTATAAATTCCTATTCTGTGTAAGTGTTTGGCCAAATAATCATGTTCTGTAAGTAATATAAAATTTGCTACTGCAGCTTTATGTGGGATTTTTGGATTTTTAATTAAAGTGTTTCATTTTTTATCTTTGGCTTTGTTAGATATTGATTGGTTTTGTTTGTTTTTATATTTGTTTTTAATCAATCTTTTTATGGATGTAAAGGGTAAGTTTTTACTTTTGTTCTGAATTAAATTTGCACCTTTTTTGGCAAGAAAATCAGCTGATTCATTTCCAGCAATTCCAGAATGTGCAGGTATGTACTGTAATATAATTCTTTTCTGTAGTTTTTGAAGTTGTTGGATCATTTTGTGACATTCTTTAATTTGAATTGATCTCATTTTATATGAACTTATTGCACATAATGCTGCTTTAGAATCAGAAAGTATGACAGCATTTTTAAATTTACCTATTCTGTATAGGTGTTGAAGTAAAATATGAATAGCCATTACTTCTGCATAAGGAAAAAAAAATAATAATATGCTACTTAAATTCAAAATTATTAAAAAGTGTGATAAACCAAAACGGTGACAATGTGGTAGAACATATTAATATGGAAAAATAAGGACCGAGTAATGCATTTCAAAATCCCACAATCCATAACTTGATAAACAAGTTCATAGTTCCACTACTGGAAAAACGACAGCAGAAAACAGACAATAGTTATACCTTCGAGGTTGAAAACGGAAGTGACAGCTCTGAAAACTACTCCCCCAAAAAATAAAAAAATAAGTTTTGGAGTGTGAAAAAAGACTCCAAATAGTTTCTTCAATTACAAAATATTTATATAAAATATTTATATACAAATATAATAATTTGTAACTTAAAACTTCACTTATCTTATAAGAAATGATAATTCTTATAAATTCTCTGGATTGCGATTTCATGTAAACTTATACACATCTTTAGCCAGAAACAAAGCTGTTGCTATCATTACGAACACTAGATGTCGATATGCTCTTGTTAGTATTACAAAAATCTGAAAATAAAACAAATTTAAAAACAGAATCGACTGCCGGTATTTCAAAATTCATTATGTGACGTTTGTTTTTTAAAATAAATCTCCTTTCCCAAACAATTAAATCTATTGTACCATTTAATTGTTTTAATAATTTAACTTCTGGATTTATTTCATGGTTAAATGACCAAAAATGATCTGCTACGGCCGATTTATCAGTTTGTTAATACTTAATGCTATGAAAATGTTCTTTCGTTCTGGTTTCCAAATTGTTTTGTCTTTCCAATATAAACTGTATCACAATCGAAACAATTAAACTGATAAATACCAGATTTTTTATTATTAGGAATTTTATCTTTTATAGAGAAATGCAATAACCTTTTATTAATATAATTTTGAGTCGAACTTATATCCATATCACAAAGGCATTCCCACTAATTTTCAAACATTGGTTTAGATATGTGGATGACATTTGGGCAATAGTAAATGAGAAACAAGAGGATGATGCATTAAAACTTCTTAATTTACAAAATCCTGCAATAAAATTTTCCATAGAAAAAGAGACAAACAATGAACTCCCTCTATATCGGGATTTAACTGTATTGGAACACCACAGTGAAGCGAAATAATTATTAATTTTTAGATGAGTCGTATTTATTACACATCTACTTCACTTTCGTACCTATTTTGAGGACATGTTTCGCAAATCATCGTTTGCATCTTCGGCTCTTATGCGACTAAAGCTTGATCCAGTGGTGTGGGTAATTCTGGAGTTGTTGCTGCCATCTGTTGATTTAGTGATGAACTTAAATGCGGGATTCTCTTCTTGCAGGATTTCAAAGTTCATTAGTTGGTTTTTATGTTTTTCTATGTATATTCTCTCCCATATGACGAGTTCACTATGTTTTTGTACGTATTTTAGTAATTCGGTGCTATCTTCAATTTCATGATTTTCAGACCAGAAATGAGCTGCTATTGCGGACTTATCAATATTTTTGTGTCTTAAGTGCCTGAAATGTTCTTTCTTTCTAGTGCCTATGTTTCTTTTTGTCCTCCCTATGTAAATTTTTTCACAGTCTTTACACTTAATTTTGTAAATGCCTGACTTTTCCTCTGGTTTTATCTTATCAGTATTATTACTGTGAAGTAGGTTTTTAATGTTGTAATTGTTTTTTGGTGCCAATGTTATATTGTATTTCTTGAATATTTTTTGGAACTTTTTTGTGGCCCAGGGGTGGTAAGTAAATTTAGCAAATCTAATTTCTTGTTTTATTGGTAGTGAGAGCTTCCCTCATATTTTTAAAACATGGTACAGATATGTATACGACATCTTTGCATAGTGCACTACAAACAAATAGATGATGCTTTGAAACTACTCAACCTGCAAGAACCCAGCATACAATTCACAGTGGAAACTGAAGAGGACTGTACTCTACCTTTTTTGGACCTTAAAATCACAAAAAGCAATGAAAAACTAGAATTTGGTATCCATAGAAGAGCAACACACACAGATAATTACATCAAAGCAAATTGTTTCAACCCAATTCCACACAAACATGCCACCATCAACAGTCTCACACACAGATTAGTAAATCTACCCCTCAGCCAGCAAGAATATAAAAACGAATACCATCAAATCTTAAAAACTGCAATTAAAAATGGATATGGAAAAAACCTTGTAGATAAAAAACTAAAATCATTCAAACTTCAAAAGAGATTAAAACAGATCACAGCTCTCACACCAATAAAACAAGAAGTTAGATTTGCTAAATTTACTTACCACCCCTGGGCCACAAAAAAGTTCCAAAAAATATTCAAGAAATACAATATAACATTGGCACCAAAAAACAATTACAACATTAAAAACCTATTCCGTTGTTTAAGCACTATGATACAATGAAGCACAAAATTAATACAATTTTGAGTCGAACTAATACTCAATGCTCCATTTATTGCTAGTATTTACCTAGAACGCGTTTCGTTAGGATCTTCTTAACACCATCAGCTGTTGTCGACTAATGGATGCCGGTTCAGTGAACTCCTCAGAGGTGATAGGTGCGTCTCGGTCGGTATCTTGATGAACTTGAAATTTGGGTTGTCTTCAAAGGTAGTATCGAAATTAAACAATTTACTTTCATATTTCTTTATAAAGATTTTTTCCCACGTGGTTAATGCAGCTGGACCTTGGACACTTTTTAGTAAGTGAATTTCTCGTTCTATGTCATGATTTTCCTTCCAAAAATGGTACGCTACCGCCGATTTATCTATTTCTTTATTCCTGATGTTCCTAAAGTGCTCTTTAAGCCTAATGTTCACGTTCCTTTTTGTTTTTCCTATGTAGAATTTGTCACAGTCCTTGCAATTTATCCGGTACACTCCTGATTTTTTGCCTGTGGGAATCTCCTTTGTATTATGTGATTTCAAAAGGTGTTGTACACTAAATTTGTTCTGTAGGGCCAAAGTAATATTGTGTTCTTTGAAGACTTTTTGGAAAAGATGTGTAGCTATGGGATGATACGTAAATTTTCTGTATGAGGTTTCATTGCTAATTGGGGAGAGAGTAGTTACTTGTTTGCATCTTAGTTGTCTTTTGAATTTATCTATTTTCTTGTTGACCAATTCAGAACTGTATCCATTGTATTCTGCAATGTGAATGATATTATTGTACTCTTTATTATATTCTATCTTGTTTAAAGGTACATTAACCAGCCTGTAAGTTAAACTGTTGATAACAGCATGCTTGTGTTGTCTTGGGTTATATCCATCTGATTTTATGAAATTTTCTGTGTGTGTTTCCTTTTTGTGTATGCTTGGTGAAGTAGTCCACGACCACCATTAGGTACTTGTTGCCTCGCTCGGAAACTGGGAACGGTCCAGCAATGTCAACGGCGATCCGTTCGAATGGCGCTCCGACGTTGTACTGCTGCATGCGACCCCAGCTCCTAGTCTGGGGGCCACGACTTGCCGCGCACACATGACACTGACAGCACCATCTCTCAGCATCTTCTCGGAGTCTCAGCCAGTAGTAGTTTGGCAATCGTTCGGTTCGCTCCCAGGTGTCCTCCCGAAGTACCGGTGTACACTTCCTCCAAGACTTCCGGGACCTTACTCCGGGTAATTACCCACTTTTCTCTCTGCGTCTTCCCATCAGGTGACTCCCATACCCGGAACAGCACGCCCTCTCTGGTCTTCAATGAGTACCATTGCGCCCAGTACGACTTGTAGGTGGCGCTCCTCGGTGCGATGTCCTCCCAGGTTGGTCTCGTCCCTGCCTCCACTTCCGTCAAGAGTGGCTCCAAGTCTGCATCCGCCAGCTGCTCCCTCCTCAGGCCCGCGCTATCCCAGCCGTCCGCAGGCACTGTCACAACTACTCGGACTGCTGTGGCACGCTCCTTCTCTTCCAATCTTGTGCACTGGCCGCACTCTTCTGGACAGGGTCTCCGGGACATGGCGTCTGCGTTACCGTGGCTCTTACCTATACAATGTTCCGAGGTGAAGTCGTACTCCTGCAGCCTCTGGACCCAACGTGCTGTCTGGCCTTCTAGATTCTTAAAGCTCAATAGCCAGGTTAGGGCGGAATGGTCAGTCCTCAGGTGGAATGGCTGACCGTACAGGTACTTGTGGAAGTGCTCCAAGGTCTTTACTACCGCCAGTAGCTCTCGTCGGGTGACGCAGTAGTTCTTCTCTGCCTTGGATAGCGTCTTGCTGTAATAAGCTATCACCTGCTCATGGCCGTCGTAGATCTGCGATAGGACACCTCCAATGCAATGGTCGCTGGCGTCAGTGTCCACAATGAAGGTGCCACCCGGTTGTAGAAATCCCAAAATTGGAGCACTGCACAGGGTCTCCTTTAGGTGCTGGAAAGCGTTTTCTGCGTCCTCCGTCCACACATAAGGCCGGTGTTCCTCTGTCAGGCGGGTGAGGGGTTTGGCGATGTTGGAGAACCCCTTTATGAAGCGGCGGTAATAACTGCACAGCCCCAGGAAACTGCGCAATTCTTTCTTATTCTTTTCGCGAGGCCAATCTCTCACAGCCTGTGTCTTCTCCGGGTCTGTGGCCACTCCGGTTGCTGAGACTATGTGGCCTAAGTAGTTCACTTCCTTGCGGAAGAGCTGGTACTTCTTCGCGTTTAGCTTCAAGTTGGTCGCCTGCAGTCTCTGTAGCACCTTACTCAGATTCTCGAGGTGATCTTCAAAAGTCTTCCCTACGATGATGATGTCGTCCAGGTATAGCAGGCAGGCATCGTAAGTCAGCCCTCTCATCACTGACTCCATGAGGCGTTGGACGGTAGCTGGTGCGTTGCAGAGGCCAAAGGGCATAACCGTGAACTGTCAGAGCCCTTGGCCTGTCGAGAATGCGGTCTTCTCCTTGTCTCTTGGGTCTAGAGCTACCTGCTAGTAGCCCGACTTCAGGTCCAGGGTCGAGAACCACTGTGCACCAGCTAGCGTGTCCGGGGTGTCGTCTATCCGGGGTAAGGGGAAACAGTCCTTCCGGGTGACAGCGTTCAACTTTCTGTAGTCTACGCAGAAGCGCAGCTCGCCGTTCTTCTTTGTCACCAAGACTACAGGGGAACACCAAGGGCTGTCAGACTCTTCAATCACTCCCCAGGATCTCATGTCCTCCAGCATGTCTCGTACCGCCCCCTGCTTTGCCAGCGGGACGCGTCTATGTGGTTGCCGAATAGGCCGGGCGTCTCCGGTGTCGATGCGGTGAAGCACTTTGTCCGTGCGGCCGTAGTCACTATCGCCTTGGCTGAAAACGCGCTCGTATCGCCTCAGTAGTTGTCGAACTTTCTCCAGCTGTTCTGCGGTCACGTGGTCGGCCGCCCTCTCCAGTAAGCCTTCTAGCCGGGGCACTAGGTGTTTCGTCGGCGCCGGCTCCTGCGCCTTGTCGATTGCTGTTACGCTTACCACGGGCTCGGGGCCCCAGGTGTTGCGTCAGCACCGGCTCCTGCGTCTTGTCGATTGCTGTTACGCTTACCACGGGCTCGCACGTTCCCAACTCCGTCCCGGCCTGAACGTCGTGATCGGTGTCCGTTGGATTTAGCAGTCTCACTGGCACCTCCTGTCGGCACGGCAGCAGTGCCCTGGCTACACATAGTCCGTGCAGAGGCGTCTTCTGGTCCAGCATCATGTTCCTGGTTCTCTGGCCTTCCAGTCGCGCCGTCACCACCACCTCGCTCCTCGCGGGGACAACCACGTCTTCGTCCAAGACGACCCTGCAAATTCCAAGGCGCTCTTCTGGTTGACGGAGTATAACCTCTTCTCCGTTGAGCCGCAGGACCTTCTTGCCGACGTCGGCTGTCGCCACGTGGCTCCTGAGGGCATCCAGTCCCAGAATCACCTCCTCAGCCACCTTCGCGACGAACACCCACAGACGCACGGCACTCCGTCCGAAGGTCAGCTCCAGCAGGGCCTCCTTCTCCACAGGCAAGGTGTTGCCCGATGCCATGACAAGCTGGTATGGTCGGCTAGGCTTCCTTGTCGGCAAACCCTTCGCCACGTCAGGTCTGATGATGGTCATGGCCGCCCCGGTGTCCACCAGCATGCGGCACGGCTTTCCTCTTACCCAACCGTCCGCGATGAGGCTGTCATCCATATGCCGGCTGACGGCGCGCAGTGTCACTCGTGGGGATGGTGGTGATGGCGCCGACGTGCCCCTCTCCACGACGGCCCATACGCGTTTTCCGGCTGCTCTTCCTGGTGTGGGCAGTCTCTCTGCAGGTGTTCGGGTTGTCCACACCCCTAACACAGGCCGTTAGGTGTTCGCCGGCGTCCCTCAGCTGGTCTTCTGTCTCCGGCGTAGTGGACACTCCTCGTTCTCGACGTCGGGATAGATGTTACCTTGGCCGCCTCCATCCTTAATGCCGCTGTCAGCGCCTCGTGGATGGTTTTATAATCGCCGAGCATTAGTCGCTGATGAATCTCCGTGTCCTGTACCCCGTCGACAAAATTGTAGGCGGCTTCCCGGGATACGAACTCCAGTGGCAGGTCAACCAAGGCCTTGCTAGCCAGCTGCTCAATCGCTATGGCGAACTCCTGCAGCGTCTCCCCCGGCTGCTGTGACCTTGCCTTTAGCTGGCTGCGGTACGCTGCGGCTAAGCGGTGGTTCCCGAAACGATTCTCCAGGGCCTCCCAGATGTCGTTGGGCGCCGCCGTTGTCTGCACCGCGTTTAGGACTTCCGCGGCCCGTCCCTGGAGGCTGGCTATTAACTGTGTGGCCTCCTCCGGTGACCATCTGTTGTGCTTGGCCACTGTCGAACTGGCGGCGGAAGACCTCAAATGTTGATGCGCCGTTATATTTCGGAGGTTTGACGCGCGCCGATGTTGTGTCGCGTCCCGGTGCGTCGGCCTTCAAATCCTTCAGTCTCTTGCCGACGACGTCCTCCACCATGGCATTCAGGGACTTGACGCTGGTGTCGACCTTTCGCTCCAGGTTGTTTACGCGGTTCGCGAGGTCTTTGACGTCTTCAACCATGGCGTTCAGGGACTTGGCGTTATTTTCGGCCTTTTCCTCCAGGTGATTGAAGCGGTTCGCCAGGTCCTCGACGCGCTCGTCCACTTGGCCCATCCGCTTGCCCAGGTCCGTCACGTTATCCCTCACGTCGGCCAACTGTTCTTCAAACTTTGCGGTGAGAGCCTCGTTCGCCGCCTTCATTTATGTGGCCAGACTGCCGTTCGCTGCTCTCATTTCTGTGGTTAACTCGGCCCTTATTTCTTCCATCTTCTCGGTGATGATGATTTGTGTTTATGGGCGCTCAACTGCTAGGTCATCAGCGCCCAAACTCGGTGATGTTGTCGTTAGCCGTCTTCATTTGTTTCAGTTCCGCGGCCAGGCTGTTATTTGCCGCTTCTGTTTTTGCAGCGAGGTTGTCATTTGCCGTCTTCATTTCTGTCAGCTTCTCCAAAATCTTTTCCAATAATGTTCGGTGATGTCATCCCACTCCTGGCACCAGTGTGACTTTGTGGGTTCGTGAAATGAAAAGTCCAATTACACAAACTCAACAATTTTCTTTATTTCCGACTTACAGTTGAACACTTGCCAATTACACAGAATTACATAAGGCACACAATTACGATTCACCAGTTCGTCTGTTACCGTTCCGATGCACGTACACAGTCTTCTCGTCCGTTCGCTAGCACGTCAAGCACTGACTGACTGACTTCACTCGCTGCAGCCCTTTTTATAGGAATATTGCTGTCTTATCAAAGTTTCTAGTTTCCGTGAATCCACGCAAAGGTTCCAGATGGTAATGGGAGGGGGGAAAGAGGCGGCCAGCGACAAGTGACATTTCCCTAATCACACCTCAGTTAGTGACTGAGATTAATGGGGGGGGGGGGCGTGGCGCGGCAGCCTCTGGTCCCTTCCAGCTGTCGCCGTTCGTGCCTTCCGCTAATTGGGTGACAATATGGCGGATAAGGTAACTTATTTAAAATTTAAAACGCATGACGGATTCAATGAAAATTTTGGTAATAAGCAAGAAATAAAAACATTCTTAAAACTCCATGAAAAGAAGAGAAATCTTTTTGCAAACATAAAATTCATAAAACTATGTTTACAAAATAAAGTAACACCCCGATTTGTCTGGAGGATAGTAAAACCAGGCAACGGAAATCATTAACAAAGAGCGGCCGAAAGAAAAGTTTTACAGCTAGAAATCAATAAACATTATAAACATTTGGAAGAAACAGAATTGAAACTTCATAAACTTCATTCAGTTTTAACGAAAACGCTGGGAAACATGATGTGGGATAATTTCGAACAAAACTATTTGGCAATGCTAAGCAAGAAAATGAAAACAAAAACCGAAAAACTAAAGTACAAATTGACCAATTTGATGAACATTTCTTCACATCGAAACCATACCGAAAAAAGGTTTAAGAATAAGAGACACATCGGAAATAGAAACTTTAGTCAAACAGCAATTAGTCCACACGCTAAATGCAAAACAGCAATAAGTAGCGTAAACGAAAAAACTAACACGCAAAACTTTGAAAACGTTGTAAATCTATCTAATCAAAATTTCTCCACAAAAGAATTAGGTCTTCTAAACAAAGGAATAAAAACTTGCGTAAGTTTTTCAAACGAAATTGAGGACTACATTGCAGATATAAACATTTCAGCACAGTGTCTACCAGTATCAAAACAAAATCCACTTAAAGGCCAATGTGAAAATATTTTGGAAGAAATAAAAACCAGATCCGTTCAGAAGAGCAAACAAAATATTATCTATTCATTGAAACAAAAAAAAGTCATATACACCAAGGCAGACAAAGGTAACAAAATAGTCATAATGGATAAATCTGATTACCTTGAAAAAATGGAAGAAATGCTAACTTTATCACGGTTTTTGTTTATGAATATTTTTTCCCAAATATCCAATTCTATGGGTGTACTTAAAGATTTTAACAGTTTAATGTTGTGGCCAATGTGGTTTTTTGTCTAAAAATGGTGTGAAACTGCAGATTTTTCTGTTTGTTTCAACTTAATGTTCCTCTGGTGTTCTTTTTGCCTGGTTAACAAGTTTCTCTTATCGAGATTTAACTGTATTGGAACACCACAGTGAAGCGAAAGTGAAGCAGATGTGTAATAAATACGACTCATCTAAAAATTAATAAGTTTCTCTTAGTTTTTCCTATGTAGCTTTTTTCACAGGTTTCACAATTAATCTGATAAATTCCTGATTTCAAATTGTTGGGGATTGTATTTTTCAGTGGTTTATTTAGCAGGTTCCTCAGACTGAATTTGTTTTGGGGTGCTAGTTTTAAGTTTAGTCTTTTGAAAATTCGTTCCAATTTTCTAAAAGCCCATGGATGGTAGGTGAATTTTCTATATTGCCAATTTGTGTTTTTAAGTGGTGTGAGAGTGGTATTTTTTGATATTATCTTCAGTTTTTCTTTTCTCTTCATCATGTTCCTTATGATGGCTGGGTTGAATCCATTTAATACCGCTATGTCTTTTATGTGTTGTTGTTCTTTCAAAAATTCATCCTTACTCAGTGGGATGTTGTATAGCCGGTGAATTAGACTTCTAAAGGCAGCTAGTTGATGTGAAACTGGGTTGTATTCATTTTTCTTTATGTAATTATCTATGTGTGTGGGCTTCCTGTATATTCCAAAATCTACACCATAACGATTTCTAGTTACCTTGAGGTCCAAAAAGGGTAGGGTGTTGTCTCTTTCTACTTCCATAGTAAATTGGATGTGATTATCTTGCAGGTTTAGTAATTTTAGAGAATCTTCTCTAAGTTTTTCTGGAATGATAGCAAAAATATCATCAACATATCTCTGCCAAAATTTATAAATCTGTGGGAAGGCCTTTACTATGTGTGTTTCAAAATAGCTCATGTATAGGTCTGCTAAAATAGGTGAAAGTGGGCTCCCCATAGCTAATCCTTTTGATTGTGTGTAGAATTTTTGGTTAAACATGAAGTAATTATTCCTTATGCATAAATCTGTAAGATTGATAATGTCATCTATTTCTCTGGGGTCCGTTGTAGTCTGGGTTAGCCATTTTTTGAGGAATGTAGGTATTTTTTCTACTGGAATGCTTGTAAAAAGTGCCTTAACGTCAAAAGAAACTAGTATGTGATTTTCCGGGATGTTGTACTTCTGTAGGTGATTTATCAATTCTAAGGAGTTTTTTATTCCCAAACTTTGAAATTTGTCATATGATTTTAATTTTCTTACTAACCACTTTGCAATGTGGTATGAAGGTGAATTGATGCCATTGATGATGGGTCTCATGCTGTTGTCTTGTTTGTGGATTTTTGGCAGACAGTACAACCTTGGTAGTGTGGGGTTGGAAGATTTTAAGTTGTATTTTTCAGATGTACTTAATGTTTTTGTAATTGAGTTTGAACATCCAAGGGAAACCTTCAGACTACATTGAACTAACCAAATTATGCATAGAACAAAATTTCTTCCAGTTTCAAACAAAATATTATCACCAAACTTCAGGGTTAGCAATGGGCAACCCCCTATCACCCTTCCTGGCCGATCTGTACATGAGTGCATTAGAAATAAGGATCAACAAAGGTTTCCCTTGGATGTTCAAACTCTGGCAACGATATGTAGATGACATCTTTGCAGTAGTACCAAAAAAACACATCAGTGATGCACTAAAACTTTTAAAAATCCAAGAAAAAATCATCAAATTCACTGTAGAAATAGAAAAAGATGAGCATTTACCATTTTTGGATCTAAAAATAATGAGGAATAAAAACAGACTAAACTTTGGCATTTACAGAAAACCAACACAGACAGACAACTACATAAAAGCTAATGGCTACAACCCAAGATCCCACAAACAGGCAATCTTCAATAGTTTAGCACACAGACTGGTAAACATCCCTCTCACAGCAGAAGAATACAAAACAGAATACAACAAAATAATTGAAATAGCACAAAAAAATAACTTTCCCAAATCATTAGTGGATAAAAAAAGTGAGCTTAGCAAAAAAGAAGAAGCTACTAAAGGAAACCGCAACTCTCTCAGCTACAGAAACTAATATGATTTTCAAAAAATTCACTTACCACCCATGGGCCTATGATAAATTCAAAAAAATCTTCAAAAAACAAAATATTCAACTAGCATCAGTCAACCATTTCTCCTTAAAAAACCTAATTTGCTCAAACATCAAAGATGCCATTCCATCTAACAAAAAATCTGGTATATATCAAATTGAATGCAATGACTGTAGTCAAATTTATATTGGAAAAACAAAAAGAAATTTAGAAACAAGAGCAAAGGAACACTTTAGAAACATAAAATATAAACAATTAGAAAAATCAGCAGTTGCCACACATTTTTGGGAAAAAAACCACAACATAAATCCAGAACCAAAACTACTAAAACATACATCAGGAAAACAAGAACTATCCACATGGGAACAAATCTTCATTTCAAAAAATAGGAACAAAGTATTCAATTTCGACATCCCCCAGAAAGATTTGTTCAGCAAGTTCCTTGAACCGCCACCAGAGGAGACCTGTGACAAAATATCGTCAGCTACACCAACGAGAACCAGTCGAGAGCCGGCCGATGATAGAGGCAAAGCCTCAGAAACATGTTCCGGAAAAATTTAAAAGTAAGTGTTGTTTAGTGTCTTTAATCGACTCTCTTTAAAGTTAATTTATCATAACAACACTGTTTTCAACACTTCCAAGAAAGGAATATCCTAACTTTACGAGAAAATTTCTGGTCTACCAATAAGTTAAAATTGGCTTGTGCAAGCGATCTCAAATTAATTATTTCAGGAAATTTCCTTATGTTCAAGTGTTTTCAAATTATTTGAAGACTTTTCAAATTTTATGTTTCATCATACTTATTTTTAGGTATTCTTAGTTCTCTTTATTAGTTTATCTGGCGGCAAATATAGTAATTTGGGTTGCAATCAAAATTTAGGCAGCAGTTTAAACATTTTGTTCAAAATTGTAACATTAAAAGAAAATAAAGGGGAAAAAGAGACTTTTAGTACATATGTATATGACTCTTATTTTAAAGTAACATTGATAAGAAACTTGTGTTTTTGGAGAAGGCCACATTATCTGGAATAAATTTGCTGACGTTTCGCTCATCTTGTCATGAAATTCTTAGCATTCTAAGAGCAAACTGTTACTCCTACAGGGAAATATAGTGAATACAAGAAAACAGTAAAAGGAAAATTTTACAGGACAACAGAGAGGACCTTGATAAAAAGGACACAAAATAGACCACCTTACATTACATCTAAGGTGTAATTGACCAGATTTCAAATTTCCTCAGATATTGCAACATCAGAACTGCTGAATTTCAACCAAAAAACTCTGATATCTTCACCGACCAGCTAAGGATGCTAGTAATCCGCACTTACCCAAGCATATCAGAATTACTTGCAACTGTGGAAATGCCTACATAGGCCAAACTGGCAGATCCATCACAATTCCGTAGAGCCCATGTGGAAGTAAAAACTAAACCAAACTAAAAAAATCCTATTTTAGGGGAACATGTGATTACAATCAGCCATCACATCAATTTTGATAATACAGAACTCCTAACCACTTGCAGCAACTTCTCCCACAGGATAATATGACAAAGCATTGAAATTTTCAAAGAAAAAAATATCAACAGGGACAGGGGAAGCAATCTGCAATACTTGGAAGGCCTTATTCACAAATACTTCTATTGACCAGTGGTTAGCCATTGAGAAGCAGGGGCCAAAAACTAACCAAGATGATGAAAATGGTTTAAAGAAACAACAAAGGAAAAGACAATAAAACGCATCTACAGGTCATTTAACAGGTGAATAAAGTAGACAAATCACCAGTTTGTATCTCTCTACAGCCACATAGCAATTGCAGTAACAGAACAGTTATTGAAAGGTAAAGTCAAACTGAAAAATTCAATGCCAAAGCCGGGATTTGAACCACGGATCTTCCGGTTAAGAGCAGATGGACATAGACCAGAAGATCCATGGTTCAAATCTCGGCTATGGCATTGAATTTTTCGGTCTGACTCTACCTTTTCATACTTTGGTCTACACATGGCTAGTGTGAAAAAACAATTAATTTCCGGAACAGTTATTGCTACTTTGAAGTATGTGTTTTTCACCATTAAAAGAACTTTTATCCGATATAAATTTGTGTATGTGCGTGCATGTTGCTAATGCTCTGGAGTTAACAATTAAAGTCATTCTCCTTCTGGCTTCCCAGTACTTAAAGTTATAGCTTGATAATTTCGTAAAGCTGCACAGTTTTGTAGATGTTCTTTGTCCATTTCTATATCTTGAGAGCACAATACACAATTTGCAGAAGTTAGTATGCCAATTCTTTGTTTTTCTAGGCAATCATCCCCCCAGGGGCCTACTGCAGTAGGTGCGGGAATTGGCGATCCTGGGGTCCCGAGCCAAATTTCTCGATTGGATGCCTCTGAGTGGTGAGAGAGCTAATGCCAAACGCCCAAACAAGGTCCACATCTGTGTTTGACCCTAACCTCCCTGAACACACGTTTGACGGATAACCTAGTGTGGGTTGGCGGAGTGGGAAGCGCAGGGGTGACTGGGTAACGTGTAACCCCCAGCTCCTGGTTATCATGTAGGACTGTGTTTTGTATCCGCTGATAAAGGTCAGTCCCGGGGAGAGGCCATTGCATGAGCTGTTACACTCCTGAAGGAATTGGGTCCCTCTGTCTATACATTGGGAGATGAGAGCCTGAGGTGAGCAAGGTCTAGGCCAGAACTCTCACCTAAGCTGGGGTGGCGCCCAGGATGTGAGCACGCCATCGGAGATGCTTGCAATGGTGGAGGATATTGTCGCTATGCAAACTGATAAATTCAACAAAAATGTTAGGAAAAGTGGAAATGAAATAGCTGAGTCTTGTAGTCGCTATTTATTTTTAGAACTGAGGAAGGTGGAAAATTTACTAACGTGAACCCGTTCATTATTCAGAAGGGTTTAGATAATATTGCTGGTCCTGTAAAATCATGTACTCGGTCTCGCAATGGCATGCTCATGGTCGAAGCAGTTTCTCCGACGCAGGCTGCAAAAATTTTGAAAGCCAATAAGCTTGCGAGCTATGCTGTGCACGTTGAATTGCATAGAACTATGAACTCGCGTGCACATTGGACGGTATGTCCAATGAGGAGTTTCAGGAAAACTTGGCGGAACAAGGTGTTACAAATGTATATAGAGTTCACCACAAAGGAGGTGAACTAGTGCCCACTCGTACCCTGTTTCTTACCTTTGATTGGGTAGATCTCCCGCAAGGGATTAAGGCAGGGTATGAAGCTATCGAAGTGAGGCAGTATATACCCAATCCATTGAGGTGTTATAAATGCCAGCGCTTTGGCCACACGAGTGATTCATGTAGTGGAGTTGCTACTTGCATTGACTGTGGGGAAGTCAAGCATGATAATGCATGCACTTCACCTGCAATGTGTGTTAACTGCAGTGGTAATCACTCATCAAACTCTAGAGAATGTCCCCGTTTTATGGGGAGAAAGGCGATCCAAGAGATCCGGGTAAGAGAGAGGGTGTCCTTCGTGGAAGCCCGGAAGCTCTTGCATATTCGTCAGCCTTCAGTACCTAGGACTGTTCTTATAGTGCAGTTGCAGCTAAGCCGGTACCTAGACGTGAAATCGCAACACAAACTAGCGACGTAAATGGGGCAGTAATGTCCGAAAGAACAATTACACTCAGGTCATAGCCAAAAAACAGACACCAGCACAAGCAAAACTAGAAAGTCATTTTAACATGAGAGCTTAAGAACAGCATTATTTTGTGTGAATAAATAATTTTGTTCAGAGGGGTCTTCTGAAGGTAGAGTAATTCGTAATAATAGAGTATGGTAATTAGAATGGAAATGGCACTTGTAATGGAATGCGAATGTTCATAATTCAAGATAAGCTTTCCCGAATCCCCAGAACAGCAAAGAAGTGTTGGCCAAGTTTTAACCATGTTATACACATTACAAGGGTGGTTTACTGGTACCTGTGTTTCAAAATATATGGTGTTACCAAGGGAAGTTTTTGTCATGTTCTGTAATTTGTTTTACATTGTCAAAACAAATTTGGTGCTAAATCATAGTTTAGTGTGAATTTCACAGACATTTCAATAAATTGTTCAACATATAGAATAAAAAGAAGTATTTCAGAAAGTGGAGTGCCATTGTTACTAAAATTAGGCAAGTGAGTCAACCTTGTATATACTTTTCTCCACTAAAAGTAGAAAAAATTCCAAAATTGATGAAAGGCTGGTTATCCAAAAGCAACGTTGCGGATGATAAAATAGAGGAATACATCAAATTAACCACCCTATGTATTGAACAAAACAGCTTCACGTTCTCCAGCAAGATCTTCCAACAAACAGCAGGCTTGGCCATGGGTAACCCTCTTTCACCATTACTAGCTAATCTGTTCATGAGTAATTTGGAAACACACATTACTAAAGCCTTTCCACATATTTTCAAATGTTGGCATAGATATGTCCCTAGAAGACTAACCGAGGATGCTATAAAATTGCTAAATCTACAAGAAAAATCCATAGTTTTCGCCATTGAAGTAGAACAGGATGAATGGCTACCTTTTCTAGATTTGAAAATCTTTAGAACACCAACAGGATTACAATTTGGAATATACAGAAAAGCAACACATGTTGACAATTACATTAAATGCAACCCATTCAACCCAGTACAACATCAATATGCAGTATTCCATAGTTTAGTTCACAGATTAATCAACATTCCGCTAACAAAAACAGAATATGAACAGGAGTATGCTCACATACACCAGGTTGCCGAACTGAACAACTATAACACAAATTTCATCAAAAAACTGATCTACAGACACAAAAGAAACAAAAACTTAAGGGACATTACTACGTTAAAAAAACTAGAAAACCCAAACACCAGATATGGAAAATTTACATTTCATCCAAAATACTTCAAAAAATTTGAAAAGATATTTAAGAGCTTCAACATAAAATTAGCCCCTCAAAACAAACACAACATCCGCAACTTACTAAACCACCCTCTAAAAAATAGCACACCGAAAACTCAATTATCAGGCATTTACCAAATGAGTTGCCAGGATTGTGACAAGATATACATTGGTAAGACCAAAAGGAATCTAGGAACAAGAATGAAAGAACACTTCAGAAATATTAAATTCAAACAAATGGACAAGTCGGCTGTAGCACATCACTTTTGGTCTGAGAATCACAACATAAAACAAGAAATAGAACTGATCAAACAGGCAAATAAACCCCTGGAACTACAGATTTGGAAAAACATATTTATTACGAAAAAACAGGACCTCTTGATGAATTTTGAAATTCCTGCGATAGATGACGTCATCAAACTTACCAGGACATTAGATGGCAGCACGACACCACGCCAGATGCAGACACCGGATGCATCATCAGTCAACCACAGAACTGACGATAGGGGAGAAGTCCCCAGAAAGTAGTCTTCATAAAAAACTTGTAAGTGAAGAAAAGTATATACAAGGTTGACTCACTTGCCTAATTTTGTTCAACATATTTTTGCTAAAATGGAAAAAGAGCCGTATCATTCAGTGATTGACTTTTTACTTTTGGATGGGAAAACTTATGAGGAGATAAAAGTGAAATTGGATACTGTGTATTAAGACCTTTTGCCTTTTATGACAGAAATCGCTATAACAAATTTAAACATTAAGTTAATTAGGAGTCGATTAATAACACAAAACAACACTCACTTTTAAAAGTGAGTGTTGTTTTGTGTTATTAATCGACTCCTAATTAACTTAATTTATACAACAACACTGTTTTCAACACTTCCATAAAAGGATTTTTAAATTTAAACATGGTTGAATATCCGTTTTTGATGAGCATACAGGATGTCTTGCAGATGTGGTTACCAAGGAAGACATTGGAAAAGTTGACAATATGATTAACTTTAAAGAGAGTCGATTAAAGACACTAGACAAAAGTAAGTGTTGTCTAGTGTCTTTAATCGACTCTCTTTAAAGTTAATTTATCATAACAACACTGTTTTCAACACTTCCAAGAAAGTAATTGACAATATGATTCTTGTTGTCAAGCAAAAGTTCATGAAGTGGCAGAGGCCATAGATGTACCATCGATGAGATAAACAATTAATGTTTTGCACGATAAGTTAGAGATGAGAAAGATGTCAGCAATGAATGGTGCGTTTGCTCAAGTGGACAACAACCAGGTGCAGCTTTTAACTTTGAAGCTGTGTTTGGAGCTGTTGAAGTGAAATCCGAAGGACTTTTTGCATCCAGTTGTCACTGTTGATGACACCTGAGTAATTATACTGTGGAAACTAAGTAACAATCAAAACAATGGGTTACTTCCAGAGAATCTGCTCCAAATAAGGCAAAGATGGTCCCATAGGCTGGAAAAGTGGTGGTGACAATTTTCTGGAATTGAAGGGTGTCATAGTCATTAACTTCTTGGAAAAAGAGAGAATGATCACTGGAGTATACTACAGTGAGTTATTGGCCCAATTCAACAAGAAGCTGAAGGAGACATTGCATCATATGGCAAAGAAGAAAGTTCTGTTTCACCACGATACTGCACCAGCACATTCATCTGGAGTTGCCCTGCCAAACTGCATTAATTGCATTATGAATTTGTGCACACCTCCCATATTCTCCTGTTCTCAAACAAGAAGAAATGATTCAATGGAACAAAATTTAGATAAAATGAGGTGGTCATCATGGAGACAGGCGTATTTTGCAGAGCTTGGTAATTCTTATTTATTAGAGGGGTTAAAAGAATGGCAGGACCATTGGGAGAAGTATATATCCCTTAAAGGGAACTATGTTGACTCCAATTTATTGATAATGCCTTCAAGTGGAGGCAAAACACATTAAAAGAAAATTTGTGGTATGTGAAGTACAGCTACACAATCGACTCATGGTATCATTTTTAATGATTACATTACTTCACAGTGTTAATTCCAATTTACCTTATCAAATTAATGTGTTTGCACTTTATGCGGGGGTGTGTGGTGTTTTAGGGCCCGTCGACAGCAAGGTCATGGCATGTATTTTCAAACTGGTTTGAACGAATGACATATGTAAAATTCGATGAAAAACACTTTAAAAATCAAATATAAATTTTTAAAATTCTTTTGCATTTATTCTTGAAACAGAGTGACTCATATTATTGAGTGTGAAACAAGATTACACAAATGCAGTTTTACATAAACAAATACTGATATGCCTATAAAGTCTACAATTTTAAAAGCAGGACAGTGTACCTAAAAATGATTTTGGCAACATAGTTAATATCCTTGCTAAGTACCAAAAGCATTTATAATTATGGGCTGTAGAAACAGTTTGCAGAAAACTGCAGAAAGAACAAGAACAAAAACTTGGATAATTTTTGGACAGCCATCTTTATATACTTGGGCAAATAAAAATATAAAACTGAAGTTACTGGCTTAGATTATTTGTATTGTTTCTGAACATAAAACTGAAACATCCAGGCACAGTTTCTTTGTGATTAACTAACATGGTATAATTACAGTGCAGTCATTTTATACTGAGGTCCAATACCTATTGTTCTGTGAGGCAACATGCCCATTTAAATGAAACCATTCCTGCCCTTAAAAATAAATGTGGGTCAACATTACCATCAAAAGTGTTTTGTAAAATCCAGTTACTGAAATGTACTCATTTTCATTGTCACAAGCTTGTAATTCACGAACTATATTCATTCTATAGAGTTTCAATTTTAAATATGTAGTAGCATTAAGAACAGAGATTTTTAAAACAATGTCTAGCTATGCAACACAGCTTAAACACTTCTTAGGAGACCATGCAAATAATGCACAAACTTCATAAATTTTTTTCTCCTTTAGAACATGTCATTTTTGCTACATATGTTTGCATTTAGCAGTCTCATTGTCCTAAACTTATTAACCAAATGCTGCACAGTTTCTCTACTCGGAACTGTCTAAGTGATGCATTTTTACATATGTACTGTGACAGTATGGCATTGTTGGGCTGCTGCCAGCGATAGCTGAGCACTTGTTTGCCAAGAGATAGAAAGAGGCAGGGAGAGGCTCCAAAATGTTCTTTCTCTTGCTGCTGCAAATGTTATCAAAAGGTCTGCAGCTTTCTAGAAACAATGGCTGGGGGTATAGAAACCTTGGAAAGTGTTAGAGCGGCAGTTGTATGATGGTTATTGCGACAGTGGACATTTGAAGTGTACCGCAGTGAATTCTTTCATTTGTTTACGTGTGGCAGAGCACCAAGTCAACCTTGAAGACAGCTGATTGTCAATTTCACGTCTTTTTACTACAGTAAAGAGTTCTAAATTTCTGCAAACCAGACTTTTGATTCTACATAACCCTCGCAGTCACAGTATTGTACATAAAAATTCTTTGGTCAGATATTTCAGTGGACTAATAAGACAGCATTCTTAAGTAAATTACACGCAATACTGATGTCTTAATAGACTTTCACCTTTGAGATACACAATGTTGAAACAATCTTTACAGCACAAACACAAAGCAGTAACTAAAACACAGCTGATAAAGTTAACCTTGCTGCTAGTTGTGCAGCAGAAAACTACTGAGGTCACCAAATGCTCATATAGGTAATTCTTGGTTTCACCATAAAACAATGGCACTGGATATACTGACCATATTTTGAAATATGAGCTGAATCTTTCCTGGCGGCGTATATGTTCTAGACGTTCTCGGGCTTCGAGCCAGGTAAGCAGATGTTGAGACATCGACGTTTCGGGAGCGTACATCTCTCCCATCTTCAGGATGTTGAATGACTTAGGGCTGGGGTGACCCATATATATACACCATCATTTTCTTGGCGACCAGTATATATATGGGTCACCCCAGCCCTAAGTCATTCAACATCCTGAAGATGGGAGAGATCTACGCTCCCGAAACGTCAATTTCTCAACATCTGCTTACCTGGCTCGAAGCCCAAGAACGTCTAGAACATGACCATATTTTGTTTTGTGTCTGTGGAACCCACAGGTTTAACATAAATAGGTATCTTTTAATGGACTAGCAAGCAGCTTTATACCCAAATGTTCTTTGTAAAAGAAGTCAATAGCGGTCTCGACGTTAGTCTGTCATGAAGTAGACAGATATTTCATAGCTTCAAATCCCTTATAGGATTTTTTAAAAAAGATATTACATTGGACATCTTCAGCATACTGGGTAATGAACGGAAAACCAAATGTTTCATATGGTTTTTTTTGGAATTAAATCCATTATATTTAGCAAATCTTTGCACAAAACATTTTTAAATAACCAGAAATGAAAAAAAGCAACACACAACTGGAGAAAAGTAGCATTAATGCATTTTACCACATTTACAGTCACATGTAAGACTAAAGTTGAGTTCAAAGGTACTTGATAAGCAAAGGAAGTGCTCAAAATGCTGTTTCATTAATAGACATTTGAGAGCACTGTTGCAGTAAAGTTTTTGTGTGCAACATGTATGATGTAATATGCCGGCAGACTTTGCTGATTTGTAGGTGTAATTGATTTTTGCATTGACCCTTTCTTGTAAATAGCGTCACAGAAAGAAATCCAGAGGAGTAAGATGAAGTGATCTAGCAGGCCAAGCAATAGGGCTCCCCCGCCCTATTCATTTTTCTGGATATACTCCTTGTAAGTAATTCTATACAATTACAGATCAGCATGGCAGTGCTTCATCATATTGAAGCCACATTCTATTCAGTTTGGTCAGCAGTAGATCTTGTAGAAATTGAAAAGATCAATGTTTTATAAGTTTACCTTAAAAAAGATTGCTTTGTTGATTGTCTTAAATTCCACACCACACATTGACACTCCATTGCACCTGAAGCACAGTCTCTGTTAGCCAGTATGGGTTATTTATAATAAACAATAAAATAAATAACTAGTGCATATTATGTTGGTTCACTGTTCCTTTATAGTGAAATATGGCTTAGTCATTAAAGAGCACATTGCTTCAGAGTCCTGTGTCGTTTTCCATCTGTTGCAATAACTATTGTGAAAATGCCACTTGGGCTTGGTGGTCGTGTTCATAGTCTGGTGTAGTTGTAGGTGGTAAAGATGGAATTTATTTAAGTGCAATATTTGCAACACTGTTGTCTGGCTGTTGTTCCTATCCCATGCCAAGGTCCTGAACTGCTACGTAAACTGTTTTCAATAAAATTGCATTATGCATGGTTCTTCATTGTCTCCAGAAGTCACTGGAGTATCCCAAGCAGGAGGTACATTTTCAATTGGCCCTGTTTCACAAAGGCACCTTTCAACATAGTTGATCTTCCTAGGAATATCTCTTGATATAGGTGTCTTGCTTCACCATAGAGCAGCAGCATATCCACATATTCATTGATATATCACTGTGTGTGCCCTAGTAACCACTGAGGCTAGAATGTTTAGTAGTACTGCAAAGAACATGAAAGGTTACGCCATGCCAGGTTTCAATGCAGGTGCTTCACCTCTTACCCACAACTTGCTTGAAAGACTGAAGTTTATTGCCAATATTAGAGGGTGATTTGAAAGCGTAGACTGGAAACTTGCTTCCATCTTCAATATGCATGTACCACAAAAATGCATTTAGTTTTTCCATCTGTTTAGTTCAATTTATTTGTAACTTATTTAGTAATACCTTATTGGTGGACAAAATTTAAGTGAAGGGTACAACTTTACATGTGTCGAACACGTGCCCTCAGAATATTGCTGCAGCCGAAATGTAATAATTTTGCTTGGCCATTACAATCCTATAACAGTTAGCCTTTAAAACTACAATTCTCGCTGAGGTATCTGAAAACTAGCCATAGCTTCACAACTTTACTGTGTTACAGCCCATTGGTGTAAATTTAAGTTTCTACTAGAGTTGAGTTTATCTTCATTAATAAACATGGTTAAAGCTATACAAGCTAGTGAGTGCTGTGGTTTGTGGCATTTTTGATGTGACTGTACAACTCCATGATGTGTTTAAGTGGTCATAATCTCTTGGCATAGATCAGCTATTTTGTTTTAATACATTTTGAAATGATAGGTGTTTGCTCAACAGGAGTTTTGAGTGGGTGTATGTAGAATATATATAAATTGTAGAAAGTTGGTGAAATTTTCAGTGTAGGAATATGTTGATTTTGGAATGGATTTATATTGCAAATATCTATTGTCCCTTAAATCACTTATGTGAAGTGTAGAGTGTATGGCCAAGATAGACTCCAGGCACCCTGTTTCTTAGTGGGTAGTATTAATTTGAAAGAATATAGGGGCAGGTGATTCACCTGGAATACAACTAAAGGTTTTACACCATTTAGTGTAAATTAATCACTTGTTACGTAAACATATTTTTTGGGAGAGCGGGCAACAATTAGAATAAAACCATCTTCCTTACTCTTCTGTGGTATGGCTTCCTTCAGAAAGGAAGTAAAGCTGATGGTCCCATTTTATAGATTTTGTGTAAAAGAACCTCAAGCCTAATATAGAGGCTTCTAAGCAAAATTAAGCACTCTTTCATGCCTAATTTATATAATATATTGAGTGCTACAAAAATAAATCTTGGATACTCCTGAACAGGACCCTGGCACTTTCGCTATTTGAGCAGCCCTTTACTACATTTTCATGTTTGGTATGCATTTGCTCCTTTTTACCCTTGCTGTCAACTTCCTCCCCTCTAGTCTATCTTACATTAATTCATTTATTACTATCACTTCTCATGGCCTAGTTTATCTGAAAGCCACAGATGTTAATATCACATTGATTTGAGCAAAATCAATTACAATCTGACCATGTGCATTTGTAAAAGAAAATTCCCTTTCAGCATCTCCACCTCAATAACAAATCCATTGTTCTCAGAAAACTGCACCAGTTTAGTCTCAACGTTTACTTCATCTTTCCTATGGTTTATTATTTACATCACTTGTCTTTCACCCCATACAACTATTTCTGTAATTTTTAATTCTACTCTCATAATAAAATCACCTAGCATCATTCGGTTCCAAAAACCCAAGATGTTCATCCCTCATCGTTTTTTCCTCATCCTTTTGGGGTGTAAAGCGGAATATTTATTTATTTGTACTAAGCTTCTTACAAATGCTTATTTATCTTTTTAATGACCAATTCCATGTCTTTTTAACTTTATGTAGGAACTCTCCAGCTTTTTACCAACAATTTTCATGCAATCTTATTTTCCATTTTGAGCCATTTCTCAATTATACCTTTTCCTCCATAACTCCTGTCTCTTAACACCCAAATATTGTGCTGTATATCTTCTTTTATCTCACATATTGGGAATTGTTTTTGTAGAAAACCTTTTCTCATCCCTTTCAGGCTTCTTACACCCGTTCTCACCCACACTATACCCTCTCTTTGTTCTTTATTTAGTTTGTCAATATATACTTCTTGTTTCCACATACTTTTTATTGTAATATATTATTTAATCTTTTTCCAACTGTATCAGCTAACAGTGTTTGTATTTCCATGCCTTCAAATCTTGTAACTCCTTTCCCAAAATCCTTTACATTGTTTTCCCTCATTCTCCAAATTTCTTCCAGATCATTATTTTCCAGGTTATATTGTATATTATAGACCATGCATTACCTTTTATATTCTTTTTTTGATATTCTAAGCCCCCCCCCCCCTCCAGATTCTTTTCCTCTTAATTAAAATTCTAAACCGTAAATACCTTTACTTCCTACTCTACCCGTTTTCATTTAAGGCTGTGGCACTTGATAGTCCTAAAATTTCTCTACAGTGTACTGCAAGTGTACTGTATCCACCCTCCAAACCCCAAACTTCACTCCCATATAGCATTTTTGCTTCCACTACCATGTTGTATATTTTCTCTAACCACATTAATATTCAGTATTCTGTATTATACCCTCTAATTTCTGCCAATGCTCCTCACACTTTTGCAAAAACCAACTTCTTCTGTTTCTTATTTTCCACACTCATCCATTTTAACTCTTAAATACAGGGTGTTAATGAACTACACCAAAATAATTTCAGCAATTGTAGACCTAATATAAGTAAGTTGAGATAGGCAATGCATGGTCTGCGGCTAAACATAACACACTTAATGCGGTTAAATCTAATTGGCATCAGATGCTGATAAGTTGGTATTTAAACAAGATGGGTGAAATTATTGGATTGGAATGTCCTTGAAACTGCTTCCCGAGTATAGAAATATTGATTGTTAATAGCTCATTATTGGCATTCCCAAGATTTAATGTCTCAAAGATTTGTCAAATCTGGAACTAATCACCTGCCAGTGCAACACTGAACAGCGATTAACTTGCCTGCTTGCATTGTGCAGCCTACTCTAGTTATCTCAGAAGAGGACCTAACTGCCCTAATAATAGCAGCATGTTAAGGTATTAAGCAGGATTTAGCCTTTGTCAGAATTGTAATTAATTGCACTAACATGGTGAAATTACTTCCTAAAATGCATACGTTTATACAAGAATTAAAAGCTTAGACAAAATATTAAAAAACAACCAAACAAAACAAAAATAAAAAAGAAAGGCAAAAAAAAAGTGAAGGAGACTTGAACTTGCTTAACTTTCACATAAAAGTCATAACCTTTGCACCAGAGAGAGTGCTCCGACACGTCTCTCTGTTTTTGTGTGTTGTGTACTCAAATAGTGTTATTACAGTGACATACTGGCACTTTTGAAACTTATAGCCATAACTTCCACATTTGAACCAACAGGCCATAGGTCTCCTATGTCAAATAACTTGTTTAAGATATCTCCACTTGCTCTGGAAATATTTAACATCCTGTATATGCAATCTCTAACCGCTCTGTATTCTTCATTTCCTTTCTTCCACTTTTCAAAATTTACTCAATTTTGCCCCATTCTTAAATAACTATTTGAGTTTTAGTTAATTGGTGGAAATTAATCATTTCTTCACGCTAGCTGTATATAGGCTAAGGTTTTTGATAGAGTTAACGTGAAAAACTCAATGCCATGGCCGGGATTTGAACCACAGATCTCCTGGTTTCCATCCAGTCACTCTAACCCATTGAGCTACCATGGCCAACATGCCTTCCTGACATTAAATTCTCCATTTGACCTGTATATTTCTCCGGTAAACCAGGAGATCCGTGGTCCAATTCCCGGCCATGGCATTGAATTTTTCATGTTGATTCTATAACTATTTGAGTATGTGTGATTGGAGAAATTTAGTAACAGTGACGTTAAAATTAATCGTAAAACTATTTGTAGTCGGTTTATTGACATTGTTACTTACTTTTTTATTTTATTGAGTTTCGGAAGCCTTTTGCCTCTGTTTTCAACCTCAATCCAACTAGCTTCTGTTGTCGTCTGCTCTCCTCTCTCTGGCGGTGGAACTATGAACTTCTTTGTCAGATTATCTGCTGGTATGATTTTTGAAGTTCATTACGCGGTCCTTATTTATCCATATGAATATGTTCTCCCATGTTGTCAGTTTATTTTGGTTTATCAATCCTTTTAATAAATTTGGATTAATTGATTTTCGTTCCAGAAATGAAATGCTACTGCTGACTTACCTTCTTGTTTCAATCTGATGTTTCTAAAGTGCTCTTTGACTCTGGTTTTTAGATTTCTTATAGTTTGACCTATGTAGCATTTTTCACAATGTTTACAACTTATTTGGTATATTCTGGATCTGTTAACTGATGGGATTTCATCTTTTGTTTTTGAATTTAGCAATTTTAAAATCTAGTGTCCATTAGTAGGTGCCAAGATTATATTTTGTTCCTTAAAGATCTTTTTAAATTTATTAAATGTTTTTGGGGTGATATGTGAATGAACTGAATATGCTATTGCTTTATTTTTCTTTAGTAAATGTGGTTGCTTCCTTAATGGTTTTCTTTAGTTTAGCTTTTCTAATTTTCTTAAACACCAGACATTTGTTTTATCCATTTTCTTCTGCTATGTGTAGTATGGCTTTTTGTTCTTTGAAGTATTCTTCTTTATCCAAGGGCATGTTGACTAGTCTGTGTGTAAGGTTTATTATTGCATGCTTATGTATAATTGGGCTGTAGCTATTATTTTTTATGTAACTTTCTGAATGTGTTGGTTTCCTGTAAATTCCAAATTTTTTGTGTTATTCCTGATATTTAGATCCAAGAGAGTTGTCCATTGATTATTTGATAGTCCTTTCTTGCAGATTGAGTAATTTTAATGCATCAACTAAATGTTTATTCAGCACTATTGTAAAGATGTCGTCAACATATCTATACCAAACTTTGAAGGCCTTTTTAATTTATGTTTCAAATGCACTCATAAATAAGTTTGGCAAAAAAGGTGAAAGTGGGTTACCCATTGATATCCCTGATTTCTGCAGACAACAGATGCTAGTTGAGAGAGATCGAAAATGGAGGCAAAAAGGCTTCCGAAACTAGTCCCTCAGTAATATAAAAAAGTAAGTGACAAGTGTCAAACCGACTACAAATAGTTTTCACAACTATTTGAGTCTTTATCTTGATTTATCTTCAAATTCCATTCACTACAGTATCTATTTGCTGCAAGGACTGTTTTAAGCCTATCATTACAATGCATCCTACTACTAAATCATCCTCAAATAATAATCACGGACTTGTCACATTATTTACTGTGGCAAAAAATTATTCTTTGCTATTGCAATTAGAATATTTTCAGTAAGCAGATTGAATAACACTGAAGTTAGTTTACACACCTGCCATAGTCCATTGAGTTATTTCCTCTGTTATCCATCCTTTGCAAAAGTATATCCTTGTATAAGGCTTTAAGGATGTTCACCATATGATAACCCACACCGTTGCTCAAAAGTGTACTGTTTTCAACACTTCCAAGAAATGAATCTTGCTCTATGTTGGCCTTGTCTCACATTTTTTTTTTTTTTTTTTTTTTTTTTTTTTTTTTTTTTTTGTGCTGTCAGTTCAACCCTTGGACTTTGTTTCTCCAGCCAGTGTTACTTGACTCTTACTTTCTGCTCATTTTTCAATAGATCTTTCCCATGGATCCCGTTCACACTCAACTGATTATACATCAATCCACAAATGCAATTCCATATATATACTCACTTTCCCTCTCATCTTGTGATCTTCATCCATTGAATTAATTCTCTAAAGTTGTTTGTTGGTTGGTTGGTTGGTTGGTTGGTTGGTTGGTTGGTTGGTTGGTTGGTATCTAATGTTGAGCACTTGATAATAAAATCATTCGCTCTCTCTCCAATATTTAGCGGGAAGGTTGGTCTCTTCTATAAAAGCTGGACAGTGGATGAGGTGAGTTTTATCTATATCCTCATTTAGATTGCAGAAAGGGCATTTAGGTGAATCTGTTATGCCAAAGCTGTGTATTCTCTAAAGTTGTCTGCTTCAGCAATAAATATTTGTTCACAAAAATGCTCATGCCGTTTAACTCCTTGGTTCTGCTTAGAATTTCATGTACAATTTGTGTTGTTGTGTTCACCATGCAAAGACATATTAATTTCCATTCCGTTTGTGCCCATAATTGAGTAGAAATGTTATTTGAATCCTTTACCTGCCTCCTGTCTAGTGAACAATTCTGGAACTTGAGACTGTAAGACAGCCTTTTACATGAACATTTTTACATGCTTTGAATATTATTTTGATGCCATGAAGTGGAATTGGCTCTTCAGTAGGTCTTCATTATATATACAGAGTATGAATCAATCCTTTACTGAATTTATGTCTAGGTATTGAAAATTTCAAGGGTTGCTTGAAAGATGTATGGCAGATAGTAGGTAAATCTGACTGTTTATAATTCTTCCTTGACAGAAATTATTTTTATGCCCTTACATGAAATTAAAAGCATTATGCACTAAAAAAGTATATTTTTATTTAAGTCAAAAGTGAGTCAGAAAAGTATCTGATGGAAAAAAAAATTGTTTTCAAAAACCTCTAATTTCCAAATAAAAAGCGTATACCCTCAATTTTTAACGAACATTATATAAACTAGATACTTGTAATACAAAAAGCGGGGGGAAAAAAATTTGAAATTATCACTCCTAAGTATTTTTAAAATCTTATAAATACAAATGTCAATTTCTCCAAGAATTTTACTGAATTTCTGGAGATAAATTCTGTAGTACGGAATTAATTTGTAAGACCAAGGCAGGCACTGTTAACATTCAACACTAAGCAGCACATAAATATCTCAAAATTATCCAGCTAACACATTTCCAAACACCGCCATTGAGTGGTGTTGTATGGTATTTCTCTTCATTATGTCAGCCATACTTGACCTCCCCAGGAAGTTCTGTCACATTGTTTTAAAGCAGATAGTTCTTTCTCAAAAAAAAAAAAAAAAAAAAAAAAAAAAAAAAAAAAAAAAAAAAAAAAAAATCTTGGGCTTCACATAAAAGAATTTTCTGTTAGAATCTGTCAAAAGCCATTAAGAATAACACCATCTCTGTGCCGTTTGCTATGTTTTCAGGTTTGTTGCCTTCAATTATTGAAGGTAGTTTAGCATATTCATTCGCAAGATGGCGGCGTGTTGTGTGTTAACGAGAAGTAAGGTGCAGAAAAAACAGGAAAATACGGGTTATGACATAAGAGAACACAAAAACAGGAATGAAAACGTGAAAAATGATTACAGGAAAAGCCGTGAAAATGAAAGCAGCATGGCAATCCATGCAGAAATTGAAAAAACGAAACTTCACGGAGAGGAATCGTCAAACGGGAGGCGAGAAACACGTGATGCTGAGATTATAGCGTCACTCCAGCTGGTAATAAATATACTAAATAATGATCTGAAAAAAGCAAGGGATGAGGTAAACTCACTGAAAAAGGAAAACGAAGCACTGAAAACCCAAATATGTGCAGCGACGGAAAACAATGAAAGCGCATACATTGAAATAGTGCAGAAGAAGCGCACAAAATTCCGGGAAGCAAACCAGAACTACATCACCTTGGAAAACCGTTTCCGGGAAGCAAACCAGAACTACATCACCTTGGAAAACCGTTACGAAGGGTTAAGAAATCAAGAGAAAGAAGAAGAGGAGGATGGAAAGCCATCAGAAAATGTTGAAAACCGTCAAATAAAGAAAGGAAATGCCGGAAAAAATTCGCGGTATAACTGGATAAACAACAAACAGGCAAAGATACAGCAGGAGATAAAATGCGGGGAAAGAAGAGAGAAGACAGAACAAAGAAGAAAGAAAAAGTGTTCTAGTGTGTGGTGACTCCATGTTAAAAAACGTAGTGCTAAACAGAGGTGATACAACACTGAAGGTGTTCAGGGGTATGAAGGCACAATATCTGCCAAATCAACTAGACCAGGAAGGAAGCAAGGACAAAATAAAAACATTAGTGCTACACATAGGAACAAATGACATTCACAAATCACTAGGACCAGATGACGTTATGGCAGAGGTGTATAATGTAATAAGATATGCTAAAAAGTATTTCCCACTGGCAACGGTAGTTATAAATGGTATAGTGAGAAGAAGAGATGAAAGTACAGCATATATTGATGATATAAATGAGGGGATACGCTGGGCATGTGACACACTTAAGGCTGTTTTTGTAGATGTAAACAAATTTTTAGATGATAGTTGTCTGGGAAGGGATGGCCTTCATTTGAATAGAAAGGGATCCTTTTTATTAGGTAAATTAATAGAAAATACTATAAATATATGCATAAGTAAGGGAAACTAAAAACAGACCTAGGTGATGACAAAATAATGTCAAATGGAAATGTTAAACAGGATGTGAGTGGGGATGTGGACACACCTAGCAGTAACTCAACCACTAAATCAACAAATAAGAGTGTACAGCCCCTAGAAATATTTTATCAGAATGTACAGAGTCTGGGAAATAAGGTACTAGCATGTGAAGCATTAGGTGATACATACTTTAAAAAGGTACAAGTGATTTGTTTTTGTGAACATTGGTTGCATGAGCAAGAATTAGAGACTATTCGAATTGAAGGGTTTAGCCTAGTAGCCAGTTTCTGCCGTAAAAAGTATCAACATGGAGGAACTTGTGTCTTTGTGAGCAAACATACCAAGTCGAAACAAATCCATCGATTTAATCACTTAAATAAGGAGTTAGATTTTGAAGCAAGTATAGTTGAATTACCTACATATCAGTGTGTGTTAGTTTGTATATATCGATCTACTATAGGGGATATCAATTATTTTGTGCAAAGTTTAGAGGAAGTAGTACAAGCCATTGGGTCGAGCAAGAAAATCGTCATAATAGGGGACTTAAATTTTGATTTTGGTAAAAAATTAGATAGTCGATTAACAGATTTACTGACGCTATGTTCCCTTCATCCTACCGTGAGTAAACCAACTAGAGTAACAATACATTCAGCCACAATTTTAGACCAGATTTTAATACCCAATGATTTTACTAATACTGTCATACAAGTTATTGATACAGGTTTTTCTGATCACTATGCATTATCAGCTACCTTAAATGATTATACTACCATAAACAGAAACACTAAACAGCCTTTGTTAAAACAATATAGTGGAAATATAAATAAGCATAGCTTAGCAGATCTAAAGGCTAGACTTGAAACAGAAGATTGGAGCCCTATATATGCAACAAATGATATCAATGTTATGTATGAATCATTCATAAGTAGATTGAAATACCACATGGATATAGTAATGCCAATGAAACTGCGAAAGCTAGGGGAACATAAAAAGAACTGGGTAACAAAGGGTATTTTGAAATCTGGGACAAGGTTAAGATTTTTGAATTCTTTGAGGAAAAGGGGTACTGATCCGGGCTTAGAACAATACTTTAAGAAATATAAAGAGATATATAATAAAGTTTTAATACAAGCAAAAAAGCAGTATAATAGTGAATTTATCAATAATGCTGAGAATAAACAAAAAGCCATGTGGAGTATAACTAAAAAGCATTTAAAGCAAAGTAATGGGATTAAGAACATATCTATTAGATTACCAAATGGTTCACTGCCTGAAGATCCTCAAGTAATAGCCAACGTATTTCAAACTTACTATAGCGAGATGGTGGAGAGATTAGTTGGGAATCAGCCTTGTAATTTAAATATTGAGCACATAAACTCAGTTGGAATGTGTATGTTTCTAACACCGGTGACAGAGGCAGAAATTAATACAACACTGAAATCTCTAAAAAATAAACCAAGTGAAGGACATGATCAGGTACCTATAACAGTGTTCAAATACTGCAGTAGTGTTTTGGATAAAGTACTAAGTTATTTAATTAATAAATCTTTTGAAGCCGGACAATTTCCAGATGTACTTAAAATTGCCAAAGTAAAACCAGTTTTCAAAACAGGTGATAGAGAAAAAGTCGAAAACTACAGGCCTATATCGATTTTACCAGCCTTATCCAAAATTGTAGAAAAAGCTATGCTAGTAAGATTTAGTTCGTTTTTGGAGAAGCATAATGTAGTTAACCCTGCACAAAATGGGTTCTGTAAAGGAAAATCCACAACATCAGCAATTTTTGAGTTTACAGATCATATATTGGAGGCTATTGACAATGATAATAACTGTACAGGCTTACTAATAGATCTAATTAAGGCATTTGACATGATTCATCATGAAATTCTGTTACAAAAGCTGTACTATTATGGGATAAGGGGAATAGTATGGGATTGGTTCCAATCATATTTAAAAAATCGGAAACAAATGGTGGAAATCACAAATGTCGATGAGCGGAATGTCGTACGTAATCACTATTCAAAAATGAAAAAAATTAAATATGGAGTTCCCCAGGGATCCATACTAGGACCCGTCCTCTTTTTAATATTCATAAACGACTTCCCAAATTATTAAAATCCAACTCGAGTAACTATTACTTTCTTGGAAGTGTTGAAAACAGTGTTGTTATGATAAATTAACTTTAAAGAGAGTCGATTAAAGACACTAGACAACACTTACTTTTAAAGTGTTGTCTAGTGTCTTTAATCGACTCTCTTTAAAGTTAATCGAGTAACTATGTTTGCTGACGACACAAATGTTATAATAAAGGGAAATGAAAATGCAAAACACATAACCAGTAAAATTGAAACTTGGTTTGCTGAAAACAAATTGATTATTAATACAAACAAATCTTCAGCAATATCATTTCGTCACAAACAAAATAAAAATGTTGGCAAACCTGACATCAAGTTGTATGGTGCATGTGTTTCTTATAAGACAGAAGCAAATTTTCTGGGAGTATGGATAGATCAGCATTTAGACTGGGAAGCACACATAAAATATCTAGTAATAAAGTTAAATAAATTCTACTTCTCATTAAGAGTAATAAAAAATGAGTTGTATGCAAGTGACATGAGAACCTTATATTTTGCATATGCAGAAAGTCTAATGAGGTATGGCATTATGTTTTGGGGGGGATAGTAAAGACAGTCACTTGGTTTTTAAAGTACAAAAAAGGATTGTTAGATGCCTAATGTCAGGAAAAAAATATGACTCCTGCAGGAACTTCTTTAAGGAATTGAAAATCTTGACTCTGCCCAGTCTGTATATATACTGTTTGCTATGTTATACAAAAAAAACAAAACCTTGAAAATTACACCACAAATAATCAAATACATCATCATAACACCAGAGGTAAAACAGACTTAAGAACAATAACACATAGAACTACACTTTATTCCAAAGGAGTTAGATATTCAGCAGTCACTCTGTATAATAAACTACCGGCCAATCTGAAAAACATAAAATCCATGAGGTGTTTCAAACTATCGTTGAAAGAAATTTTATTAAGTGATTCATATTATGATATAAGTGAATTTCTAGATACACTGTAGCTGGCCATATAATTGTATATATTTGTGATGCATTTTAAATGCTGTGTAGTTGTAGAGCCATGCAACTATATATATTTATGAGTTCATGCTTGGATCTTATTAATTACACTTGATGCAACTTATTTTTTATTTTTATACTTATATTATTTGTATTGTTCTAAATATTTGTACTGACATATCCAATGTCATTGTATTGACTTAACGGATGAATAAAACAACTACTACTACTACTACTACTACTACTACTACTACTACTACTACTACTACTACTACTACTACTACTACTACTACTACTACTACTACTACTACTACTACTACTACTACTACTACTACTACTACTACTACTACTACTACTACTACTACTACTACTACTACTACTACTACTACTACTACTACTACTACTACTACTACTACTACTACTACTACTACTACTACTACTACTACTACTACTACTACTACTACTACTACTACTACTACTACTACTACTACTACTACTACTACTACTACTACTACTACTACTACTACTACTACTACTACTACTACTACTACTACTACTACTACTACTACTACTACTACTACTACTACTACTACTACTACTACTACTACTACTACTACTACTACTACTACTACTACTACTACTACTACTACTACTACTACTACTACTACTACTACTACTACTACTACTACTACTACTACTACTACTACTACTACTACTACTACTACTACTACTACTACTACTACTACTACTACTACTACTACTACTACTACTACTACTACTACTACTACTACTACTACTACTACTACTACTACTACTACTACTACTACTACTACTACTACTACTACTACTACTACTACTACTACTACTACTACTACTACTACTACTACTACTACTACTACTACTACTACTACTACTACTACTACTACTACTACTACTACTACTACTACTACTACTACTACTACTACTACTACTACTACTACTACTACTACTACTACTACTACTACTACTACTACTACTACTACTACTACTACTACTACTACTACTACTACTACTACTACTACTACTACTACTACTACTACTACTACTACTACTACTACTACTACTACTACTACTACTACTACTACTACTACTACTACTACTACTACTACTACTACTACTACTACTACTACTACTACTACTACTACTACTACTACTACTACTACTACTACTACTACTACTACTACTACTACTACTACTACTACTACTACTACTACTACTACTACTACTACTACTACTACTACTACTACTACTACTACTACTACTACTACTACTACTACTACTACTACTACTACTACTACTACTACTACTACTACTACTACTACTACTACTACTACTACTACTACTACTACTACTACTACTACTACTACTACTACTACTACTACTACTACTACTACTACTACTACTACTACTACTACTACTACTACTACTACTACTACTACTACTACTACTACTACTACTACTACTACTACTACTACTACTACTACTACTACTACTACTACTACTACTACTACTACTACTACTACTACTACTACTACTACTACTACTACTACTACTACTACTACTACTACTACTACTACTACTACTACTACTACTACTACTACTACTACTACTACTACTACTACTACTACTACTACTACTACTACTACTACTACTACTACTACTACTACTACTACTACTACTACTACTACTACTACTACTACTACTACTACTACTACTACTACTACTACTACTACTACTACTACTACTACTACTACTACTACTACTACTACTACTACTACTACTACTACTACTACTACTACTACTACTACTACTACTACTACTACTACTACTACTACTACTACTACTACTACTACTACTACTACTACTACTACTACTACTACTACTACTACTACTACTACTACTACTACTACTACTACTACTACTACTACTACTACTACTACTACTACTACTACTACTACTACTACTACTACTACTACTACTACTACTACTACTACTACTACTACTACTACTACTACTACTACTACTACTACTACTACTACTACTACTACTACTACTACTACTACTACTACTACTACTACTACTACTACTACTACTACTACTACTACTACTACTACTACTACTACTACTACTACTACTACTACTACTACTACTACTACTACTACTACTACTACTACTACTACTACTACTACTACTACTACTACTACTACTACTACTACTACTACTACTACTACTACTACTACTACTACTACTACTACTACTACTACTACTACTACTACTACTACTACTACTACTACTACTACTACTACTACTACTACTACTACTACTACTACTACTACTACTACTACTACTACTACTACTACTACTACTACTACTACTACTACTACTACTACTACTACTACTACTACTACTACTACTACTACTACTACTACTACTACTACTACTACTACTACTACTACTACTACTACTACTACTACTACTACTACTACTACTACTACTACTACTACTACTACTACTACTACTACTACTACTACTACTACTACTACTACTACTACTACTACTACTACTACTACTACTACTACTACTACTACTACTACTACTACTACTACTACTACTACTACTACTACTACTACTACTACTACTACTACTACTACTACTACTACTACTACTACTACTACTACTACTACTACTACTACTACTACTACTACTACTACTACTACTACTACTACTACTACTACTACTACTACTACTACTACTACTACTACTACTACTACTACTACTACTACTACTACTACTACTACTACTACTACTACTACTACTACTACTACTACTACTACTACTACTACTACTACTACTACTACTACTACTACTACTACTACTACTACTACTACTACTACTACTACTACTACTACTACTACTACTACTACTACTACTACTACTACTACTACTACTACTACTACTACTACTACTACTACTACTACTACTACTACTACTACTACTACTACTACTACTACTACTACTACTACTACTACTACTACTACTACTACTACTACTACTACTACTACTACTACTACTACTACTACTACTACTACTACTACTACTACTACTACTACTACTACTACTACTACTACTACTACTACTACTACTACTACTACTACTACTACTACTACTACTACTACTACTACTACTACTACTACTACTACTACTACTACTACTACTACTACTACTACTACTACTACTACTACTACTACTACTACTACTACTACTACTACTACTACTACTACTACTACTACTACTACTACTACTACTACTACTACTACTACTACTACTACTACTACTACTACTACTACTACTACTACTACTACTACTACTACTACTACTACTACTACTACTACTACTACTACTACTACTACTACTACTACTACTACTACTACTACTACTACTACTACTACTACTACTACTACTACTACTACTACTACTACTACTACTACTACTACTACTACTACTACTACTACTACTACTACTACTACTACTACTACTACTACTACTACTACTACTACTACTACTACTACTACTACTACTACTACTACTACTACTACTACTACTACTACTACTACTACTACTACTACTACTACTACTACTACTACTACTACTACTACTACTACTACTACTACTACTACTACTACTACTACTACTACTACTACTACTACTACTACTACTACTACTACTACTACTACTACTACTACTACTACTACTACTACTACTACTACTACTACTACTACTACTACTACTACTACTACTACTACTACTACTACTACTACTACTACTACTACTACTACTACTACTACTACTACTACTACTACTACTACTACTACTACTACTACTACTACTACTACTACTACTACTACTACTACTACTACTACTACTACTACTACTACTACTACTACTACTACTACTACTACTACTACTACTACTACTACTACTACTACTACTACTACTACTACTACTACTACTACTACTACTACTACTACTACTACTACTACTACTACTACTACTACTACTACTACTACTACTACTACTACTACTACTACTACTACTACTACTACTACTACTACTACTACTACTACTACTACTACTACTACTACTACTACTACTACTACTACTACTACTACTACTACTACTACTACTACTACTACTACTACTACTACTACTACTACTACTACTACTACTACTACTACTACTACTACTACTACTACTACTACTACTACTACTACTACTACTACTACTACTACTACTACTACTACTACTACTACTACTACTACTACTACTACTACTACTACTACTACTACTACTACTACTACTACTACTACTACTACTACTACTACTACTACATTCCAATCAGCCAGTGGTTTCCGTGTTAACGTCATTCGATTCACCACAAAGTTCATTAAATTGTATCTGATGTCTTCTGCAGAAACTCTCCAGCCATCCATTAAATGCTTTGAATTCAGTGTTGCCCAGTCTTTCAGTTACCTTTTTAGCATATTCCTGTAAGAAAGGATATGCAATGAATTTTTGTCATAACACTAACAAACTAATTATGTGTGATTGGAGGATTTTCGTAACAGACATGAAAATTAATTGAAAACACCCTTTGTAATTGGTTTCTTGACACCTTGTCACTTACATTTTTATATTATTGAGGGACTTCAGAAGCCATTGCATCCATTTTCAGCCTCTATCCAACTATCATCTTTTGTTGTCTGCTCTCTTTTCTGTGGTGGTGGAACTATGAACTTCTTTGTCAAATTACCTACTGGTGGGTCATGGTTTTCATTCCAAAAATTAACTGCTACTGCTGACTTATCTCCTAGTTTCAATTTGATATTTCTAAAGTGCTCCTTGACTCTGGATTTTAGATTTCTTTTAGTTTGACCTTTGTAGATTTTTTCACAATTCTTACAACTTATTTGGTATATTCTGGATCTGTTAATTGGTGGATTTCATCTTTTGTTTTTGAAATTAGCAATTTAGATGATGCATTAAAACTACTCAGTCTCCAAGAAAAGCCTATCAGATTCTTAATAGAAAAGGAAGTCAATGGACAACTCTCTTTCTTGGGCCTAAATATTGTGACTTTGTGGGTTCGTGAAATTTAAAGTCCGATTGCACCACTCAAAAATGTTCTTTATTTCCACCGACTTACAGTTAAACACTTGCCAATTACACAGAATTACGTAATGCACACAATTACGATTCACCAGTTCGCCCGTTACAATTCCACTTTGCTCTCGCAATTACGTACAATCCTCCGATGCACGTACACAGTCTTCTCGTCCGTACACTAGCACTGCACTCTTACGCTGCTCGCCAAGGACTGACTTTTCTCCGGCCCTACGCGTTGCTTATATAAGACCAGCTGGCCAATCTAGAAGGTTCCGGATTAGATGAAATATCCCGTAAGTTCGAGAAATCTAGGGGAGCAGAAAGAGACGGCACAGTAATGTTTTTCCAGCCACCCCTCGTTACCGCTATAAGACAAATGAGTGGGCGTGACGAACGCCTACCATCTCCTGCTGCTGCTGCTGCTGCTGCTGCCGGTTCTATAGGGAGTTCCGACGTTCGGGTGACACTGCTCCCTCCTCAAAGCTGGTCGTCCCAAACAGCACCATCATAGCGTGCAAGGCGATCCAGGTGTACCACCAACATCTTTTCCTCGGGGCACCTTCTGGATGTGGTAGACCATGTCATTTATCCTCTTCACCACCCGGTACGGCCCTTGCCATGGCTGCTGAAGCTTCGGGCAGCGTCCCTTGGTCCGCGTAGGACGGTACAACCAGACCAGGTCACCTTGCTGGAACCCTTGGCTGTTGGCATGCCTGTCATCTGGTCTTCATGCAGTCGTTCGCCTTCTGGATGTTCTGGCGAGCCATCTCGTGCATGTCGTGGAGGTGGTTTACCAGGTTCTCCACATACTCCGTCACCGGCTGCTTCGCCTCCGGAGGGCTTCCAAAAGCTAGGTTACAAGGGAGGCGTAACTGTCGGCCAAATATTAAGCTGGTTGGCGTCATTCCAGTTGTGTCGTGTGTAGACGAGCGGTAGGCCAGCAAGAACAGTGGCACCTTGACGTCCCAGTCTCACTGATGGCTGGCCACGACCTTTCTCAGGTGTTCCTCTAAGGTCTTGATGTACCTTTCGACCATGCCATCCGACTGGAGATGTAGAGACGTCATGCGGGTCTTGTTCACCCCAAGCCTTTGTAGCGCCTCCTTCATTAGGTTGGACTCAAAGTTGGTACCCTGGTCACTGTGTAGCTCCAACGGCACCCCAAATCGACAGAACACTTGCTCCACGAGGCAGTCTGTGATTCTCTTTGCCTCTTGGTTTTGGATGGCATACACCTCCGGCCACTTGGTGAAGTAGTCCACGACCACCATTAGGTACTTGTTGCCTCGGTCGAAAACTGGGAACGGTCCAGCAATGTCAACGGCGATCCGTTCGAATGGCGCTCCGACGTTGTACTGCTGCATGCGACCCCGGCTCCTAGTCTGGGGGCCACGACCCGCCGCGCACTTGTGACACTGACGGCACCATCTCTCAGCATCTGCTCTGAGTCTCAGCCAGTAGTAGCGCTGCCGTAGTTTGCCAATCGTTCGGTTCGCTCCCAGGTGTCCTCCCAAAGTACCGGCGTGCACTTCCTCCAAGACCTCCGGGACCTTACTCCGGGGAAGTACCAACTGTTTTCTCTGCGTCTTCCCATCGGGTGACTCCCATACCCAGAACAGCACGCCCTCTCTGGTCTTCAACATGTCCCATTGGGCCCAGTACGACTTGTAGGTGAGGCTCCTCGGTGCGATGTCCTCCCAGGTTGGTCCCGTCCCTGCCTCCACTTCCGTCAAGAGTGGCCCAAAGTCTGCGTCCGCCAGCTGCTCCCTCTTCAGGCCTGCGCTATCCCAGCCGTCCGCAGGCACTGCCACAACTACTCGGACTGCTGCGGCACGCTCCTTCTGTTCCACTCTTGTGCACTGGCCGCACTCTTCTCGACAGGGTGTTTGGGACATGGCGTCAGCGTTACCGTGGCTCTTCCCTCTACGATGTTCCGAGGTGAAGTCGTACTCCTGCAGCCTCTGGACCCAACGTGCTGTCTGGCCTTCCAGGTTCTTAAAGCTCAATAGCCAGGTTAGGGCGGAATGGTCAGTCCTCAGGTGGAATGGCTGACCGTACAGGTACTTGTGGAAGTGCTCCAAGGTCTTTACTACCGCCAGTAGCTCTCGTCGGGTGACGCAGTAGTTCTTCTCTGCTTTGGATAACGTCTTGCTGTAGTAGGCTATCACCCGCTCATGGCCGTCCTGGATCTGCGATAGGACACCTCCAATGCACTGGTCGCTAGCGTCGGTGTCCACAACGAAGGTGCCACCCGGTTGTGGGAAACCCAAAATTGGAGCACTGCACATGGTCTACTTTAGGTGCTGGAAAGCGTTTTCGGCGTCCTCCGTCCACACATAAGGCCGGTGTTCCTCTGTCAGGCGGGTGAGGGGTTTTGCGATGTTGGAGAACTCCTTTATGAAGCGGCGGTAGTAACTGCACAGCCCCAGGAAACTGCGCAACTCTTTTTTATCCTTTGGGCGAGGCCAATCTCTCACAGCCTGTGTCTTTTCCGGGTCTGTGGCCATTCCGGTTGCTGAGACTATGTGGCCCAAGTAGTTCACTTCCTTGCGGAAGAGCTGGCACTTCTTCGCGTTCAGCTTCAAGTTGGTTGCCTGCAATCTCTGTAGCGCCTTACTCAGATTCTCGAGATGGTCTTCAAAAGTCTTACCGACAATGATGTCGTCCAGGTATAGTAGGCAGGCGTCGTAAGTCAGTCCTGTCATCAGTGACTCCATGAGGCGTTGGAAGGTAGCTGGTGCGTTGCAGAGGCCAAAGGGCATAACCGTGAACTGCCAGAGCCCTTGGCCTGTCGAGAATGCGGTCTTCTCCTTGTCTCTTGGGTCTAGAGCTACCTGCCAGTAGCCCGACTTCAGGTCCAGGGTCGAGAACCACTGTGCACCAGCTAGCGTGTCCAGGGTGTCGTCAATCCGGGTAAGGGGAAACAGTCCTTCTGGGTGACAGCGTTCAACTTTCTGTAGTCTACGCAGAAGCGCAGCTCGCCGTTCTTCTTTGTCACCAAGACTACAGGGGAACTCCAAAGGCTGTCAGACTCCTCAATCACTCCCCTGGATCTCATGTCCTTCAGCATGTCCCGTACCGCCCCTTGCTTCGCCAGCGGAACGCGTCTATGTGGTTGCCGAATAGGCCGGGCGTCCCCGGTGTCGATGCGGTGAAGCACTTTGTCCGTGCGGCCGTAGTCAGTATCACCTTGGCTGAAGACGCGCTGATACCGTCTTAGCAGTTGTCGAACTTTCTCCAGCTGTTCTGCGGTCAGGTGGCCGGCCGCCCTCTCCAGTAAGCCTTCTAGCCGGTGGCCCAGGTGTTGCGTCGGCACCGGCTCCTGTGTCTTGTCGATTGCTGTTACGCTCACCACGGGCTCGCACGTTCCCAACTCCGTCCTGGCCTGGACGTCGTGATCGGTGTCCGTTGGTTTTAGCAGTCTCACTGGCACCTCCTCTTGGCACGGCAGCAATGCCCTGGCTACACACAGTCCGTGTACAGGCGTCTTCTGGTCCAGCATCATGTACCTGGTTTTCTGGCCTTCCAGTCGCGCCGTCACCACCACCTCGCTCCTCGCGGGGACAACCACGTCTTCGCTCAAGACGACCCTGCAAATTCCAAGGCGCTCTTCTGGTTGACGGAGTATAACCTCTTCCCCTCTTGAGCCGCAGGACCTTCTTGCCGACGTCGACCGTCGCCTCGTGGCTCCTGAGGGCATCCAATCCCAGTATCACCTCAGCCACCTTCGCGACGAACACCCACAGACGTACGTTACTCCTTCCCAAGGTCAGCTTCAGCAGGGCCTCCTTCTCCACAAGCTAGGTGTCGCCCGATGCCGTCACAAGCTGGTATGGTCGGCTCGGCTTCCTAGTCGGCAAACCCTTCGCCATGTCAGGTCCGATGATGGTCACGGCCGCCCCGGTGTCCACCAGCACACGGCACGGTTTTCCTCTTACCCAGCCGTCCGCGATGAGGCTGTCATCCATCCGCCGGCTTCGATCCCAGGCGACCGAAAAGTGGGATTTGTGGTGGATAACACGGCGCTGGGGTGGGTTGTCTCCGGGACCTCCGGTTTCCCCTGCCATTTCATTCCACCGATGCTCCATATTCATCTCATATATCATCAGTGTCATCGCCTGCGGTGCCGTGTGTAGTAAAAGCGGGCGTTAAACACTGCACATTTCATTTCATTTCACTGCCGGCTGACGGCGCGCAGTGTCACTCGAGGAGATGGTGTGGTCGGTGCCGACGTGCTCCTCTCCAAGACGGGCCTTACTCTTTCTTCCGGCTGCTCGTCCTGGTGTGGGCAGTCTCTCTGCAGGTGTCCGGGCTGTCCACACCCCCAACACAGGCCACTAGGTGTTCGCCGGCCTCCCTCGGCTGGTCTTCGGTCTCCGGTGTAGCGGGCACTCGTTCACTCCAAGGTATAGCTGTTACCTTGGCCGCCTCGATCCTTAATGCTGCCGTTTGCGCCTCGTGGATTGTTTTATAATCGCCGAGCATTAGACGCTGACGAATCTCCGTGTCTCGTACCCCGTCCACGAATGTGTAGGCAGCTTCCCGGGATACGAACTCTGGTGGGAGGTCGACTAGGGCCTTGCTAGCCAGTTGTTCAACTGCCAGGGCGAACTCCTGCAGCGTTTCCCCTGGCTGCTTTGACCTTGCCTTTAGCTGACTGTGGTACGCTGCGGCTAAGCGGTGGTTTCCGATACGATTCTCCAGGGCCTCCCAGATGTCCTTGGGCGCCGCTGTTGTCTGCACCGCGTTTTGACTTCCGCGGCCCGTCCCTGGAGGCTGGCTATTAACTGTGTGGCCTCCTCCTCTGGTGACCATTTGTTGTGCTTGGCCACTTCGTCGAATTTGCGGCGGAAGACCTTACACGTTGACGCGCCGTCATATTTCGGAGGTTTTACGCGCGCCGATGTGTCGCGTCCCGGTGCGTCGGCCTTCAAATCCTTCAAACTCCTGCCGACGACGTCCTCCACCATGGCGTTCAGGGACTTGACGCTGCTGTTGGCCTTTCCTTCCAGCTCATTAACGCGGTTTTCCAGGTCCTCGACGCGTTCGTCCACTTGGCCGATCCGCTTGCCGAGCCCCGTGACGTCCTCCCTCACGCCGGCCAACTGTTCCTCAAATTTGGCGGCGAGGACCTCGTTCGCAACCTTCATTTGTTCCATCTTCTCCGTGAGGTTATCGTTAGCCTCTTCATTTCTTCAAGCTTTGCGGCCAGGTTGTTATTTACTGCCTCCGTCTTTGCTGTTAGTTCCGTGGCCAGGTTGTTATTTGCCGCTTCTGTTTTTGTTAACTCGTTCATCTTCGCGTCCATTTTCTCGGTGATGTTGTCACTCGCCGTCTTCATTTCCGAGGTCAGTTCGGCCTTCATTTCCATCATCTTCTCCAAAATCTTTTCCAATGCCACGTCCATGGTTGTAATGTTCGGTGATGTTGTCGTCCCGCTTCCTGACACCAGTGTGACTTTGTGGGTTCGTGAAATTAAAAGTCTGATTACACCACTCAAAAATGTTCTTTATTTCCACCGACTTACAGTTAAACACTTGCCAATTACACAGAATTACATAATGCACACAATTACGATTCATCAGTTCGTCCATTACAATTCCACTTTGCTCTCGCAATTACGTACAATCCTCCGATGCACGTACACAGTCTTCTCGTCTGGACACTAGCACTGCACTCTTACGCTGCTCGCCAAGGACTGACTTTTCTCCAGTCCAACGCGTTGCTTATATAAGACCAAGTGGCCAATCTAGAAGGTTCCGGATTACATGAAATATTCCGTAAGTTCGAGAAATCGAGGGGAGCGGAAAGAGACGGCACAGTAATGTTTTTCCAGCCACCCCTCGTTACCGCAATAAGACAAATGAGTGGGCGTGGCGAACGCCTACCATCTCCTGCTGCTGCTGCTGCTGCTGCTGCCGGTTCTATAGGGAGTTCCGACGTTTGGGTGACAATATCATCAGGAATGATGGCAAAAATAAAATTTGGAATTCACAAGAAGCCAATACAGTCAGAAAATTACATAAAAAATCATAGCAATACATTAACAATCAATAAACAGTTTTACATGCAGACTAGTCAACATACCCATGGATAAAGCAGAATAATTCAAAGAACAAAAAGCCATACTCCACATAGCAGAAGAAAATGGATACAACAAAAGTCTGGTGTTTAAGAAAATTAAAAAGGCTAAACTAAAGAAAACATTAAGGAAGCAACCACATTCATCCAAGAAAACAGTATATTCAGTGCATTCACATACCACCCAAAACATGTAATAAATTAAAAAAGATCTTTAAGGAACAAAATGTCATCTTCGCACCAATTAACAGGTTGGGAATATACCAAATTAGTTGTAAGAATTGTGCAAAATGCTACATAGGTCAAACCAAAAGAAACTTAAAAACCAGAGTCAAAGAGCACTTTAGAAATATCAAATTGAAACAAGAAAATAAGTCAGCAGTAGTATTTCATTTTTGGAACAAAAACCATGACAGTGAACCAAATCCAAAATTACTAAAAGGAGTGATAAACTGAAATAAACTGACAACATGTGAGGACATACTCATATAGAAAAATAAGGACCGAGTAATGAACTTTGAAATCCCACCAGTAAATAATTTGACAAGGAAGGTCCTGGTTTCTACAACCAGAGAGAAGACAGCAGACAACAATAGTTCGATTGATGCTGAAAATAAATGCAATGACTTCCAAAACTAGTCCCTCAGTTATATAAAAATATGTGACAAGGTGTCAAAAAACCAACTACAAATAGCTTTTTCAACTAACGAACCACTTCCACTCTATTTCATTAATGTCCTGGTTTCCAGTTTTGTTAAGTTCTCTCTTTATTTTCCCATTAGTATAATTTTTCCACTGTTTCAGGATTTCAGTTTTCTTCTTTAGAATCCCGTAAACTTGAGTTTTGCCTTTGTTGAACATCTTCTTGGTCTGCTTTACACTCAGATTTATCTCTTTCACTAGCATAAATCACTTTCACTGACATGTTAAGATCTAATACAATTTTTGTTTTTGAAGCCATGGTGACTATAGCAAATAAACCACTACCTTTGTTTGAGTTTAGATGTGTACTGTTATGATGTCTGACAACTTATTAGAGCAGGAGTTGGAAGCCATGCTTATTGCAGTGAAGGGTTTCTCTGTATTTGTAGAGTTATTGGCACACCCTCAGGTAGCAGATATATGCAGCAAGTGAAACATCACATACTTAGAACAGACAATACAGATTTTCACCATGTGCCTGAAAATGTTCTAAACTCTGCATTCTGTAACTGAAAATTTTTCGTTAAAATGTATACTTTGATTTCTGTTGTCAGCTTAAGACAGTTTCCATTTATTAAAGGAAATTTAGCACATTTCTTACCCCTATATTCATTGGACCATGAAATATGAAAGATTTCCACTTAACCAGATGTCTGTTGAAGACAGGTGTTACTTTGAAACTTTTTCACAAAATTTATTTTTACTTGTAGCGTCATGAAAGAAAAGTGCAATTTCATGAAAATCTTGGAAATTTTGTCTGTTCTACCTTTTCTGCAGTTTATGTACATTTTTAAATTACACTATGAATAAAAGTATTGTATAAATATTATGTTCTTTATTTTACAGGAAGTTGAAGCATTAAGACAAGAAAAACTAGAAATTGACCAACAACTGCGCAGTATACATGGTTCTGCACTAGGTGCAATGCAGAACTTCCCCATACAAAGGCGAATTGATCGGTAAGTGTTTAGAAACTAATTAATCCCCCCGTAAAGGAAACAGTGTCTTTTTTGGTGAATGATATTTAGGCCATTTTTATTTATATGCTCAACATGAGACACAATTAGCCGACTCTCAAAGCTTAAATTTTTATAGGTTCAACACAATTCTGTGGTTGGGTCTTACTATTGTGTGACTTCACCATTCATAATCAGTTTATGCTGCTAAATGCACATTGATAGCAATGAGTGCTGCTGTCAAGATTCATATCCCCAGCATGTTATATCAAATTATAAAGGCATATTTGATTTTAAGGTAAATATGCTCACACATAAATTACACTGGGCAACAAAAAACTAATTTTTGAATGTTTCAAGCACTTCATGAGGCAATTCCTACTAATTTTGGGTTGAGAAAAACAAATATGACAATGAAAAATTGTTATTAGCTCTAGTTTCTATGATATACACAAGGTGGAAGTATTACATATTAACGGATTGAGAGAAAAGGATACTTTTTAATTACATACATGCTGTCAACAATGAAAGTGCATTTGATTTTTTAAACTGGTAATTACATGCTAAGAGTTCTAAATTTCTGGAAAAATACTTCGCAGATAGTCGTGTCTGAAGAGTATCATGTGGTGACCTATTGACTTCGTCGTCTTTTAGCTTGCCTTTTGTGATGGAGTTCCGCAGAATCCCTATACAAAGACCAACAGTAATCTGCAAGCATTACTTCATTCCAACGGCCCTGATATCTTTGTTCCTGATGGAATGTCTCCCCATGTTCATCACTAACAGCTCCACAACTAGGAGGGAAAAAGTCTAGGTGGGAGTGGAGAAAATGGATCTTAAGGGACACGTTGTATCCAAGGTTACGGTATTTTTGCAGGAGCACTGTCACCAAATGCTTGTAGTTGTCATCTACGGTATTTTGACAAGTGTGCCAACTCCCAAAAAAATTCCCCCAAATTTAAAATCTTCACTCTAAAAAAATTAAATGTCACTTTATCTTCAAAACAAGAGCTAATCTATCATTTTTATGGTGATTTTTGAATTCAGCAGATGGAAATACATGTAAATTCACTATTTTTAAGCCCGAAACATTTTCATTGTTGCCCGGTGTTATGAAACACTAAATTGAAATTAGTATTGCATAAGTGCAAAAGCACTTCAAAAATATAAATTAAGTTAATAATTGAGTCCATAAACCTTGTGCTACTATTATTGTCCTCATTCTCTAGGATGTGGATGAAATTAAATGGCCATCAAATCCCAAGCATCTTGTATTTATTCCATGAAACCTCTTCTGTCAAGGACTATCTTGCAAGCCCATTCAACCCATGTTTTCACTTGACAATTTATTTTATATCACCTAAAGTCTGTTTATCACAGTGCATGCTGAGCATCAACCCAAGAGTGGAAGCTGTTGAACCTCCACTGTTTTATCAGTGCAATGTTCTGTGTAACATGCTGATCCTCTAGTATATTCAGAGATCCATCTTTCTATTTTTAGCTATTCATAGGACTCGCTGTGTAACAAGTTCCCTGTGGTGTAGGTGTTTGCTTGCTCCTTTGGTTGTTGGATGACCCTTTTGGCAGCATTTATCTGGAAGGAAACTGAATTTCCCCCATTGCTGTGTGCTGAGATTGATATTGATTTAGTGTTGATGTTCACTATAAAGTTTATTTGTTCAACCTTTTTAGCAATTACAGAGGGGTTTGATAGCTGTGATTTTGTTCACACTGATGGCTTAAAGGATGATAGAGTAGGAGGTTGCACTTTTACTAATGACTGCCAAGAGTTTTAGATTTTGCCATATACCAAATGTAAGACCTATATGTTTGCATTCTGCATTGTCTCCAAGTGCACTCTTGAGACTTCCTACAGAGTACATTCACCATCCTCTCATGCAGCATATCCAGGACTGCCTTTGGTCGCACACTGGTGCTGGCACAAGTGTCTTACTCTCCCAAGCTTCAGCAGGTTCCATAACAGCTCAAAGTGCCAAAATAATGATTCATAAGCAGTTCTGGCCAAACTAAGGAAATGAGTGAACTATATTAAAAACACACTCTTTGAACTTTTTAATGTTGTAAAAAGCAGATCTGTATTATTGATGTATTGTATTTATTTCATCCTTTGGAACATAATACATATGTTATAGGACACGTCAGTTCAAGATACAAAGATAAATATAAAAAGTTACATAAGACTAAAAACTGTAACAGATATAGGATCCAACAAAAGTCTAAAGTAGAAAAAGCAAATAAATATAAACTATATAAAGACCATGGTACTAAGCAAGCTGTTGAAGAGGAAGGTTGTGTTACAGTGAGCTCCAGAAGAGTGGCACAAGAAGCAAAAATGGGAGATGAGCTTACAGTGTACAGAGCAAGGATAGGACTGTTTAGGCAAAGGAAAATCAAGAAAAAGGAAATAGGAAGATCTATGGAGGTTAGCGGCATAATACTGGGATGTATAATTCTAATGTTATTAATAATAGGAGGAGTCGAACAGAATCCTGGACCAGAGGAAATACAAACTATTCTGGAGAATCTGGTGGAAAAAATAAATAAAATGGATGGGATGGAGCAAAGAATAGGCAACAGTCTGGAGAAAATAGCTAAGGAAATAAAAGAAGTAGGAAAAGAAATCCAGGGTATAAGAGGGGAAGTAGATGAACTGAAAGTGAAATTGGAAAGAGCAGATGAGCGGAGAAGAAGACTAAACTTAGTATTTATAGGAGTGAAAGAGAGAAGAGGTATTTGGCCATGGCAGGAAGTGTCCCAAATATTGACAGAAAAACTACAAATAGAACTACACTGTTAGGAGATAGTGGAGGCTTACCGCGTAGGAAGACATGTGGGGGAAAGGCCAATTATTGTATATTTCTCTACAACTCAATTAATCTACGAAATACTGGGAAGGGCTAAAAATGTTGAAAGGCACAAAAATCTTCATAAATAAGGATTTAACACCAGCCCAAAGACACGTGAAGCAAAATCTAATCCGAAGGATGATGGAAGCGAGAGCTGCGGGTAAACGAGCATATATCAGAAATTTGCAACTCTGGATAGAAGGAGCGAACGCAACGTATGCGAGCAAGAGGGATGTATGGAGCAGGGAGCCTACATGGGAGGAAATAACTCAGCAAAAATCCAGCCAAGTTTCACATACACAGGAAGGGACGAGGGAGACAAAGTCCGGCACCGGCACACAACAGAGAGATGATGTAATACAGCACGTGGTAACAACCAACGCGTCAGAGGATACGTCATTGAGTGAATCAAACAAGACGAAAGGAAATGAAATCTCCGTCGGACAGAAGGGAGGTGAGGAAAGCAGGGAGATGACGTCAACACCTGTAACAACAGATGGGAGAAAGTGGCTCTCACCAAGGAGGGAGGAGACTATGGCAGCACGTGGACTGGTGGAGAGAGGTGAAAGAAGCTGGATGCAAACCATTGTTAGTAGTGAAGAAGAGGAGGGGGCGGTAGGTGGTGAAGGCAGGAGGAGAGGTAAAGCAGAGGCGGGAGATATTATAACTTCGCCGCAATGAAGTATAATGGTGATAAACAAAGACAAACGATCCTCAGCTGTTGGAGGAATTCAGCTGAGAAGCAAAAAGACATTGGAAAAGTATGTGTGGTCAAGGGGCAGAACGGGTTCACAATAGCAGTCAGTCAGGAAAATAGGATTTTAGAACTGTGAAGGAATAAAAAATAAAATTAATACGGGAATCTTACAGCACTTTTTGGGGATGCTGGATTATTTAGCAGTGGTTGAAACATGGTTGAAAGATGAGGTCATTGACATAAGGGGTTTCAGTTACGTAGGAAGAAAGGGAGAAGCATATGTAAAGAAAGGGAGACTATCTGGAGGCCTAGGTTTCTTTATTAGGAAGTCTGTGTAAAACGATGAAAGAATCATGGTCCAGGCATAAAGAAGTGCTTTGGGTTGTAATAGAAGATAAGGAGCTAGATGACAGCATGATATGTTTAGGTATAGTGTATAACCCGCCAGCCTCCTCACAGTTTCATAATCCCGAAATATTTTATCTGTTAGACAAAGACATTGAGAGGTTAAGGGATAAATACATTAACATTGAGATTATAATAATGGGAGATCTAAATATAAGAATTGGGGAAAGTGATGTAAATCTAACAGACGATTGGGAAAATAATAACCTAACAGGGAAAAATGATGATATTAGATGTAGCAAGGACAAGATCGTCGAGAGAGGAAGTGAAAAACTCATTGAATTTTGTGAAATAAATGCGCTTGACATTCTTAATGGGAAATACGGTGAAGATGAGCAGGGGGAATACACCTTCATAAATGCAAATGGCCAGAGTGTAATTGACTTTGTTTTCTGGTCCAATAATATTAGACATATAGTGAGTAATTTCAAAGTGTCAAACATAAGTACCAATAGTGGTCATTTCCCATTAGTAACATGTATTAAAACGGAGGAATTATAAATATATAAAAAAATGTATGTAGTTGTGTGATTGGCCGAAGTAGTAGTGGTGTGACGTGGTATGACGTGGTGTGATGACGTGCCAGTGGATCGGCCAATCACAAAATAAAGTGGAAATTACTATAGTGACAAGAAAATCAATAATCTTGATAAAAGTGTTAGAATCTTGAGTCTTGCTTCAGAACGATGAAAGATGTTGCGGTGATTATAATTGTAAAGGAAAGTTAATAACATTCAAAAAGTCTTATTCGATACTCGTAATAGTAACGAGTGCATTATGCAATCAAATAATATATGATTAATCAAATTCAATAATCAAGAAGTGCAATTTAACATGCAACGATTAAGATGTATCGGAACCAAAATCCCGTTATAAAAAGTTGGCGTGCTTCCTATCGGCTGCGAGTGGAGAACAAATATAATCCCGTTACAAATGGCGCAGCAACGTGTGGCCGAATAGGATAAAGAAGAGGAGATTAAAGCATCGTACAGCTCCGTGGGAAAATAAAAGGAAAGAAGAAAGAAGAGAGAAGAAAGAAGAAAACGAGAACTAGTTTAAGTGAGTGAAATTAAAAAAAAAAATAGTAGTAGATTAATGATACTGAGAAATCAAAAGATAGTTAAAAAGATGGCGAGTAGAAAAGAAATAATAGTGGAAAGAGAAGTTACTGATAGTGTAAGAATGAGTAGGAAAGATGCAGGATTAAGCAAAGATAACGAGTTAATGTTAGAAAGGATAACGAAAATGTTGAAATCAGAGTTGAGAGATATAAAATCAGAAATAGGAGATGTTAAATCTGAAATGAGTAATTTAGATTCTAGAATGGGAGATTTAAAATCAGAGTTAGAACAAAATACAAATGATTTAAAATTAGAAATGAGTAATTTAGATTCTAGAATGAGAGATGCAAAATCAGAAATAGGAGATGTTAAATCTGAAATGAGTAATTTAGATTCTAGAATGGGAGATTTAAAATCAGAATTGAAATCAGAGTTAGAACAAAATGTAAATGATTTAACTAAGAAAATGAATGATTTAGATGTAGGAGTAAGACAGGAACTAGCACAAAATGTGAGTAACTTAGAAATTAATTTATTACAGAAGCTAAAACAGGAATTAAAACCTGAAATTTCACAGGAGATTAGAGAAGGGAGGAAAGAGTGTAGGGATAATATGGAAAGGCTCATGCAGATCATAGAGATTAATAAGGATGAGAATAGAAAGGAAGTCAATGAGTTGAGAGAGATAATTCAGGAAACTAGGTTAGGTCAGGACATTGTGAAACAAGAAATAAGAATGGAATTAAACAAAGAGTTAGAAACATTTAGGATACAACAGGCAGAAATAACACAAAAACAAAGAGAAGAATTAGGAGATAAAGTAGAACAAAGAATCAATGTAATTTGTTCTGAAATGCAATTACAACATGATGAAAGTAAGACACACCAAGAGGAAATAAAGTTACAAATTGATGAGATAAGTAAAGCAAAAGAAGAAGAAGTAATTTTGCAAATTAAAGAGGTAAAAGAACATTTTGAAAAAGAGAAGGATAACTTAGGAAAATTGACACAAGTTGTAATTGCATTACAGGCTAGTAAAGTAAATAATGTGAAAGAAATGCCTAGAATTAGAAATATAAACGATTGTGACTTACCAGGTGAATTAAGCAATCATCAGAAGTCTGGTGATGTAGTAAGTGAATGTAGTGATTTTGTGAGTCCAGATAATGATATTAATTATCACAGAAACACACAAAACATGTATGATACACCACACAAGGTAATGTTGTTAATGTTTTCTTTAAGATTTGAACACACTACTAACCTAACCTTCAAACAACGTTATAATATACATAAAAACAAAAGATGTATTTATCACGTTCTGTATGCTTGCAAAGATCAGGTTAGCCAACTGAGGAAAATGTATCACACTAACTGTTCAAAAGTTATGAGTATGAACTTTGTCATAGATACAGGACAGCTAAAAAGATTAATTATGTGGGCAAATCACCCAACATGAACAACAAAACAGAGAATCCTTTTGTATATAAATTGTATATATAATTTTGTTAAAATTTCAGTTATTTCATTTTAATTATATATATATATATATATATATATATATATATATATATATATTCGTTTACAAATTGTTATGTTAAAATATTCTTTATATTGTTGTATTATATTTTGTTCATTTTAAATAATTTAAAAATGTTAATTATAAAAAATACTTTAATGCAAATTTGGGGCGGGGCACACCCCACTCATAAAGACAAGGATATATATTAAAAAAAAAAAAAGTGTTATAGTAATGCTAAGTTGTTAAATGTTCATTTATCATTACATTTCATTTAATGTATGTTTATTGTTATATGTTATGTAAGTTATATTTATGTTATAGTTCATTGTTGTAAACTAAATTGTTAATTCGGGCTGTTCTTCGAAATATATGGAAACAAATTGTTAATTCCTTTTATTGGTTATTTTCCATATATTTCGAAGAGGGGCATTTGTAACAGTATTTTTGTGTTTGGAGGAATTATAAATATATAAAAAAATGTATGTAGTTGTGTGATTGGCCGAAGTAGTAGTGGTGTGACGTGGTATGGCGTGGTGTGATGACGTGCCAGTGGATCGGCCAATCACAAAATAAAGCGGAAATTACTATAGTGACAAGAAAATCAATAATCTTGATAAAGGTGTTAGAATCTTGAGTCTTGCTTCAGAACGATGAAAGATGTTGCGGTGATTATAATTGTAAAGGAAAGTTAATAACATTCAAAAAGTGTTATTCGATATTTGTAATAGAAACGAGTGAATCGTAGTTCATATTATATAATTAAATAATATATTACAAAATTGGACTCATATAAATTTTATTTGTCACCAAAAATCCGCATCCACACCTGAGAAAAGATCTCATGACTCTTATTTGATCAAAACTCGACATGAATCTTACAAAAAGTTGGCGTGCTTCCTATCGGCTGCGAGTGGAGAACAAATATAATCCCGTTACAAAATCAAATCTCAAAGTGTGGAAGCTGACAAAATAAAGGAGAGAATAACAGCTAAAAGAGAACATGTTAGATATAGGTGGAAGGAAGAGTACAAGGCAAACTTTGAAAATCTTAAATTCCGAGCAAGGGAAAATATGTCAGTATGGGGTACTATATAATTCGGAAACCTTTGAAATTGAAAAGGGGATGAATATCTTAAATTTCATATTGCAATGGGCAGGGGAACAGATGAAAGTTAGAAACAGGCAAATTATTGAAAGTGACACATGGTTTGATGAGTGTAAAATAAATAAAGGTATTGTAAAAGCGGAGTTGGTAAAATGGAGAGAATCAGGGAATATCAAACTGAAAGAACAATATCTGCTAAGCAAATATTATTATAATAAGTTGCTGGAAAATAAAAAGTCTCAATGGAGGAAAAGAAATGCCAGCAAACTAATCCGTACTACTACTGAAAATAATGTAAGCAAAATATGGAAATGTATTAAGACATTATACAAAAAATATATTGTCAAATCTAACATAACTCAAGAAGAATGGTTAGGGTATTTTGCAACTTTATATACATTTGAAAGCTTTAGTGTAGGGAGGGTAATCCCTGAAATATAAAATAATTTCAATGAAATCTTGGACAGTGTCATAACAGATGAAGAAGTAATGAATCAAATTAAAAAAATTAAAAAGAACAAAGCACCAGGTATAGATGGTATACCCGGAGAGTTCATTAGGGAATGGAGCAAAGACGTGAACCGAGTTAAAGTTCTAACATCATTGTTCAACTCAATGAAATCCAAAGGGTATATACCTAAGAGTTGGAAAAAAGCTATTATTCAGCCAATTTATAAAGGTAAAGGGGATATGGATATACCCAATAATTACCGAGGCATAGCACTGTTATCGAATGTGGGAAACATTTATACGGGTATCTTGGCAGAAAGGCTGCAAGTGTGGGTGGAGGAGCATAATATTCTTTCAGAATTCCAAATCGGCTTCAGAAAGGGGAGGCGGACAGTTGATAATGTATTCATCATAAAAACACTAGTAGATAAATACCTAACAAATAAGAAAGGTAAATTATATATGGCTTTTATCGATTTGGAAAAAGCTTTCGACCGGGTAGAGCTGAAACTGTTGTGGTATAAGCTGTTAATGAAAGGAGTGAGTAATCAAATGGTAACTATACTAAAAGAATTGTATAATGAAAATACATTTTGTATAAAATATGAAGAAGGGGCACTAACTAAAGAAATACAACTGGAGGGGAAAGGACTAAGGCAAGGGTGCAGCTAAGTCCAATTTTATTCAATTTTTTTATTGATGATGTACTACAAAATATAAGTAAGAATAATAGTCTCATACCAGTAATAAACAACTTTCAAGTCCCAGGTTTACTTTTTGCAGACGATTTGGTAATAATGTCCATTACCGTTAATGGGTTAAAAATATCTTTGCAAGAGGTGGAGAAATACTGTTCAGAGTGGGGCTTAAAGGTAAACAGCGAAAAAACTCAAATTGTAGTATTTAAAAAAGGATTTAAATTGAGTAAATATGAAAAGTGGAAGAAGGGAAAAGCTGAATACAAAGTAGTGCGTGACTGTACTTACTTAGGATTAAAATTAGATGCAGGAGGCAAATGGGAAAAACAAAAGAAATCAGCACTGGCAAAAGGGAAAGCAGCAATGATGGCTGTGAGAGAGTGTCTATATAAAATGCTGGAGATGGAGATGAAATGGTTGGAAAGAGTATATAGTTCTGTAGTCGAGGCCAGAATGCTATATGGCATTGAAAAATGGTGTCTTGAGAATGGGTGGGAAGTTGTGTATCAGATACACAGGATGTTCTGTAAGGAAGTTTTGGGGCTGCCAATGGCAACAGCAAACGAAGTTGCTCAAATTGAAATGGGGAGAGTAACAAGGAAAGGGTTAATAATGGAAAGAGCCTTGAAATATTGGCATAGGATCTTGAATTTAGATGAAGGCAGCTTATTGCAACAATGTTTAAAATATCAAGAAGCAAGTCTGCAAAGCTCGGGCTGGGCAAGCACTCTACGAAACAATTTAGAAAATAATGGCTTAGGGGATATTTGGAGAAAAAGAGATAGAAATTATAAAGGTTTCTGGAGGGGTGTTAGAAAAAGATTTGAAGATATAGAGATTCAAAAACTGTTCAGCCAGTTAGGTGAAAAGAGGTCATTGGTATATTATGTTGAGTTAAAAAGTGGCTGGGGAAGGGAGCAGTATATAGATAAAACCATTAATGAAAAAAGGAAGGGGATAGCATGGCTGAGAGCACGAGTGTGGAGGCTAAAAGGGCAGCGGAATGGGTTTGTGCAAGACATTGTGTGGGGGTAAGGAAGATGTGGAACATATCCTTTTTGAATGCAGGGAAACAGAGATTTGGCGAAAAGAATACATCTGGAGAAAAATTAAGCGAAGTCCTGATATATGTAAAATTATAGATAAAAATCTCAAGAATGTAGGACAGTTCTTAGATAAAGTGAAAAATAAATGGAAGTGAACTGTGAAAAAAGGAAATGAACAATAGTGTGTAAGCAATAGTAGTAATGGTAGTAATGTTAGTAGTAATAGAAATGAAGTAGTGTACTACACATTTTGTAATTCAACGGGCTGCCCACCAATTAATGGCGTGGGCCAAATACTGGTGATCAGCTCAAAAATTGTAATAGCTTAGTACACAAATAAATAAAAAAAATATAAAGACCATAGAGAAATGCTATATAAAAGTAATTGTTCACAAATGTGGAGTTTACTCTACTTCATGATTTAATCAATTTAATTCAATTCAATTTATTTTGTCCTTTCGATTGATATCAGACATGTCATAGTATAAAAATTACATTAATGACTATTGTCATTATTTACAACCACTTAAAACTAATTAACATTTAAAAACTCATAAAATGAATGTTGCAGTAAAAAGAGTTTTACTCCCTTTTTAAAATGTATAAGGCTCTTCATTTGTTTAATATTTTCTGGTAGGCTGTTGTATAATCTTATACCTTTATTGATCACGAGGCAGTAAGGTATGCTGTTGCTAAAAAGGGCACTGCCATCACAGTTCTTACAGGACAATTTTTTTTTTTCCTGTATGCACTTCAAAGCAGCTAAAAAGTAAAAACTGTGTTGCAGTAGATGTGATAGGAATATGCTGCAACTGCCATTAGAAGTATTTGATCTCCTTGTTCAAATGCACACTCAAAAAGGATCTCTTTAAGGACAATTTGCTCATCAGCAAATAATGCAGAAACACTCGTAATGATAGCATTTGAATAAAGTGTACCAGCAATCCTTGTGAATAAGTCAGTAATTAAAGTATAAGCAATTTTTAAATATCAGAACCTATACTTTTGTTTCGAGATTGTCAATATGTCAACTTCATGTAAGACCTTGCAATGATGATCTGGCACCTTAGATTTGAGCCCATGAATAAAAGCACATAATACCACTTTTTGATTTTTATATAAAGAAATCACATTAAAAATGAGATAATTTTCCAACATCTTTACTCATAGGACATTGGAATGAAATTTCTCAATTGAAATACAGCAGCAGTACTTTATATTTATGAACAGTGTTTCAGTAAACGCTTTCTGAAAAGACCTATCAAAGCTACAGCAGGAAGATTCCTCTGTGATCATGAAGTAGGTGATATTCTGGAAACAGTACATTCAAATTAATTGTTTGGTTAGTTTTGTGAATAGTACTGTCTAACAAACTTAATTTCAACTATCTGCACCTTTCTTTTTCTGCTTTTTCTGCTTTTTGGTCTTAACTTTAATGTTGTGGCTTATATAGCATATAATTTTTGTACATTCACCCCATGTTAACATTTTAGGCATTCTAAAGTTTGTCATTGCAAAATTATTACAGTTTTATGGATCAGGTTAAGTCTTATTGGTTTTAATTTCAGGAAGTTGGCAAATATTGTTTGTTTTAGGGGTTATAATTCAGATATGGATGGAGGTAGCAGCAGAGGTAGAGGAGGGCCAATGAGAGGACGAGGTCGGGGTCGTGGAGGTCCAGGACGACATGGAGATCCTAGATTCAATTCTGGTAACAATATTCACACTTAGATTTTTAGATTAATAATTATTTATAATTCTTTATATTTATTTAGAATAGATTAAGTGCATTAAATATATTTTTAGATTAATAATTATTTATAATTATTTTGATTTATTTGGAATACATTAAATGCATTGAATGTATGTTATGGCCAATTCTATAAACTTGAGGATGAAAGTTTAAAAAAAAAAAAAATTTAAAGGGAGTCAATGACACTAAACAACACTTTTAAATTTTTCCGAACATGTTTCAGAGACTTTGCCTCCATCCTCAACTGGCTGAGGATGGCCGGTTGAGGATGGAGGCAAAGTCTCTGAAACATGTTCCGGAAAAATTTAAAAGTAAGTGTTGTTTAGTGTCATTAATTGACTCCCTTTAAATTTAATTTATTATAACAACACTGTTTTCAACACTTCCAAGAAACAGTTATGTAAAAAGAAAATAGCTTCAATTCTTTCACATTTGGTCATATAAAGCATATTTCTTCTTACAGTTAACTTAAACCTCTGGTTGTAAATAATTGGCTTCTTTAACCACTTACATAGAGAACCAATACAGGTATCTGTATGCAAGTATTTCAGCGATTGAAATTCTAGAATACTGTGTAACTAAACTTCATGTGCAACATCTGCCTGCTCATAGGAGGAAACTGTGTGACAGTGAGTTTTGGCACGGTTATGAAAATGGCCACATGCTTTGTCACAAAACCCAAGAGGAGATTTCTTAAAAGGTAGCCAGTAGTCTAATATGTTGAATTCATTTGTATTTTCCCATCAGTTTATTACAAATGAAGGTGAAGAGGAAGGGGGAAGATCTTATGGTGCTAATCTTTGCTGAAGCACTGTTTTTACAAAATTAAACAAGCATTTGTTTATGTACAGCCTTATGTGGAGGCCAGATAGAAACATTCTCTTAAATATAATTTTGAGTTGAGCTAGTACTCAATGCTCCATAATGTTGCGGCCGGCGCGCAAAAAGAGACAGATAGTGCAGCGTGGAGATAAAAGCTTGCCAAAACAGATGAAAGAGACAGATAGCTGACTGGAATGTTCGCTTTCTTGATTGTTACAGAACATTTGATTAATTTCTAGAACAATGAGTAGAGGTATAAAAAGGAAGCCTCGGTTAGTTGTTAGATAGTTGGAATTTGATAATCATGCCTGTGCAGCTGTGTTTTGAAAGTGATCTCTTTTATTTGTGGTCGTCGACCTTCAAGGTTGTATTTGTGTATGTTTTATAATTCCGCTATTGACAGGGCTGTACAATGTGTTTCTATGGAAATAAAGAGCAACTTGAATTTCTGCAAACTTGACTTTTATTACGAACCCACAAAGTCATAATATATTGCTAGTATTTATATTTGGAGCATTGAGTACTAGTTCCGACTCAAAATTAAATTAATATATGTGTTTCATTGTATTGTAGTCCTTACTCATAGGAATCTACACATTTTAAGTGTATTTCCTAGGGAGCTGATTGGATTACTTGTTATGCCTTAATCAAAACTTGAGTATGGTTGTATCGTGTATTCCTCAGCCTGACCAACTATTTTAAATCATCTCAATTTCATACATTTCATGGTATTAGGTTGACTGTTGGTGCCTTTCCAACCACTACCATCACTAGCTTAAGTACAAAAGCTGCTGAACATTCTCTTTATTATCGGCAAGATGTTCTTTGTAGTTATCCATGCAGCATTGTTAGTCTGTTGGTCTGTCCATTTTACAGTTTGTTGGACCATCAGTACTCAACAAGCCCCATGGTCCTACTACTGCCTTCACTCACTCCTTCAGATGCTACTTTACCGGCAACTACTCAGAAACCACTATCAATCTTATTATTGCTGTTCACCCCAAAATAAACATCTATTCATCTTTTTGTTTGGCTCTTGTTGAGCTGCATTCATTGTCATTGACATTCAGATGAGCTTGCCACTGTTGTAATATGATAGATGAAGAGGCTATCAATTTACCTAAATTATTCATATGTATATATGTGGCTTTGAATATCACTCACAGAACGAATGTTTACATCTCAAATGTCAACAGTAAAACATGTCCTATCATTCAGTAAAAAGCCATTGTGAAAATATTTTGGAGCAAATAGAGAACAGATCCTTTCAGAAGGGAAAACATAATACTATCCATTCTTTGAAACAGAAAAACGTTATTTACACAAAGGCAGACAGAGGCAACAAGATTGTCATAATGGAAAAATCAGATTATATTGAAAAAATGGAAAAAGTGCTAACTGACAATGAATATGAAATCATCAACAAAAATCCTCTAAAAACTTGCATACAGTCATTTGAAAAAACAATAGCAAAATCAAGCATAATACCAAACAAATATGCAGTAAAACCGGATAACCCAACCTTACCTAGACTTTATAGCTTACCCAAAATACACAAACCATCCATAACAATGAGACCTATAGTTAGCAGTATAAATTCACCAACATACAAACTCGCAAAGTGGCTAATAAACAAATTCAACTCATTTCCAAAATTCGACAGCCTAAGCATCAAAAACACCTATGAACTTATAGAACACATTAAGGATACTGAACTAAAAGAAGAGGACACAGTAGTCTTGTTTGATGTTAAATCACTGTTTCCCAGCATACCAGTTAATCAACTCCCACCGTTGATAGAAAAATGGCTCAAATCACTTGGAATGGCATCACCTGAAATTTCAGACTACATCGAACTAACCAAATTATGCATAAAACAAAATTTCTTCCAGTTTCAAACAAAATATTTTCACCAAACTTCAGGGTTAGCAAATGGGCAACCCCCTATCACCCTTCCTGGCCGATCTGTACATGAGTGCATTAGAAATAAGGATCAACAAAGGTTTCCCTTGGATGTTCAAACTCTGGCAACGATATGTAGATGACATCTTTGCAATAGTACCAAAAAAACACATCAGTGATGCACTAAAACTTTTAAATATCCAAGAAAAAAGCATCAAGTTCTCTGTAGAAATAGAAAAAGATGAGCATTTACCATTTTTGGATCTAAAAATAATGAGGAATAAAAACATACTAAACTTTGGCATTTACAGAAAACCAACACAGACAGACAACTACATAAAAGCTAACAAGATCAACAACCCAAGATCCCACAAACAGGCAATCTTCAATAGTTAAGCACACAGACTGGTAAACATCCCTCTCACAGCAGAAGAATACAAAACAGAATACAACAAAATTATTGAAACAGCCCAAAAAAAATAACTTTCCCAAATCATTAGTGGACAAAAAAGTGAACTTAGCAAAGCTACTAAAGGAAGCCACAACCCTCTCAGCTACAGAAACTAATATGATTTTCAAAAAATTCACTTACCATCCATGGGCCTATGATAAATTCAAAAAAGTCTTCAAAAAACAAAACATTCAACTAGCACCAGTCAACCGTTTCTCCTTAAAAAACCTAATTTGCTCAAACATCAAAGATGCCATTCCATCTAACAAAAAATCTGGTATATATCAAATTGAATGCAATGACTGTAGTCAAATTTATATTGGAAAAACAAAAAGAAATTTAGAAACAAGAGCAAAGGAACACTTTAGAAACATAAAATATAAACAATTAGAAAAATCAGCAGTTGCCACGCATTTTTGGGGAAAAAACCACAACATAAATCCAGAACCAAAACTACTAAAACATACATCAGGAAAACAAGAACTATCCACATGGGAACAAATCTTCATTTCAAACAATAGGAACAAAGTATTTAATTTCGACATCCCCCAGAAAGATTTGTTCAGCAAGTTCCTTGAACGGCCACCAGAGGAGACCTGTGACAAAATATCGTCAGCTACACCAACGAGAACCAGTCGGGAGCCGGCTGATGATAGAGGCAAAGCCTCAGAAAGATGTTCTGGAAAAATTTAAAAGTAAGTGTTGTTTAGTGTCTTTAATCGACTCTCTTTAAAGTTAATGTCCTATCAGCTTTTCCAGCAAACCCACAAAATATTCTGCTACTTGGTGCAGTCATTCAATTGTCATATTTGCTTTGTATTGTCATTTTGCAGTTTGTGTACTTTGTTTACATTTCCCTCCCTCCCCCTTCCTCGTGAGGGTTAAAGGTTACTCTGTTTTCTTGTAATGCTGCATTATACTGTTTCTCTGGCTATACAGTGATGCAGCTTGTGACAAGAATGCCATAACAAGTTATCAAAACTTTAAGGCTAGACATAAGAATCAATAATATAAACAAATGCAGCTTGTGACAAAAATGCCATAGTAAGTTTGGAAAACTTTACCCATAAAGTTCATCATTAAATCAACAGATGGCAGCAGCAACTCCAGAATTACCCACACCACTGGATCAAGCTTTAGTCGCATAAGAGCCGAAGATGCAAACGATGATTTGCGAAACATGTCCTCAAAATAGGTACGAAAGTGAAGCAGATGTGTAATAAATACGACTCATCTATAAATTAATAATTCCAGGAACATGTTTCAGACATTGACAATGGAGGAAAATAGCCTCCAAAACATGTTCCAGGAAATTTAAAAGTAATTGGAAATAATCATATCTTCCATACTACCTGTGTGTAGGCGAAGGTTTGGATAAGTAGAGCCACACTGAAAAATTCAATGCCATAGCCAGGATTTGAACCACAGATCTCCCGCTCTCCGTGCGGTTGCTCTAAACCACTGAGCTACCATGGCCAACATGCCGACTACGTGTTAATTGACTTGCCCTTAAATTTACTTTATTACAACACTTTTTTCAACACTTCCATGAAAGGAAATTATTTAGACAGATATTCTTATTTTTTTTACAAGTGGTTAAAATGTTAGTTTTACAAAGCAGATATTAAGTAGGGTTTTGAAATAGCATTCTAATGAAATAAAAGTTGTATGCAAACAAACAAAAAGATCTGTTTGAAAAATTTGAAATTGAAATTGGCTTATTGAGTACTAAGTATACATTTTTCATTTTTGGCCATCCATGAACTTGGACCGCAGTCCTTATTGTCCCTGGCAGCCAAACACTGTTCTTATCATTTACATATATGTATTTCGTAGGCAAGTGCTAATTACTTATTTCTCCAATGTGTTCAGTATTTACCCCTATAATCATTTTTACAAAATTGTCCCCTTTTTTCTCTTCCTGCTAATTTCCCCCTACTATTTTAGTTTATCTAATTTTATCATTTTTTTTATTATATCTTTGTTAACTTACACATTTTAACTGCTCGCCTTGGTAGTGTAGATGGTAGCGTGTCTGCCTCACGTTCAAGAGGTCTCGAGTTTGAATCTTGGTTAGGGTGAGTTACCTGGGTAAGGTTTTTTCCGGGATTTTCCCTTGTCCAGACAGACGAATGTTGGTTAGCTCTAAGGTCTATGGACCCCGGACTCATTTTAGCATCATTTCACCCATTTCATTCATCGTTTGATATGACTTAACGTTGGAGGACATAAATTACACAAAAAAAAAAAAAAAACTCCTTTCTCTTTATAAACTAATTTTCTACCCTTATATAGTCTCACATTCACTATATATGCATCCTCTCTGCTCTTTCACTTACTATTTACCCAACTATTTTGTTAACCTTGTCAGTCTTAGCAAAATATCCATGTATAGAATAAAAAGAAGTATTTCAGAAAGTGGAGTGCCATTGTTACTAAAATTAGGCAAGTGAGTCAACCTTGTATATACTTTTCTCCACTTACAAGTTTTTTATGAAGACTAGTTTCTGGGGACTTCTCCCCTATCGTTAGTTCTGTGGTTGACTGATGATGCATCCGGTGTCTGCATCTGGCTTGGTGTCGTGCTGCCATCTAATGTCCTGGTAAGTTTGATGACGTCATCTACCGCGGGAATTTCAAAATTCATCAAGAGGTCATGTTTCTTCGTAATAAATGTTTTCCCAAATCTGTAGTTCCAGGGGTTTATTTGCCTGTTTGATCAGTTCTATTTCTTGTTTTATGTTGTGATTCTCAGACCAAAAGTGTTGTGCTACAGCCGACTTGTCCATTTGTTTGAATTTAATATTTCTGAAGTGTTCTTTCATTCTTGTTCCTAGATTCCTTTTGGTCTTACCAATGTATATCTTGTCACAATCCTGGCAACTTATTTGGTAAATGCCTGATAATTGAGTTTTCTGTGTGCTATTTTTTAGAGGGTGGTTTAGTAAGTTGCGGATGTTGTGTTTGTTCTGAGGGGCTAATTTTATGTTGAAGCTCTTAAATATCTTTTCAAATTTTTTGAAGTATTTTGGATGAAATGTAAATTTTCCATATCTGGTGTTTGGGTTTTCTAGTTTTTTTAACGTACCAAAATGATTACAACCAGCGAGTCGAACATCTACTACAAAATCCAGAATATACAACCGTAACCAAAAACCCATTAAGGAAATACATAGAAACCACCAAAAAAGCAATTAAAGAAAACACCATAGTGCCACATAAGATCAAAAATAGCATAATTGTAAACAACCCTAATTTGCCAAAATTATACTGCCTACCTAAGATTCACAAGACAGACAACAGCATGCGACCCATTATTAACAATATAGATGCCCCGACTTACAAACTGGCAAAATGGTTGGTGGAAGAATTTGACAAGTTTGAAAAGTTTGAATCTCTAAGCATAAAGAATTCATTTGACTTAGTAAAGAAAATTGAAAACACAATGATAAATACTGAAGAGGTGATGGTGTCCTTTGATATCAGATCTCTATTCACGAGCATACCAGTAGAAAAAATTACAAAATTGATGAAAGGCTGGTTATCCAAAAGCAACGTTGCGGATGATAAAATAGAGGAATACATCAAATTAACCCCTCTATGTATTGAACAAAACAGCTTCACGTTCTCCAGCAAGATCTTCCAACAAACAGCAGGCTTGGCCATGGGTAAAGCCTTTCCACATATTTTCAAATGTTGGCATAGATATGTCGATGATGTGTTTGCTATAGTCTCTAGAAGACTAACCAAGGATGCTATAAAGTTACTAAACCTACAAGAAAAATCCATAGTTTTCACCATTGAAGTAGAGCAGGATGAATGGCTACCTTTTCTAGATTTGAAAATCATTAGAACACCAACAGGATTACAATTTGGAATATACCGAAAAGCAACACATGTTGACAATTACATTAAATGCAACCCATTCAACCCAGTACAACATCAATATGCAGTATTCCATAGTTTAGTTCACAGATTAATCAACATTCCGCTAACAAAAACAGAATATGAACAGGAGCACGCTCACATACACCAGGTTGCCGAAGTGAACAACTATAACACAAATTTCATCACAAAACTGATCTATAGACACAAAAGAAACAAATACTTAAAGGACATTACTACGTTAAAAAAACTAGAAAACCCAAACACCAGATATGGAAAATTTACATTTCATCCAAAATACTTCAAAAAATTTGAAAAGATATTTAAGAGCTTCAACATAAAATTAGCCCCTCAAAACAAACACAACATCCGCAACTTACTAAACCACCCTCTGAAAAATAGCACACCGAAAACTCAATTATCAGGCATTTACCAAATGAGTTGCCAGGATTGTGACAAGATATACATTGGTAAGACCAAAAGGAATCTAGGAACAAGAATGAAAGAACACTTCAGAAATATTAAATTCAAACAAATGGACAAGTCGGCTGTAGCACATCACTTTTGGTCTGAGAATCACAACATAAAACAAGAAATAGAACTGATCAAACAGGCAAATAAACCCCTGGAACTACAGATTTGGGAAAACATTTATTACGAAGAAACATGACCTCTTGATGAATTTTGAAATTCCCGCGGTAGATGACGTCATCAAACTTACCAGGACATTAGATGGCAGCATGACACCAAGCCAGATAGATGCAGACACCGGATGCATCATCAGTCAACCACAGAACTGACGATAGGGTAAAGTCCCCAGAAACTAGTCTTCATAAAAAACTTGTAAGTGGAGAAAAGTATATACAAGGTTGACTCACTTGCCTAATTTTAGTAAAATATCCATGTCTTTCTCGACGGGCCCTAAAACACCACACACTCACTCACTCACTCACTCACTCACTCACTCACTCACTCACTCACTCCATGTCTTTCTTTATCTAACTTGCGTTAATATTTTTCCTTACTTACTGAATTTTTCTTACCTAGCTATACTTTACTACATGATATTAAACTTTTTTAAAACTAGCTCTTATTTCTTTTCTGATTGCCTTTCCTTTCTGTTCGCAGATCACCATTATTCACTGCACTCATTATCCTTTTCTGCTTTCACCACATCTTGTTGCATCACTTGATTGTTCTTCCCTTAACCATATTTAATGATTAAATTATTAACATTTGGTTGCAATAACATATACATAATTGAAAAAACTGTTTGTAGTCAGTTTGACACTTTGTCACTTACATTTTTATATACAACAACAGATGCTAGTTGGAGAGAGGTTGAGAATGGAAGCAATGCCTTCCGAAATTAGTCCCTTGATAATATAAAAATGTAAGTGATGAAGTGTCAATAAACCGACTACAAATAGTTTTTTCAATTAACTTTGACGTCACTGTTACTAAATTCTTCCATTCACACATAACATATATTTTACTAATTTCTATTTCATTTTCATTTTCTTCACTTTACCACTACATTTGATTTCTTTCTGCCTTTTCGTCTCGATCAAGGTATACCAGTAATCATTTTGCCACTACACTTTTGATTGAAAAAATTTGAATGCAGTTTGTCATTATTAAAGCAAAAATGTATAATAGACAAAAATTAAGGAAGGTAGTTTATCAACATATGTTTGTTAGTAAAAGCAGGACTTTATTGTTGCAACCTGAGGGAGTTATTTTGTTGTTGAGGTCTCAGAATAACAAATGAGGCTTTCTGCTCAGTGCTTACCATAAAAAAATTCAATAAAATGATTTCATTTTTATGGGAGTTGAATATGTTTAGAGGATTTTTTTACTTCAGATATTAAATATATTAGTAAAAAATTGAAGCTACTGACAGTGACAAACTTCACTTATCTGGACTAGCCTGGAACTTAAAGTACTTATGTGTTGTAAGTCACCTTTAAAGGTAGTTGTCTCATGTGTATATGAGAACTCGGAGTGGTTTACTGGGAAAAATGTGAGTCACTTTGAGAATTTAATGTCATGCTGGCATGTTGACCATGTTAACTCACTGGTTAAGAGCAACCGGGTGGAGACTGGGAAATCCATGGTTCAAGTCCCGGCTATGGCACTGAACATTTCAGTCTGACTCTACCTTCCTTCACTTACCAGTTTTTAATTGACGAATCCTCCAGGACTAGTTTCGTGATGTGTCCATCACAGCCTCAGCTTGTAAATTGACTATGCTTAAATGTATGTTTAATAAATTTGGTAAATATTCAGGTATGCGTCATCAGACTCCAGACAACATTGAGGATCGTGTAAGGGATTTGCCCCCTCGACAACATTCATACCAGCCAGTGTCCCGCCCAAATGCACATAATGCACGTCAACCTCTACGTCGAGATCATCGCCGTGATGAACGTCGTCGTCTAACAGATGAAGAGGACACTGTATTGGATAGTCAGGATGTTTCAAGTGTGGATAGAGGTAAAGCCATGCAATCCTTTAATGAAGTCTCTGACATTTTTAGTGCTGTAGCTAATGAAAGACATTTTAAAATACTGCTTTATATACTAACAGGTGTGAGACACCATTAATGCTTATGGCTTTTGCTTTTAGAAACCATTTATTGAACATTAACTTAATTTTTCTGATTGAAAATCTAATTTAGTGGTAGTGATTCTTTTTGCTGTTGATTGAGCTGATAACTACTGTAATGCATTGAGAAAGTGCTTGCCATTATATTTCCTTTCTGGGAGAGAGTTTTGGAGGAGCATACCTCCGACTTAGAGCATGTTGCAGCAGCCATGATTGTAACAGTTGCTACTCTGTATGTTTTTTCTTTCTTTGATTTCTTAATCTTTTTTCCTTAATGTAGTACTAATTCCAACCATTCAAACACAAGCATAACTATGTGAAACACAAAATTTAAAGGTAAATATGGCTGAGCTTTGGTATGAACAGTAGTGATCATGTGATATCTTTTCTCTCCACATTATTCCACTTTTCCAAAACGTAAAAAGGCATTAATTTCAAGTAATGGTTCCCAAACTTTTATTTGAGACTTATGTAAATGAGCATTTTAAAATTCAGAATAGTGCAGTATTTTTAACACAAGCTATCCAATGCTGGCAGAGGCAAGAATGTTCAATGAATAGTAAAAAACAGAAGCTAACAACAGTGAAGTAACAAATATTAAAATGAAACATAATTATTTATCACAAACTTATCTTATTTCTTTTCTAAGAAATTGATGAACTTTCCACAGAATTCAGGAGACTAGTTTCATCCTTATTTGCATTTTCAGTCTGTTTATTCAGGTTATCAATACAGCCGCTAGATTATGGATAAGTTTTACTACCAAACTCTGAAAATAAAACAAAGTCAAAGACAGATTTGATTGTCGGTATTTAAAAATTGATCACACGATTTCCATTTTTTTAAAATAAATTATTTTCCCCAAACCATTAAATCTATCAGATTGAATTGCTTTAATAATTTAACCTCTGGATTTATTTCATGGTTAAATGACCAAAAATGATCTGCCACGGCCGATTTATCATTCTGTTTATACCTAATATTTCTAAAATTTTCTTTTATTCTGGTTTCTAAATTACATTCAGACTTTCCAATGTAAACCTGGTCACAATCTAAACAATTCAATGATAAATGCCAGATATTTTATTATTGGAAATTTTAACTTTTTTTTTAGAAAAACGTAGCAAATTTTGTATATTTATTTTGAGAAACCAAATTCTTCAAAAAAAATTTTGAAAATGTTTTAGCCCAAGGATGGTTAGTAAATTTTTAAAAATTATAATTATCTTTATTATCTTTTTTTAAAGGTTAGAAACAGCATTTACATATCTTTGATATTTAAAATGTTCAATCCTTTTTTGTGTATAAAATCTTTATCATAATAAGAAGGAAGAGCGCATAATATGCATGTTGGTATAGTGATCAGTTTTCACTGTTACAAAAGCTTGTCAGTGACACTACATGATTTTTACATTTCAGCGCATGATATTTTTCGCACACTTTCCCGCACAAGGAGCACACGCAGTCTGGCTTGGGTTCGTGGAACACAACCTAAAATGAAAACCATGAACCGCAAACCGGGTCATTGTGTGTCTCAGGTCGTAGCCCGCTTCCTTCCAGTCGTCTGTAGTCATGGCGTCCGTGGCGTAGAAGTCTGCAGGTATTTCCGTCTTCTTCCTTCGGTGCTCTGTGACGGCCGCGCGTACGTTGGTGTGGATGGCAGCAGTAATTGCAGTCTCAGGTCTTCCAGCAGCATGGTTTCTCTACATAGTTCGTACACCAGGCGCGACGATGAGTACTTGGAGACACACAGGGCGCATTTTAGGAACGTCGCTTTGACCTTTTCAACATCGTTTAGGTTGCTCTTTGTGAGGTGCTGCCAGGTGGATTGTAGACCATACGTGATTACTGGCAGTATCTTTGCTTTGAATAGTTTCATTGCTGTTCGCAGGGAGATCCTTGGTAGATGTTTGATGTCATTCATGGCTCTTATTGATGCTGTCATCCTGTCTTTGATGTGCAATGTGTAGGTCGTTCCCGTGGGTTGTAGCGTTATCCCTAAATGCTTGAAGCTTTTCACCTTGGTCATTGGTTGTCCTAAGTATATAGAGTCTGCTCTTGCTTGTTTGCCTCCTCTCTTGAAAGTCATTTGCACAGTTTTGGTGCCGTTCAGCGCGGGGTCGTTGTTCCGAGCCCATATCACTAGTTTGTCGAACGCTGTCTGGAGGGAGTTAATTGATGATGATACTAGCGCCATGTCGTCTGTGTAGATGTATGCCTTTACCCGCTCTGTTTTTATTTCCTGTATGACATCATTTGTTGCTATGTTGAACAGGAGTGGGCTCAGTGGGTCTCCTTGCAGTACTCCTGTTGTCTGTCCTATCGGTTCTGAAGTGGTGACCGAGTCGTCAATTTGGATGTAGTTGTTTGCCAGGATGTCTCTTATTAGTTGCACTATTGAGTTCTCGTTTCCCATTAAGTGTTCGAGTTTCGCTATAAGTTTGGTTCTGTTGATGGTGTCGAAAGCTTTCACGTAATCTACAAAGACCACGTGGAGCTTTCCTTTCGGCTGTTTGAGAGCTTCACTTATGTCTTCTTGTAAACACTCTACCGCTTGGATTGTTGAGCGGCTCTTCCTGAAACCAAATTGTTCTTCAGGGATGTGTCCATCTACGAGAGTGGTTATCCTGGCTGTAAGGAGCTTAGTGAAGACTTTGAGTAATGTACATTCCAGTGCTATGCCTCTATATGAGTTTGGGTCGCTAGCGTTGCCTTTTCCTTTATAGAGCGACTTGATTTTTGACAACCTCCATCGCTCTTTCCTCCTCCTCTTTCCTTGTTGCAGACACTCATTTAGAAGGTCAGTCCATGTTTCCACAAGGGCTGGGGCCGCACTTTTCAAGTATTCGTTGTAGATCTTGTCAGGTCCACTCGCTTTATTGTCCTTTAGGTTTCTGACTGCTTCACATACTTCTTCCACCGTGAGTGGCTCGATAATGCTCCTGCTCTGTAAGCCACCGTTGTAAAGGCAGGGTCTTGTGTCACTGGCGCTTAGTAACGTAGTGTAGTGCTGGGTCCATGTTTCTATAGGTATGTCTCTTGGGAACATTGGTTTCCTTTGATTTAGGACCTTGTAGGGATTCTTTTGTGCCTCTTGAATCTTTATCTTTGCTTGTTTTTCGTGATGTTTACTTTTTGATTCTTTTATTAGGGCTTTATACTCTCGCCTTTTTTGAGAATATTTATGCAGCGCCTCTTCAGACGGCGATGTTATCGATTTGTGCAAGGCATGAAGGGTTTCTCTCCTGGTTTTATAGCAGTTTTTATCAAACCATGGCTTTGCTTTTCTATTGTTTGTGGTTATGTTTGTGGCATTCATGATAACTTGTTCTAGCTGCTCTAGTGCGTCGTCGATATGGCCGTTCTTTATATGCTGTCTTGCTTCCGTGACATGGGAAAATGTATGTTCTATGGCTTGCATGTTGAGGTGCCTTGACAGTTTGTGATGTTGAGGCTGTACCTTGTGTCTTTGTATTACGAGGGTAGTCGCCACAGGTAGATGTCTTCTTTCTACTCTCTTCAATATTGTCTGTGGTGCCTTTTTTTACATTTTTCATGTTTGTTAACACGAGGTCGATTGTGCTGCTCCCGTTGTGGCCTATATATGTTTTCTCGCTACTTTTGTTGATCAGGCTCAGTCCTTCGCTTTCGAGGAAGTGTAAGACAGCCTCTGCCTTCTGGTTGCTAACATCTATTCTGCAGTTCAGGTCGCCCATGATTATGACAAGTTCGTCGTGTTGAGCTTTGTTTAATGAGGTGCTAAGGGAGTCAGTGATGTCTTCCTGCTTGTATTCTGGCTTGAAATACACGCCTATGATTAGACAGAGTTTCGTTCTTATAACCAGCATTTCTGTTGTTCTGTGTTCCACTTTAAATGGTGAAAGGCTCGGTTTCAGGAGGCATGTGATTCCTCCCATTGGTCTCCCTCTTTGTCTTTGTGTGGCGAGTGTATGTACTGCGTAGAAGCCCACTGTATCCCATTCCTTTCTAAGAAATGTTTCGGTTAGAACTACTAAGTCGAAATCCGTGAAGTACTCTTTTGGAAGCATGTCTTCCGCATTTATTAGGCCTTCGATATTCCATGTTAATGCCCTTATTTTGTCGGTAGTGTCCTTATTGGAGTCGGGCGCCTTGTCTCTGTTGTCTCCGAAAAAGGTATTGTCTCACTATAACCCCTTTCGGCCAGAATAGCGGCCGAACCATTAATTAAAGCATTAATTTTACCACCAAAAAATGCAGTAAAATTAGGTCAAATTCTTTTAAGTCACTAAGTTATCACTCTGTTTAAAGAATAATTATATCAACATATAATAAAAAAAAAATTATAGAAGATAAAATAATACAAATAAAAGGAAAACTATGGGAAAATTTATGTAACAGAATGACTAGAATCAATGCACTACTAAGAAAATCCTCTTTGCCAACTTTTAGACTCCTAACAAGCCATGACTGTCTCAATAAACATTTATTCAGGATTGGTATAGTGAGATCTACTTTGTATCCTTTCTGTACACTTAAAGAAGATATGGATGGAAATCACCCACCTACTCCACTGCCCAACCTTTAGTCAACGTACCAACATAACATCAAAATACTGGACTGTAAGAGAGCAAATGGCTTCATTGCCAACTGTTTAACATTAGAATTCAACCAACCATAGTATTAACTTTAAAGAGAGTCGATTAATGACACTAAACAACACTTAGTGTCATTAATCGACTCTCTTTAAAGTTAATTTATCATAACAACACTGTTTTCAACACTTCCAAGAAAGGAATTGCAACCACAGAGTGTTTATATTCTCTATTGAATCCCTCTTTGTTTAGGTATATATTTACTAATCTGTAAATTAAACTACTAAAAACAACAAATTTATGTTAAATAGGGTTAAAACTTTTATTTTTTATGTAATTATCAATATGAGTAGATTTAAGTTAATTGATGGAAATAAATTATTTCTTTACACAAGTATATAGGCTAAGATTTTGAATGGATAGAGTCAACTTGAAAAATTCAATGCCATGGCTGAGATTTGAACCACGGATCTCCTGGTTTCCGTCCAGTTGCTCTTACCCATTGAGCTACCATGGCCAATGTGCCATCCTGACATTAAATTCTAAAATTGACTCATATTTCCCCAGTAAACCACTAGGGGCTCTTGCATCCGATATACACCTCTTGTGGCAACTTACTATTGTAAATACTTGAGTCCCAGGCTTCATCATTTAACTCCTATTATTTAAGTTAATTGGTGGAAAATAATTTCTTCACACTAGCCGTATATAGGCCAAGAGGATCTGTGATTCAAATCCTGGCCATGGCATTGAATTTTTCAAGTTGACTATCTATTCAAAATCTTAACTTATACACTGCTAGTGTGAAGAAATTATTAATTTCCACCAATTAACTTAAATAAGAGTTTAACGATGATGACTGGGATTTAAGTACTGACAATAGTAAGTCACCACAAGCAGTGTATCTCGGATGCGAGAGTCCCTAGTGGTGTACCGGGAAAATATATGAGTCAATTGGGGAATTTAATCTCAGGAGGGCACATTGGCCATGGTAGCTCAATGGGTAAGAGCGACTGGATTAAAACCAGGATATTTGTGGTCAAATCTCGGCCATGGCATTGAATTTTTCAAGTTGACTCTATCCATGAGTAGGTTTCTTTAATAAATGCCAAACTTTAGTTTATTGTTATTTCTTATTGTCTTTAGATCTAGAAAAGGAAGACAACCATTAATTCCATTTACTAATGTAAACTTTAAAGTTTTATCTTATAAATTTAGAGGCTTTAAAGCATCGTTTATGTATTTATCAGGAATAATAGCAAAAATATCATCTGTGTATCTATACCAGGCTCTAAAAATTAAAGGGAATGCTTTAGTGATTTGCGTTTCTAAAAAAGCCCATTAAAAGATCAGCAAGAAAAGGTGAAAAAGTGGATTACCCATTGCTAAACCAGAAGTTTGTTGAAAAACCTGTTCATTAAAGATCTGGAAAGTTCATAAATTTTCTTAAAAAGTTAAGTGAAGTTTGTGACAAATTATTACATTTATTGTAATGTTCAGTGAAATTAATAAAAATAAACAAATGCCAAAAAATTGTAAGAATAAAGCTGTTGACCCAAATCTAGTGGACTAGTGTGGATGGAATTTTAGATAAACATGTAACTAAATTATTTTGACTAATTTATGAAAATGTTTACTTTGTTCAACATGTACATAGTAAGTAGAGATAGTATTATTTGATACTGAGGTTTCATCAGAAATACGTATTGCAAGCCCTCTGAATCTGAAACAAGTATGTTTTAGAAAAAGGAGGAATATGAGAGCAAGAAAGAGAGAGCCTTTATTAATTCTTTGGGAACTTGTCCCATAAGCATGAGATGATTATACTCTATATACAAAATTATCTTTATTAGTTTTTGTCAACTAATCATTTCAATTTCACTCTTGACACTCCAAAGAACTTCTTCTAATTGCCTTAACTGAGACTGATCCAAGAAAAAAATTTTAACCACTACAGAACTACTTCTGAAGCATTTCTCCCACAGTAGTTTTTCCTGCATTTTAGGCCTAGAACTGTACAATGAAACTATTTATCAAAAGGTTAGTCTCAATTAAAATTACATGGATTGGAAAATAAGCTTTCGTAGAAGGTTTACTTAAGATGAATCAGTACTGGTAACACTAACTTCACTTTTTTTAATTTCTGTTAACATTCAGAACATGTCCGCTGATCCATGTTGTCGTCTGTAAAGGCAACATCATATGATGGTAAAATGTACTTCCAGAGCATACTTGATGGCAGTTAATCAAAATTCATTAACTGTTGTTTGTATTTAAAAATGAAGCTCTTTTCCCATGTGTCCAATTCTGCTGCATGACTATTCGGTTTGATGCTAAGGTTGGTTGTTTAGAAATGGTGTGAAAAAGCACATTTGTCCATTTGTTTGTATTTTAAGCATCTCATATGTTCTCTTTTTGTTTTTCCTGTATATACTTTATTACAAGCAGAGCAATTGATTTTGTAAAGTCCAGCTTTTTTGTCTTTTAATCTATTAACAAAGATTTCTCTATGCTAAATTTGTTCTTTGGAGCTAAGATAATGTTGTGTTTCATGAAAATCTTCTTAAATTTGTAAAATGTTTTTGAATGAGTTTTTGGCTCTGTTTAGTATATGTTCATATTCTAGATGGTATTGTTGTTTGTTCAGGGGAGTGTACCCAGTCTGTGTTACTGCATGTTTGTGTGTTAAGGGATTGAAACTGTTGTTCTTTACTTAATTATCTGAAGGTGAAAGTTTCCTGTATATACCAAAGGTTATATTCTCTGACTATTTTTGGATCCAAGAAGGGTAACATGCCTTCTTTCACTTCCATTATGAATTTTATTGAGCAGTTTATAAGTTGAGTAAATTAATGGACTGCCCAACTCTCACCAAGGCTGCCTGGGTTCAATCCCAGGTGACCACAAAGTGAGATTTGTGGTGGACAGCGCCAGGATGGGATTTCTCTGGGATCTTTGGTTTCCCCTGCCATCATTCCACCAATTCCCTCATCATCGTCTTTCCTATCATTCATCTCGCCCTCATACTTTCATGTACTACTCTCACCCTCATACCAGGCATTGGGCTGATCACCTATCCTGCTTCTCTATCAGATCCAAAGCTTTGGTTTCTCAGGCTCGACCTTAAGGGCTAGAGGAACAAGAATCCCCTAACACCACAATTAGTGGTATACTAGAAATAAGGTAAACAAGAAGAAGAGTAAGTTAGTGGAGTTTTGTATGAACCTGTAGGGCAAAGATGTCGTCTAGTCTAAGGACTACGGCAAAGATGTCAACATATTGGTGCCAGACTTTGAAAATATGTGGGAAGGAAGTCGTTATCTGTATTTCCACTGATGTTAGTGTTACTAGTACCAACTTAAGTAAATTACATCTCACTTCACTGTTTCTAATTTCTTCCATATAGAAATTTCAAAGAACAGTTTGTAGAAGCTATATTAAAATAATAATAGGGGAAGAATGACATGTATCTGCAGCCATAATTTATAATATACTGAAGTTTGCAAGAATATACCAAGGCAATTAGCATGAAAACATGTTATTGAAGCACAGCTGTTTAGTGAATTGTCTAGAAATATAAAATACAAAACAGGAAGCATTTTAACAGACAGTTTAAAGAGCATGTATGAGCAATTCTTTGTATGTTTGTAGGTGTATTAATTGCAGTTATGTAATACATTTTGTAGCATAGTTTTAAATGATTTGTACATTAACATTTCCATAAAACTTGTATAAACATGATTATGAATACATCCATAACATAATCATCCTTGTCCTCATCATCAGCTGTTTTTATCTGATCCTCCCTCCCCTGCAGTGGTGTACACCCTTCATTTTGTGAACCACTAATTTAGAGCGTAGTGTTCCTATAACTTTTGCACACATACATGAGAAAGAGTGCATCCTTTATAACCAAATAATGAATGTAATGTGAAGTCATAGAGTACTGGTTTATCAACCTATTTAATCTTCAGTGTCAATAAAATCAGATTGAGCCAGTTGGGGCTCAAATAACTGAAATTTGCTGGTTAAATGTGTTACTTTTAAATTAGCAAATGTAGAAAACTGAATGCACAAAGCAGTAAACTGCATAACTGTACAGCACGGTATGAATAACAATGCTACTGCATTCTTAAAATTCATTATGAACTCTGTAATGTTAATAGGAACAAGTTGTATCATGTGAGAATAAATGTTTGTGTAATTTTACTCAGAATATATTACCTGAAGTAGAAATGGACTGAAGTATTACAGCACACATTATTACAGGTGAACCTGATTTATACGTATATCAACGGGAACTGGAAAGATTACTTAGAACTCAGAACTACATACAAATGAGGTTTCGAAATGCATTTTTTTTTTTTTTTTTTTTTTTTTTTTTTTTTTTTTTTTTTTTTTTTTAAGTAATACAGTGGGACTGGCTGTATAAAACTTTACAAAGAATAAAGATATGTATTTAGAAATTTGCCCTGCTTTAAACTTTTCAGGTAATTTGGCTTGTTTTACTTTTTGTGTATTAAATGCATCCAATTCATTTTGCAAAACATATTAATGACTTTTTCACTATAACTTTTATTTACGCTACACAGTCCCCATTCAAGACATCCCAAACTCGAATCTGTGTCAGGGTGAGTTATTGGGTAAGTTTTCTCCAGGGCTTTTTGTCACTGATGACTTATACATAGAGTGTGTAAGCAATTCCTAAGTCAGAAGAAAAGGTTTTGGTTTTGTGTCTAAAAAGTGACACCTCTCCTATGAATTTTAATTTCTGATCTAGTCTTTCTTTTCTCCGTGACTGATTAAAAGCAACTTTAAACAGTAGACACCAGTAACATCAGTAAACACGAGATACTGAAATTATCTTTACTTCTCGTTCATTGCTACAACACTTGTGCCGAGAAACATATACAAGTTAACCTCTTTGTCTTTTGTTTTAGTGGCCGAAAGCCACCTGCTCAGCGTGCATCCTTTGTCAGTGATAAGGAAAATCCTTTTCGAGTATGTTTTAAATTAGCATATGCTGCATACTCATTTAATTAAATTACGTATAACTCAGTTGTATTTTACTGAAATTTAATAGCTATAACTGCGAACGACATATAAATGCATTAATGATAAATTAGGTTCTATTAACATTCAATTTAAAGGGAGTCGATTAATGACACTAAACAACACTTTTAAATTTTTCCGGAACATGTTTCAGAGACTTTGCCTCCATCCTCAACCGGCCATCGACTGGTTCTCATTGGTGTAGTTGACAATATTTTGTCATAGGTCTCCTCTGGTGGCGGTTTGAGGAACTTGCTGAACAAATCTTTCTGGGGGATGTCCAAATTGATTACTTTGTTCCTATTTTTAGAAATTAAGATTTGTTCCCATGTGGATAGTTCTTGTTTTCGTGATGTATGTTTTAGTAGTTTTGGTTCTGGATTTATGTTGTGGTTTTTTTCCCAAAAATGCGTGGCAACTGCTGATTTTTCTAATTGTTTATATTTTATGTTTCTAAAGTGTTCCTTTGCTCTTGTTTCTAAATTTCTTTTTGTTTTTCCAATATAAATTTGACTACAGTCACAACATTCAATTTGATATATACCAGATTGTTTGTTAGATGGAATGGCATCTTTGATGTTTGAACAAATTAGGTTTTTTTAAGGAGAAATGGTTGGCTGGTGCTAGTTGAATGTTTTGTTTTTTGAAGACTTTTTTGAATTTATCAAAGGCCCATGGATGATAAGTGAATTTTTTGAAAATCATATTAGTTTCTGTAGCTGAGAGGGTTGTAGTTTCCTTTATTAGCTTCTTTTTTGCTAAGTTCACTTTTTTGTCTACTAATGATTTGGGAAAGTTGTTTTTTTTGTGCTATTTCAATAATTTTGTTGTATTCTGTTTTGTATTCTTCTGCTGTGAGAGGGATGTTTGACCAGTCTGTGTGCTAAACTATTGAAGATTGCCTGTTTGTGGGATCTTGGGTTGTAGCCATTAGCTTTTATGTAGTTGTCTGTCTGTGTTGGTTTTCTGTAAATACCAAAGTTTAGTATGTTTTTATTTCTCATTATTTTTAGATCCAAAAATGGTAAATACTCATCTTTTTCTATTTCTACAGTGAACTTGATGCTTTTTTCTTGGATGTTTAAAAGTTTTAGTGCATCACTGATGTGTTTTTTTGGTACTATCGCAAAGATGTCATCTACATATTGTTGCCAGAGTTTGAACATCCAAGGGAAACCTTTGGTGATCCTTATTTCTAATGCACTCATGTACAGATCAGCCAGGAAGGGTGATAGGGGGTTGCCCATTGCTAAACCTGAAGTTCGGTGGAAATATTTTGTTTGAAACTGGAAGAAATTTTGTTCTATGCATATTTTGGTTAGTTTGATGTAATATGAAATTTCAGGTGATGACATTCGAAGTGATTTGAGCCATTTTTCTATCAACAGTGGGAGTTGATTAACTGGTATGCTGGGAAACAGTGATTTAACATCAAACAAGACTAGTGTGTCCTCTTCTTTTAGTTCAGTATCCTTAATGTGTTCTATAAGTTCATAGGTATTTTTGATGCTTAGGCTGTCGAATTTTGGAAATGAGTTGAATTTGTTTATTAGCCACTTTGCAAGTTTGTATGTTGGTGAATTTATACTGCTAACTATAGGTCTCATTGTTATGGATGGTTTGTGTATTTTGGGTAAGCCATAAAGTCTAGGTAAGGTTGGGTTATCCGGTTTAACTGTATATATGCTTGATTTTGCTATTGTTTTTTCAAATGATTGTATGCAATTTGTCAGAGGATTTTTGTTAATGATTTCATATTCATTGTCAGTTAGCATTTCTTCCATTTTTTCAATATAATCTGATTTATCCATTATGACTGTCTTGTTGCCTTTGTCTGCCTTGGTGTATATCACGTTTTTCTGCTTCAAAGAATGGATAATATTATGTTTTCTCTTCTGAAAGAATCTGTTTTGTATTTCCTCCAAAATATTCTCACATTGGCTTTTTACTGAATTTTGTTTGGATACTGGTAGAACCTGTGTCGAAATGTTGATATCTTCAAATATCAGATATTTGAAGACTACATTGCAGATGAAAGCAGATGAAGCAGAAAAACGTGATATACACCAAGGCAGATAAAGGTAACAAGACAGTCATAATGGATAAATCAGATTATATTGCAAAAATGGAAAAAATGCTAACTGACAATGAATATGAAATCATTAACAAAAATCCTCTGACAAATTGCATACAATCATTTGAAAAAACAATAGCAAAATCAAGCATATATACAGTTAAACCAGATAACCCAACCTTACCTAGACTTTATGGCTTAACCATAATACACAAACCATCCATAACAATGAGACCTATAGTTAGCAGTATAAATTCACCAACATACAAACTTGCAAAGTGGCTAATAAACAAATTCAACTCATTTCCAAAATTTGGCAGCCTAAGCATCAAAAACACCTATGAACTTATAGAACACATTAAGCATACTGAACTAAAAGAAGGGGACACACTAGTCTTGTTTGATGTTAAATCACTGTTTCCCAGCATACCAGTTAATCAACTCCCACTGTTGATAGAAAAATGGCTCAAATCACTTGGAATGGCATCACCTGAAATTTCAGATTACATCAAACTAACCAAAATATGCATAGAACAAAATTTCTTCCAGTTTCAAACAAAATATTTCCACCGAACTTCAGGTTTAGCAATGGACAACCCCCTATCACCCTTCCTGGCCGATCTGTACATGAGTGCATTAGAAATAAGGATCACCAAAGGTTTCCCTTGGATGTTCAAACTCTGGCAACAATATGTAGATGACATCTTTGCGATAGTACCAAAAAAACACATCAGTGATGCACTAAAACTTTTAAACATCCAAGAAAAAAGCATCAAGTTCACTGTAGAAATAGAAAAAGATGAGTATTTACCATTTTTGGATCTAAAAATAATGAGAAATAAAAACATACTAAACTTTGGTATTTACAGAAAACCAACACAGACAGACAACTACATAAAAGCTAATGGCTACAACCCAAGATCCCACAAACAGGCAATCTTCAATAGTTTAGCACACAGACTGGTCAAACATCCCTCTCACAGCAGAAGAATACAAAACAGAATACAACAAAATTATTGAAATAGCACAAAAAAACAACTTTCCCAAATCATTAGTAGACAAAAAAGTGAACTTAGCAAAAAAGAAGAAGCTAATAAAGGAAACTACAACCCTCTCAGCTACAGAAACTAATATGATTTTCAAAAAATTCACTTATCATCCATGGGCCTTTGATAAATTCAAAAAAGTCTTCAAAAAACAAAACATTCAACTAGTACCAGCCAACCATTTCTCCTTAAAAAAACCTAATTTGTTCAAACATCAAAGATGCCATTCCATCTAACAAACAATCTGGTATATATCAAATTGAATGCTGTGACTAGTCAAATTTATATTGGAAAAACCGAAAGAAATTTAGAAACAAGAGCAAAGGAACACTTTATGTACATAAAATATAAACAATTAGAAAAATCAGCAGTTGCCACACATTTTTGGGAAAAAAACCACAACATAAATCCAGAACCGAAACTACTAAAACATACATCACGAAAACAAGAACTATCCACATGGGAACAAATCTTCATTTCTAAAAATAGGAACAAAATATTCAATTTGGACATCCCCCAGAAAGATTTGTTCAGCAAGTTCCTCGAACCGCCACCAGAGGAGACCTATGACAAAATATCGTCAACTACACCAACAAGAACCAGTCATTGGCCGGTTGAGGATGGAGGCAAAGTTTCTTAAACATGTTCCGGAAAAATTTAAAAGTAAGTGTTGTTTAGTATCATTAATCGACTCCCTTTAAATTTAATTTATTATAACAACACTGTTCTCAACACTTCCAAGAAAGGAATTCTATTAACATGTTTCTAAATTATATTTTTTCCAGGGCCTGCAAATATTTATGTATAAATACAAATTACGTATAACTGGATTACGTATAAAGCAGGTTCAGCTGTATTTCCTTGAACAACTATTCCATTGTTATGCCATTTCTCTTTATTTTTTTGGTAATTATAGTTTCATAAGGTGTATATACTAAGTTAGAAAGCTCAGTCAGACTTGAAAAGCCTTGCTGTGGCATTGGATTTTTCAAATTTGATTCAACTTTCCATATACAGTAGACTCGTAATTATCCATGATAATAAGGACAATATTAGCATGGATAAAGCAAAACAGCAGTTAATCAAAACATTACTGTAATCCCTATTACTGTGTACTAATATGAGGTATGTATATACATGGCTCAGAAGTTGATGTTCCTATATTTACTGATCTTAATGATCTTAAATTTATGAACAGATAAGTAAAATGTAAGAAAAAAGAAACTTAACTGAAACCTTTGGAACCACTTTATCCAGTATTACAATAAAGAGTCATAGCATTCATTGTGCCTCAAACTTGAAGGATTGCTGATATGTCCTGAACAACATTTCTGTACATTGAAAAACTTCTTCACGCTTCAACCCATGACATGGGTGTATAATTGAAATAGGCAGTGTCTCCTGGAGAACCTTCTTCCACAGAAATCAAAATTCTCGCTTGCACAATTTTATTGGCTTTATGATCAGGTAACTAATAAGAGGGCACTATAAGTTGGTGATTGACAGTTGAAGGAGAGGGATGCCACTTTACTGCCCCTCTCCACATGTTTAGGCAACAAAGATGACAGTAGTGGGGTTGCTTTAACGTATGCACCATATTTCTGGAAATTTGCATACTGCAGTAAATATAAGACTGTCTGCACATTTCATAAGTGCCGAGTTACCTAATTACAGCATACAAAATCTTCCAAATGATCAACAAATGGTTAGCTCAGCCATACCTGCACAGAATGATGCATTTTATTCCAAGAGCAATAGCTACTTATTTCAGTCACTGCTGTTGCTATTGCTTTTCTCATGGTCATTGTCAGAGCTGCAGCATATTTCTCTTTCCCTACTCTAGCTATGCTATTTTTACCTACACCAACAGCAGCTGAGGTTCTGTCTAGTACTTTTGAAATGGGAATTATTGGACCACCATTGTCTCTTTCTTCTTCAAAATATATTCTTATGAAACATATAATTTCCCTTGGTTGTGCTTTAATTGGGATTCAGTGCCCAAAATCATTTTTTGTGGTCTTCACAGATAAGCTTCTTTTTGTGGTTCTGTAGCACAAGTGTTTATGGCAGCCATAAGTAACAATATTAGCTAAATATTAAACTTACACACCACAAATGCATATGCCCAATGATCACTGAAACACGTGAAGTATGTTGCAATAATGTAAAGCTGTTTACACCTTGTGAAACATTCACTACTAGAGAGCAACTAACAAATGGTATTTTGATACCACTGATTAATAAGCGAAGCAATAATAATAGTGTATGTCTACTGTTAGAAGAGTGTCATGCATAAAACTCATGGTGTAATGTGATAGAGCTTGCAATATAGGGGTTGCTATGGCAACAATGTGCTTTTGATTGGTGGATTGCTAGTTTCTAGGCAACCACAGTGACATGTCAATGATGTTTTCATCCCTTCTTGTTTTTGCACCTTATTACCCAGTGGCTGAGCAAATGTCAATTACCAACTTACAATGCAGCAACTATAACATTCTTTTGCACACATTTTTCATTTTCTTGTTAAGTTAACCAATGTTTTCCTACAAGATAACCCAAATTACATTTTACACTGTGTATCTTTCAACAACTGAATGCATTCTTTCAGCTTTTTTCTAGCTATGTTTGTGCTATTGCCAAGTTTGAAATGTTTCTGTTAATGCATGCCAAACTTCCCTTCAAGTTGCAATCGATCAGTAAGCCTGACAAATTGCTATTGCTGCAGCATTTTGTCTATCAAAGTCACTGACTTTATTTGCTACATCAAAACCACCAGAATAAAGGTACACACATTGATGCAATACATCAGTGCATTGATATAGGCTCTGGAGAAAATTGTATGTCAGGTGCTCTTTCACAAAATGTAAGGTGATTTCAAGTTTGATTCAAGTCTGTCAACCTGTGAAAATGTGAAGTGTTGGCCAGGCAAGTTACAGGAACATTTATTTATTGAAATGGTTTAATTATACTACATAGAAAGTACAATACAGTATTAAAGCAATATTAAAATTATAAATAAAAATATACTATCATAAAACTTACACCAAATTAGATAATAACTTTTAATTAGAAGTAAACAAATTCAAAGTCATGCCTTTGCCATTTATATGGCACTACATTGGTTAGAAGTAAAACATTTTCATATTTAATGCAATGTGGCTATAAAATAATCATGTTTTTATCCAACAATCTACCTGTGCTTAGGAAGTACATGTTTCAGGCACCAAGTTTATAAATAATAATAATAATAATAATAATGATAATAATAATAAATTTAGCCCATAGACATTCCATAAGGTAAAGGCCTCCTTCCATTGTGTAAGGACTATGATACAATGAAGCACAAAATTTTTATAGAACGCGTTTCGTTAGGATCTTCCTAACATCATCAGCTGTTGTCGACTGTTGAAGATCCTAACGAAATGCATTCTAGGTAAATACTAGCAATAAGTGGAACATTGAGTATTCGTTTGACTCAAAATTATATAACAGCCTCCTGTTTACACAAGGACAAGCTTGTTCTTAGGCTCCAGATGCGAGCAACTCCTTGGGAGCTTTGTGGTGTTAACTGTTTCTTCTTTTCTCTATTCCTATTTTCCACTCTACTTGTCCCCCAAGCACTTCTGCACTGCACTTTGCACATATTGCACTCACTATCATTGTCTTTTTGTCCCACTGGGTGCTTGTTGATTCTTGTTTATTGCCAACTGTCTCCATACATATCTGTTTCTTGCCACTCTTGTCCATTGACTTCTCACTTTGTTTCTGAAGTAGTACACCCATATGGTTGTTTGGCGCCTCATGTTTCTGTGTCCTTCCTTTGGATCTCACATTGTGGTCCGGTGTGTCCATTTCTGTTAATCCATGCATGATATGTGCCCACCTCATTTCCATTTTATCAAATTGCACATTTTAATTCTTCATTCCTAATTCTGTCCCTTAGTGAAACATTTAGAATTTTATGCTCCATTGTACTTTGACACACCTGTAGCTGCTTTTTCAGTTTTTCTGTCAAGGACCATGTTTGACAACCATAGAGTAGCGTTGGCATTACACATTTATCTAGTATTTCTGCTTTTGAACTTACTTTTTGTCTCTTGTCTGTGAGTATGAACTTGAGTGACCAAAATTTGTTCCATGTTAGTCCTATTCTGCGTTTGATAGTGAGATGTTTTGTTGTAGGCACAAGTTTAGGGTTCCTCAACTTCCAGATTTATTGATATTCCTCTCTGGTATTTGCTGGTTATGAGAATTGAGGAAAATCGAGAAAAACCTATCAGGGAGGGCAGTCCTTGCAGGGTTTGGGCTTAGGACCTCATGAATGCAAGTCTTACACGTTACGCAGAGGCATCTTGGAAACTGTTATGTGGCAGAACATATTGTCGCCAATCACATTGTTGGTTGGAGCCACTGCAAAGCCGGAGCTATGCGTGGTCAGAGAGAGATAGTGGCACGCAGCGCTAAATGCTTGCCGAGAGAGAAAGAGACAGATAGTTCCATCTTTCTGTTGCTGTGGTTGCAATCGTTATCAAACGATCGATTACATTCTAGAAAAATGACTGGAGTTATAAAAACCACACAAAGGTTAGAGCGAGTCAGTTGCTAGTGAGTTGTCAGTTGTGTGTGCAGCTGTGCAGTGTGTGGGTTATTGAAGTGTACCGCAGTGAATTCTTTTGTTTGTCTACGTATGGCAGTGGAACAAGACGATGTTGAAGACTTGCTGTGTATGTCATGTCATTTTTACTGCAGCAAGGGGTGTACAAAGTTATTGTTTACTGCAATAAAGAGCATTTTAAATTTCTGGAAACAAGACTTTAATTCTACAAACCCCCTCAAGTCACAATATCTTAATAAATATAAATGCTCTACCTGAATGTAAATGTTTCCTTGAAAATTCAACTTCTAAAGAGTACCCAACAATAAAATTGATTGGAAGGTCTGTTGATCCAAGTAATGTTCAGGTATTAAATGTACAGCCTCAGTTTCTCAGCAGTAAGGGTGTTACTGTTTTTCTACAGTTTATTTCATAAGCCTCTGATCTTTGAATGAAGTAGAGGTAAACAGTGTTTATCGTTAATATAATTTTGAGTCAAACTAGTACTCCATGCTCCATATATTTTGCTAGCATTTACCTAGAACACATTTCGTTAGGATATTCCTAATATCCTCAGCTAATGTCAATTGTTGAATTTTGATTTGGTGAATTCCTTGGAGGCAATAGGGGCATCTCTGTTGGTACTTGATGTACTTGAAATTCAGATTTTCTTCAAAGGTGGTGTTGAAATTGAAGAGTTTTCCTTCATATTTCTTTATAAATATCATTTTCTACTTGGTTAATGCAGTTGGATCATGAACCCTTTTTAATAAATGGATTTCTTGTTCTATATCATGATTCTCATTCCAAAAGTGGTATGCTACTGCCGATTTGTCTGTTTCTTTGTCTTGATGTTTCTAAAATGCTCTTTAAGCCTAATGTTCAAATTCCTTTTTGTTTTGCCAATGTAAAAGTTATTACAGCCTTTGCAATTTATCTGGTATACAGCTGAGTTTTGGTCTGTAGGGCCAAAGTAATGTTGTGTTCTTGGAAGACTTTTTGGAAAAGGTGTGTAGCTCTGGGATGGTGTGTAAATTTTCTCTATAAAGTTTTATTTCTGATTGGGTAAAGAGTAGTTATTTGTCTGCATCTCTGTTGTCTTTTGAATTTATCAATTTTTGTTTTTGACCAATTCATCACTGAATCCATTGTATTCTTCACTGTGAACTATATGCTTGTACTCTTTGATATATTCCACCTTGTTTAAGGAGACATTAACCAGCCTGTAAGTTGAACTGTCGATAACAGCATGCTTAAGTTGTCTTGGGTAGCATCCATCTTATTTTATGAAATTCTCTGTGAGAAATACGTAAAATATGAAGCTATTAACAGTGAAGCAAACAAATATATACAAATATAATAATTTGTAGCTTAAAACTTCAGTTATCTTATAAGAAATAATGATAATTCTTATAAATTCCCCAGGATTGCGATTTCATGTATATTGTATTTCATTAGCTGAAGATGTGTATAAGTATACATGAAATCCAAATTCTAGTTTTTTGTTTTCTGATTAGTTTCAAGTCTAAGAAAGTGATTTCATTGTTTTTATCTTTTTTTGCAGAAAATTTTATTGAGGGATTCTGTTAATTAAGTAGTCTTAACGCATCATCCACCTGTTTCTCATTTACTGTTAAGAGTAGTGTTTATCATTATTTCTTTTCTCGGCTTCCAGGTGGTCCGCATCCTGTTGGCATAAAGTCTTAAAATCTTGCTGACTGGGCCTAGTGAAGAAGTCTAACATAGTTTATGGCAAAACATCGGCAAGATTTTATGCCAACAAGACATGGACCACACTGGAAGCCAAGGAAAGAAGTAATGGATAAAGGTCGTCTACAAATAGTTTTTTCAACCATTTAGTATTTATCATTATTGATGTTAAATTTATTTTATAAATTCTTTGTGCATACAGAAGAAGCCATTTGGATTAGGTTGGTTTCATTTAAGATTATTTTGTGTTATGAGACTATCTTAAAAATACCTCCTACCTGGAGCAATTCTGTCAGCAATTGAAAGTGAAAGCTTCTCCCTCCCTCTAGAATTTTAGCAGTAAGATCTGACCCATCTATAAATGTCATACACATGTGAAAGAAGGTTGATCTCAATGGCTCAGATACACATGCATCATGCAGCTGCTGGTCTCTCAAATGTCAGTATCATAGTGACTATCTACTCAGGCTATTTTCTAACCCACCCACTATTACTCCATGACACTTCTTGGTAACGCCTGCTATTTATTCTACCCAGTCTTCTATTTGAGCAGGATACTTGTCTCTCTCTTGAGCACTAGCTGCTAGTATTCAACATTTCAAGAACACTGACTTGTTGCTCAATGACACATTATGTTGGTCAACTGCAGAGAAGACACTTTTTCTCCTGAGGTTTATCTTTGATACCATTGTTAAACCCTACAAATTATACAAGCCAACATTGAAAATATATATACTTAAGATGAGTCGCTGCTAGTAACATTAACATCACTTTTTTAATCTCTGTTAACGTACAAAAGTGAATCGAGAAGATATTGCTTCACTCAATGTGTCAATATCTTCTCGATTCACTTTTGTACTAATTTGTGCTTCACTGTCCCTACGCTTCTTCCAAATTTATACTCTGTTAACGTATTTAGGGAACATATGTTCCCATCTTCAGAAGCTGTCCAACTTACCCATGTTGTTCAGGTTCAGATTTATTCTGCTATTTGCAACATTTTTTACAAAGCATCATCAAAAAGTAACACCAAAATTACATGTTTACAGTTCAAAATAAAAACAAATAAATCTATTGTTGTTTCTGTTGTTGTGGTTATATATAATAGTGGCATCATGTGGTGGTGAAATGTACTTCCAGAGGGTACTTGGTGTCAGTAAATCAAAATTCTTTAACTGTTATATGTGTTTCAAAATGAAGATCTTTTCCCATGTGTCCAATTCTGCTGCATGGCTGATCGGTTTGCTTAGTCTAATGCTCGGTTTGATGTTATGGTTGGTTGTCCAGAAATGGTGTGAAACTGCACATTTATCTATGATAGATGATTTTGTAAATTTCACCTTTTTTGTCTTCTGGTATACAAAATCAATTGCTCCGATTGTGATAAAGTATATATAGGAAAAACAAAAAGAAATCTGGAAACCAGACTAAAGGAACATATGAGATTTTAAAAATACAAGCAAATGGATAAATCTGCAGTTTCACACCATTTCTGGACAACCAACCATTACATGAAACTGAACATTACTATGCAGAAGAATTGGACACATGAGAAAAGTTCTTCATCTTGAAACACAAATGACAGTTAATGAATTGTGATTTACTGCCACCCACCACCAAATGATGCTGCTACACAGGTAAGTTGAACATGTTCTGAAGACAGGAACACTTGTTAACAGAGATTAAAAAAAGTGATGTTAGTGTTACTAGTACTGACTCATCTGAAGTAAATATATTGCAACACATCACTGTTCCTAGCTTCTTCCATATATAAATTGAAAATGTATTGTGCAGAAAACCATTGTTCCTTACCAAATTAACCATGAAAGTAACTGATTAGCTTTCGTTTATAGACAGGTGGTGGTATTGATATCATGTAATGATAAAGTATTAGTTCTGAACTTCCTGAATTGCCTTCGAAAACCTGCATGTGGTAAACAGCATGATGATATTGCCTTCAGGAAGCATGCTGGGTGTATTGGTTTCATTTGTAGTCTATTTTTAGCCCAGGTGCTTAGTTTCGGGAAATAGTAGCAAAGTGTCTGTGAACATGTTTCTTTTCTTTCACTTTTTAAAGTCATCTAGTTTCATAATAGTGCTTCAGTATAATATGTGTTAAGCGAGTCTAAAGTTACATGCCTTGCAAATTCAGATTAGATCTACAAAATGAAAGATTATTAAGTGTGAATCCTGGTCTACAGTAAATGTGTGGTATGTGAAATAAAAGGTCAACAAAGATTTTTATTTCCTATTGATGAAATATGAATCTGCTGATATTACAGGGAAACTGAGAAGAAGGAAATATCAGAGAGGAGGTAAAGTAACCAAAGTGTGGCCTTGAATGCTATATATGTATGAAAGGTGTCAAATTGTTGTGACAATGTTAATGCAGCAAAGGTTATTTGTATAAATATTTTTCCATTTGTTAGACATGTGCATATTCAGTTGTTTCGCTAGATGACTCATAAGAAAAAGGCCAATTAGCCATTTGAAACAGTGTTAGTCTTCAGTTGCTTCAAAGTATAACCATCATGTTAAAGGTTCACCTTCACCTGGGCATTCCGCCCAAAAACAAGAAAGAAAACATAGAACAAGTACATATGTATGCTAGTGGCAGAAAAATTGTAAAAAATGTATACTAATGCAGAAAGTTGTCATCCGTTATTTGGAAAACTGTTTTGAGATCTACCATACCCAAAAATCATATTACACTATTAAAATGCTTCCAGCATTAGGCATACAACATTTCACAAAATAAATTGTATTGGTGACTTAAATGAAATGTTTAAACTTTACAGCATACTCAACTGTACAATATATTTGGTTTGTTAATAATGCTGTCGTTGCCAGTATCATATCAGCTGTGCTCGAGCTTTCGGCCATATTACACTCCATGCCCTTCATCAGGAACTAAAGTGAGGCTGAAATTTTAATGACACCAAAGTTCTTGACCACTTCAACTAATACTTTGATCAACTTGTTGAAGAATCTAGGGAAGTTAAATTAAACCCCTAAAATTTAAACAGACTCTGGACGCAAACTGAGCATGGCTTGGGTACCAGCCATCAAACACATGATCCTAGACAATACATGCTCACCCCACCACAGGCAAACGACCCAATCACTGCACTCTCCACACTCATTGGGTAGGACCTAACTAGTTCTGCCCATCTTCTTTTAAATATATATACACTAGCATAAAAGTGAATCAGAAGATATTGACACATTGCTTCACTCACACTGTTTATTCACAGGACATGTTTCAAGAGCTTTTGCTCTTATCATCAGCTGGTACTCGATTAGTGCAAGTTGTAGTGGTTTCCTCTTTCTCCGTATCGTCAATAGATGGCGTGATGTACTTATCAAAGATGTCCGGTGGTGGAGTTTCAAAATTCATGACTCTATGACGATTTTTGTTAATGAAGATTTTTTCCCATACGGAATGGTCTATGGGGCGATTAACGTATTTTCGTATTTTATTAGAGATGTTTCCAAGTTGATCCAAGTTGATGTCATGTCTAGTATTCAAAAAATGAAAAGCCACTGCTGATTTTTGTTCCATTTATACCTATTTATATCGGCGGCCGTTCTCCTTTGGAACATACCGAAGGTGTTAACTCGTTATCTTTGGTTTTTAATCATTACATCACGCACACATTCACACTCTCCAGACTCTGGGGAAGATGGGGAATTATCTTGGTCAGAGAAAAATCCCCACCCCAACTACCGGGAATCGAACCCGGGACCCCTAGCACTGTCGGCAGGTGCTCTACCGACTGAGCTACGGGGCCAGCCACTGCTGATTTTTCTGTTTCACCATTTTTAATGGTTCTTATATGTTCTTTAGTTCTAATGTTAATATTTTGTTTTGTTTTTCCGATATAAATTTTAGGGCAAATTTCACATTTGATCTCATAGATTCCTGGGTTTTCTTTGGTAGTGATTGAATTTTTGGGAGGGCCTTTTAACAAGTTTCTGATATTAAACCTATTTTGAGGTGCAAGAATTACTTTGTGTTTTGAGTAGATTTTTTGGAATTTATTATAGGCTGATGGATGGAAGATGAATTTTTTAAATTTTGTTCTCTTTTTCTCCTGTAGGTTCTAGGGTGGTGGTTTCTTTTATTTTCTTAGCTTTGTTGAGTCTGTTAACTGTTTTGTCTACTAAATTTGGGTTGAAACCATTGGATATAGCTACTTTTTTATGTGTAGGTATTCTTCTTGATAATCTTCTCTGTTTAGTGGGAAGTTGATCATCTGAAAGATTAAACTGTTGAAAATGGCATGTTGGTGTTGTTTTGGGTTGAAACTGTTGTTCTTAATATAATTATCTGTGTGTGTCGGTTTCCTGTAAATACCAAAAGTGAGTTTGTTGTTCATTTTTTTGATCTTGATTTCCAAAAAGGGAAGCACACCATCCTCTTCTGTTTCCAGTGTAAATTTTATAGCTGGATTTTGTATATTCAAAAGTCTAAGACCATCTTGTATGAGTTTTTTAGGTACTATTGCAAAAATGTCATCAACATAGCGATACCACACTTTGAAATAATTTGGAAAAGCTTTTGTGATATGTGTTTCAAAAGCACTCATAAATAAATCTGCCAAGAAGGGAGACAATGGGTTGCCCATAGCTAGGCCCGTTTTTTGTTTATAGATCTGTCCATTAAAGCTGAAAACATTCTGATTGATACAAATTTCTGTAAGTTGTGAAAGTTCTTCTATTTCTTCAGATGTTATTTGTATTGATTCCAGCCATTTTTTGAGAAGTGGAATAAGCTCATTGGTAGGTATACTTGGATATAAAGAAATGACGTCAAAGGAAACTAAAGCATCTGTAGAGTTGATCTTTGTGTTCTTCAGGAGATTTAACAATTCAAACGAGTTTTTGATACTTAAATTTTCAAATTTTGTAAAGGATCTGAAGATTTGAACCAGCCATTTTGAAAGTTGGTAAGTGGGTGCATCAATGTTATTAATTATTGGTCTGAGGGTAATTTCAGGTTTATGTATTTTGGGTGAACCGTATATGTATGGTGTTTTTGGACTGTCTATTTTATTGTTCAATTTATCTTTTTTAGTCATGATTTTACTATTTTTAATTGCTAATTCCGCAGATTTGCATGCTTTCTTTAATGGGTTGTTTTCTAGTTTAACAAATTCTTTTCCGTTTAAAAGGTTGTCCATTTTTTTTGCGATAGTCTTCTTCGTCCAATATCACTATTTTGTTACCTTTGTCTGCTTTTGTGTAGACTACCGGTAAATTTTTGATTAATTTTTTATATGAATATCTTTTTGAATTTGCATTTTGAATATGATCTAGAGTTTCTATGCACTGTGTTCTAATCGTAGATTTTTTATTATTGTTCAAATTATATATCGCTATTTCAATGTCAGCGATATAGTTTTCACTGTTTTTTGTGTAATCTATACATGTTTTTAGGCCTTTGTTTAGAAAATCTATTTCTTTCTCCATGAAGTTGCATGTGGATAGATTCGCTACATTGTTAGGTTTTTGACATGAGAGTAATAAATCTTGCTTTTTATGTGGATTTGGTTCTTGCTTCTTTTGAAGATTGATGAATTTTTGTTTCAAAATGGCTGTTTTCTTACGCATTTTCAAATTAAGAATTGACAGCATATTGTTTTCTAAGTTAGACCACATGGCCGGGTTCATACATTTGGAAGTGTAGTTCATATATTTTTAATTCTGTGGAATGTAATGAATTGTAGTGGTTTATTCCCATTTTAATTACCCGTTTTTCTGCTGATTTTTGTTGTTTGCTATTATTCTTGTGTTTAACAATTTTTCTGACGAAAATGGGTGTTATATTAAATTTCAAACATTTCTTTAGAAAACATATGTCCGCAGAGGTATTTCTTTTCTTTTGATTCAGCTTTAGAAAAAGTTTGATGTCTTTTTTCATACCTTCAGATACAGTATTGAAAGAGGAAAGCAAGTTTACTGTTGGTCCTCCATCTTGGTTGACAGTATAAAAATAACACTATCGAGATTTGAATGCTTCTCAGACTAGTAGGCCTAATCACTCAAAGTATAAACTTGAAAGAAGCGTAGGGACAGTGAAGCACAAATTAGGACAAAAGTGAATCGGAAGATTTGACACATTGCTTCACTCACACTGTCCTGTGAATAAACAGTGTGAGTGAAGCAATGTGTCAATATCTTCCGATTCACTTTTGTGCTAATTTGTGCTTCACTGTCCCTACGCTTCTTTCAAGTTTATACTTTGAGGGATATACTAGCATGTTTTCACCCCCTCTTTAGTTCTTGATGAAGTTCAAGTTTTTTTTATATACATTTAACATGGCTGATCACCTGTGAAGCAGGTGAAAGTTTCAAGTCTTCCATCATGTAGGAGTTCTTTTACATGCCACTAAATCTAGTGACATGGGGTTGTTGTCAAGGACGCTTAAAAACCATCATTTTGGGCTACATTTGAACCTGCGACCTTGGGATCATTAGGGAACACCTAACTCGGTCATAGATTGACCCTACAAAGTTCACAAGCCATTTAGCACATTGTGTCCTGTACTGACTGTCAGGTTTAGCACAACATTGACACCTGCCCAAAACACTTGTCGGTATGACACGTCCTTTTAGATTGTTTTAGCCTAGAACATTTCCGCAGGTCTCTCCAGCAGTCGGCCAGCTTGGCAGAGATACTCGCAGATGACGAGATGGCAGTAGGCAAAGTTTTAGCGTTCGTTTTAGATCTCAATTTTAGAATTTAGACCCCAGCAATTGGTTTTTTTACTATTTTACCCTTTTTATGGTTTTAAGTCTCCATTTTAGTCTTTGCCACTCTGTCATGCGTTGGTTTTATCTCTATTTTATTTAATAGATTTTTCTTTTAGCGTGTTAGTCTTTTAGTCAGTTTTATCACAATTGGCTTTTTAAGGATGCTGATGACCTAGAAGTTAAGCGCCCTTAAACCCAACCATCATCATCACCTGCCCAAAACAAAACAAAAATTACAAACTATCACAGTAAAATGAGGGCTTACTTAAATTATGAGCTTTTATTCCTTTTAAACAGCTTTCATATGTTATGATATAATTACTTTTTCACAAAGCATTCTGGTTATATTAAACCAAATGCAAACGTAGAATTTTTGGCATTGAATTTTTCAGTCTGACTTTATGTACCATAATCTTAGCCTGCACAGGTTTAGAAGAGTGATTAGTTTCCATCAATTGGAATTACTCTTTGAAATACAGTGCACATTGACTGCTGACAGTAGGATTGTTTATATGGAACTCAAATAGTTAATAGCATCACTTGCACATTACACAAGAAAATTACTATACTTATAAGATAAAAGTGAATTGAGAAGACATTGCTTCACTTCTTGATTCACTTTTATTTTAACTTGTGCTTCACTGTCTCTACGCTTCTTTCAACTTTTATACTTTGTACTATACTTTTACCTCAGTGTACTGCAGACACACTTACACTTAATATATTCATCAAAGACTTGCACAAAAGTAATAAGCTAAAGAATAATTTTGAAGTTTATCCTCCAACATTGTCATATTGGATGATGAATGAAATGGGTGAAATGATGCTTAAACGAGCCCAGTGTCCATAGAGCTTAGAGTTATGTGAATTTCATCTTTCAGGATAAGAAAAAAACCCAAGAAAAAAAGCTTATCGATATAATTCACCATGACCGAAATTTGAACTTGGTACCTCTTGAACATGAGGCAGACATGCTACCACCTATGCTACAGAGGCAGGCATAGTTTGAAGTGATTCACTACTGCACTAAAACAGTATGGCAGAACTGCATAAGTTATCTTGAGCAACAATGCAGTCTTGCTTGAACAATACAATGGTTAACTTGTTGACATTACACAACCCGAAAGCAATAATGTGTGAAACCATTTGACACAACTGTTAACTCCACTTGTCTACCTTTTACCTACTTGAAAGTCCAATTTCTATAGAAAAGTAGCAAATGCACTGAAACACAGAAGCCAGCTAGTTAATTATGGAGAATTTAAAGAACTAAACAGGTTTTCCCTCTGGATCTGTATCTTAAAATTAGTTGCATAATTTGCATTTGAAGTTTCCACATACAGATATTTTCATGGCATTCTCTTGATCATTTATGTGAGCCCCAGTAGCTGATAGCCAGAGCCCAAATTTTAATGGCTGCATCTTTGTTTTGATGATACTAGGCCAATGCTATGTAGAAAATATACAGAACTCATGTTTTGAGTGAAACTGTACTACTTTTATGGGCCATTTTTGCAGCGTATTTAGATATTTTAAACAGCAACCCAGGTTTATCTTAATTTTTTGCAAGTTTGATTATATTCTTATAATATTAGTAGAAGCAAGTTTCAGAACCTCAAAGTCTAAAAATTCTTAGAAATCTGTTGAAATGTTAACTCTTCTATGCATCGAGATTTAACTGCGTCAGTCGCACAAGTTAAAAACAAAACAGTCGCACAAGAGCTGTAGATGCAAACGAAGATTTGCGAAACATGTCCTCAAAATAGGTACGAAAGTGAAGCAGATGTGTAAGAAATACGACTCATCTAAAATTTAATAATCTTCTATGCATATTTTATTATATGTTTGGACTTGTCCGGTAAACAGTTAATGTCTTTTATAAAATGGATTGTCCTTTAAAGGAATGTAGGGGTCAGTCTATGCCCTACTTCTGAAGAGTGCAGCATGTCAAAGTATAAAATTGAAAGAAGTGTAGAGATAGTGAAGCGCAACTTAGCACAAAAGTGAATCGAGAAGATATTGACACACTGCTTCACTCACACTGTTTTTTCACAGGACATGTTTCAAGAGCTTTTGCTCTTATCATCAGCTGGAACTCGACTGGTGCAAATTGTAGTGGTTTCCTCTTTCTCTGTATTGTCGATAGATAGCATGATGTACTTGTCAAAGATGTCCGGTGGGGGAGTTTCAAAATTCATGACTAACAAAAATCGTCATAGTCATGAATTTTGAAACTCCACCACTGGACATCTTTGACAAGTACATCATGCCATCTATCGACGATACAGAGAAAGAGGAAATCACTACAATTTGCACCAGTCGAGTTCCAGCTGATGATAAGAGCAAAAGCTCTTGAAACATGTCCTGTGAAAAAACAGTGTGAGTGAAGCAGTGTGTCAATAGCTTCTCGATTCACTTTAGTGCAGCATGTGTTTTTCCTACTGTTAGAATGGCGTTCATACAGCTGTGTTGTTCTCACAAGAATGTGACTAGAAGGAATATAATTAATATAATTTTAAGTTGAACTAGTACTTGATGCTCCATATATTGCTAGTGTTTACCTAGATCTACTTCATACAGAAAAATTACATACCATCCCGGAGCAACTGCATACCTTTTTCAAAAAGTCACATACAGTACAAAAGAAAACCACAGACAAAAACTCACAAATGTAACGGATAAATTGCAAAGGATGTGACAACTTTGACATTTGCAAAACAAAAAGGAATTTGAACATTAGGCTTAGAGTATTTTAGGAACATCAAGAATAAAGAAATAGACAAATCGACAGTGGCATATCATTTTTGGAATGAGAATCATGATATAGAACAAGAATTCCGTTTATTAAAAGACGTTCAGGATCCAACTGCATTAACCACATGGGAAAAGATATTCATAAAGAAATATGAAGGAAAACTGTTCAATTTCAACACCACCTTTGAAGAGAACCTGCACTTCAAGTTCATCAAGATACAAAGAGAGATGTCCCTATTGCTTCCAAGTAGTTCACCAAATTAAAATTCAACAGTCAAAGTTAGCTGAGGATGTTAGGATGGTCCTAACGAAATGTGTTATAGATAAACACTAGCAATATATGGAGCATCGAGTACTAGTTCGACTCAAAATTAATTTACTTTCATGCTTCATTGTATCTAGTCCATACTCATTAAGAATAGAAGGAATATGTTGACACACAACTCTAGTGTTTTCTGAGAAAGATTACAGCTAGGATTTCTACATGTTACAAGACTTAGTCCTCAAGCATTCACTTTTGTGCTAGCAGTAATGTTGCTCAATGGATTTAATGTAGGTAGAGTCCCTTACAATGAAGTACTTTCATAAAGTCCCTGGCAGTGGTAATGATTCCAGTATGCAAGCCATCACATGTGCAAACCTGTATGCGTTAGTCAGTTGCTGTTTACAGGCAAGTAAACTCTGTGTGGTTGCGTGATGCAGGAGAAGCGGAATAAGCTGGTGATGTGTGGCGAAGCTTGCATAAACAGAAATTATCACGTGAGATTTTTATTGTTCCTTACACAATTGAAGCAATGATTCAGATGGCATCACAGAACTTCCTCGATTCCCTTCGAGTAGCACACCATCACACTTCATACCACTCCCAATGAGCTGGATGGGACTCATCTTCTAAGCTTAGCTAGTACGGCTACTCTAATAGATCTATTTATGACATGTGCATCCATGTGCCAGTGTTCCTGCTTTTTCGTATAGAGAGCAGAACATCCCTGAGAGACCTACAGTAATGGTGGAGGTGATATTTGTATTTTGTCCTGCTAAAAGTAAAAAGTATTTTTGCAAAATAAAAACAGTTTGTTTTAGTTTGATAATGCACTATTTTCTAATGATGGCAGCATATTGTACTGCAAAATTTGTGAGGTGAATCCAGATTCAGATTTATTCTGCCATTTGCAACATGTTTTACAAAGCATCATCAAAAAATAACACTACAATTACATTTTTACAGTTCAATAATAAAACAGATAAATCAATTTACAGATTATTAGCAGTTCTAGATATACACAATAGATTGATAACAAAATTTAATCAACTAAGTCACTCTTCCATTTTTGTATTCCTCAATTGAGCAGAAAGCGTTTTTCACTAGGTAAGTCTTTATTGCGTAAATTTTCTTCACTTCTTCATTTATTGCCTTGATAGATTGAGGTAAATGATTGTATAAATTTTTTGCAGTACTTTCAATACATTTGGCAGCTAATGTTCCCCTGAACCTATTTCTAAAGTAGTTCTGTTTTGTTCTTGTATTACATTCATGAATGTTTCTATTTTTTCCTTCTAAGTGGTTTATTATTACATGTTTGAGACATTCAAATATATATAAACAGGGTAATGTGAGTATTTAAAGTTTTTTAAAACTACTTTTACATGATTGTTTCCTTGGGATTTTTTCCATTATTCTTATTGCTCTCTGTTGTTGCCTAAATGTTTTTAACATATTTTTCTTACCTGCTGCCCCCCATAAAATGACCCCATAACTTAGGTGTGCATGTATAAGTGCATAATAAACCTTTAGTGCGCTGACTTCATCCATAATTTGTGTTGTTTGTTTTAATACATATATGTCCTTGTTTATTTTCTTGTTGATCTTTTCTACATGTTTGTGCCATTTTAAACTACTATCTATAAGTAATCCTAAAAAGTTTGTCTGTGCTACTTGGCTAATTTGCTTATCAAAGTCAAGAGATTCACCATGGAACTACATGTGAACATTAAGAAATATGAACACAGTCCTCAAGCATGTGAAGAAAGGAAAGTCAACAGATGCTTTTCAGGCATATTCACTATTTATGAGGTGCTATATATGTGAAGCTTTTTTCTTGGCAAACATTCTGTTTCACAAGCTCCATTGTAATGTGCTCCATGGTTTCCTGCAGAAATACACTATTATTGTAAGCATTTTGAAACTGTAAAAAATTGATAGTAATAGTGATAGTGCAGAGCTTCTGGGCAACCCTGAAATTCAAGGGAAATCGGCTTACATAAAATCTAATTTTGAATTTCTGCTGCACATAATCACGTAACGTAATCCATGGTATGACACCCCATTAGCAATAAATAGCCTGCCAATTCAACTGCCGGCCTTACGCTCACATATGCAAGGCAGAGGAAGCAATCATCCAACCAATTTGCGGAGATGTGGGCATCCTCCTCATGGCAATCCCAGCCGGAATGTTGGCTTTTGGCTTTCTAGACCAGGGTTCGCTACCTAGCTTAGCTCAATTTCCTCACGATGCTGAGTAGCCACTGGTCCTATACCCAGGTCTTCAAATTTGCACCCCTGGGGTGGGATCTATACCGAGTGAATTTCGGTGGCAGGGAACCAAAACCACAATGCTCCAGCCCACTGTGTCATTGAACAGGCATGGAAAACTTTGGATGTCCTATGTCAGATAAAATAGAATTGATAAAATCAATTGCAAGTAATTAAAGTTTTGTGGAGGTTGAAGTGGACAAAGCTGTCTTTGCTAAAATGGAAGATGTGTTGAAAAAGAATAGTGGATATAATGCAATGTTCAAGATTGCTGATGTACTTTTAGGCGAGAAGAAGTGGAAGTTAGTTTTAGTGTGTCCCTGTATCTGCTGTTGATCTGGAAAGAAGCTTCTCAATGTATAAGTCCCTATTAGTTGACAGAAGTTAGAAAACTTACAGGTGGTCTGAAAATTAGAATCAGAACTGAAAAATTCAATACATTAGCCAGTATTTGCCGGTACAACATTATATTCTCCAACTGGTGGTTTGTGTGTGTTAGGATAATAAATTATTTACTGACCTTATAAATTTGGATAGAAAAAAAAGTTAAAGGTGTTTGTAACAAGTGTAAGAATTTACAAATAAGTCGAGATTTAACTGTATTGGAACACCACAGTGAAGCGAAAAATTATTAAGTTTTAGATGAATCGTATTTATTACACATCTGCTTCACTTTCGTACCTATTTTGAGGACATGTTTCGCAAATCATCGTTTGCATCTACGGCTCTTATGCGACTAAAGCTTGATCCAGCGGTGTGGGTAATTCTGGGGTTGCTGCTGCCATCTGTTGATTTAGTGATGAACTTAAATGTGAGATTCTCTTCTGGCGGGATTTCAAAGTTCATTAGTTGGTTTTTATGTTTTTCTATGTATATCCTCTCCCATATGACGAGTTCACTATGTTTTTGTATGTATTTTAGTAATTCTGTGCTATCTTCGATTTCATGATTTTCAGACCAGAAATGAGCTGCTATTGCAGACTTATCAATATTTTTGTATCTTAAGTGCCTGAAGTGTTCTTTCTTTCTAGTGCCTATGTTTCTTTTTGTCCTCCCTATGTAAATTTTTTCACAGTCTTTACACTTAATCTTGTAAATGCCTGACTTTTCCTCTGGTTTTATCTTATCAGTATTATTACTGTGAAGTAGGTTTTTAATATATCGAGATTCAACTGTATTGGAACACCACAGTGAAGCGAAAAATTATTAAATTTTAGATGAGTCGCATTTTTTACACATCTGCTTCACTTTCGTACCTATTTTGAGGACATGTTTCGCAAATCTTCGTTTGCATCTACGGCTCTTGTGCGACTGACGCTAGATCCAGCGGTGTGGGTAATTCTGGGGTTGTTGCTGCCATCTGTTGATTTAGTGATGAACTGAAATGTGGGATTCTCTTCTAGCGGGATTTCAAAGTTCATTAGTTGGTTTTTATGTTTTTCTATGTATATCCTCTCCCATATGACGAGTTCACTATGTTTTTGTACGTATTTTAGTAATTCTGTGCTATCTTCAATTTCATGATTTTCAGACCAGAAATGAGCTGCTATTGCGGACTTATCAATATTTTTGTATCTTAAGTGCCTGAAGTGTTCTTTCTTTCTAGTGCCTATGTTCCTTTTTGTCCTTCCTATGTAAATTTTTTCACAGTCTTTACACTTAATTTTGTAAATGCCTGACTTTTCCTCTGGTTTTATCTTATCAGTATTATTACTGTGAAGTGGGTTTTTAATGTTGTAATTGTTTTTTGGTGCCAATGTTATATTGTATTTCTTGAATATTTTTTGGAACTTTTTTGTGGCCCAGGGGTGGTAAGTAAATTTAGCAAATCTAGTTTCTTGTTTTATTGGTGTGAGAGCTGTGATCTGTTTTAATTTCTTTTGAAGTTTGAATAATTTTAGTTTTTTATCTACAAGGTTTTTTCCATATCCATTTTTAATTGCAGTTTTTAAGATTTGATGGTATTCGTTTTGATAATCTTGCTGGCTGAGAGGTAGATTTACTAATCTGTGTGTGAGACTGTTGATGGTTGCATGTTTGTGTGGAATTGGGTTGAAACTATTTGCTTTGATGTAATTATCTGTGTGTGTTGCTTTTCTATGAATGCCAAATTCTAGTTTTTCATTGCCTTTTTTTATTTTAAGGTCTAAAAGAGGTAGAGTAGAGTCCTCTTCAGTTTCTACTGTGAATTGTATGCTGGGTTCTTGCAGGTTGAGTAGTTTCAAAGCATCATCTATTAGTTTGTAGGGCACTATTGCAAAGATGTCGTCTACGTATCTGTACCATGTTTTAAACATATGAGGGAAGGCTTTAGTAATATGTGTTTCGAAAAAGCTCATGTATAGATTGGCCAAAAATGGTGATAGCGGGCTTCCCATAGCTAGTCCTGAAATTTGTTTGTAATATTTTCCATCGAAGACAAAATAATTTTGATGTATACATAATTCAGTCATTGCCACATATTCTTCTATTGCATTGGCATCCAGGTTTATAGAATTTAGCCATTTTTTCAGTTGAATCAAAAGTTTGTCTAATGGAATGCTAGGGAAGAGGGAGCGGACATCAAAGGATACTAAAGTGTCATGAGGTTTTAGTTTAAGATTTTGAATTTTTTCTACCAGGTCTAAAGAGTTTTTTATACTCAGAGTATGGAATTGTGGAAAGGACTGAAATTTTTTGGTTAGCCATTTTGCAAGAAGGTAAGTAGGAGTGTTTATATTATTTACAATGGGTCTCATGGGTATGTTGGGTTTGTGTATTTTAGGCAAACCATATATTCTTGCAAGGGTAGGGTTGTCTGGTTTGATAGTTTTTTGTTCTGTAGTTGTTAAAATTTTACTATTAATGATGGTTTTTTGTACATCTTTTATGCATCGGTTGAGTGGATTAGAATCTATTTCCTGGAATTCTTTTTGTTGTAGTAACTCTAACATTTTTTCTTTGTATGTAGCTGTATCTAAGATTACTATTTTGTTCCCTTTATCAGCCCTTGAGAAGATTACATCCTTTTTCCTTAAAGATTTAATTATCTGAATTTGTTTCAAATGTTTTATTGGCTTTTTATTTATTAAGTTTTCCAATATAGGAGCTGATTTTTTTCTAATTATATTTTTGTCCATGGTTTCCAAGCCTTCTACTGCTAATTCTATGTCTGCAATGAATTCATCCGGGTTGCTGGAGTATGTTATACATGTTTTTAGGCCTTGGTTAAGTACATCTTTTTCTTCGTTGTTAAAATTTTGCTTTGAGAGATTAATTACACTATCTAGGGATGTGTTCTTTGCTGAAATTTTGTTATGTTTTGGTTGCCAATGATTATGATTACGTTTTAGTTTCTTATTTTGACGATAAACTTTCTCTTTGACTTTATAATTGATATGTTCAAATGATTTGGCTTCTAAGTGGTCCCATGCTGTGTTTCCTAGTAATTTTACAATTTTCAGATGTAGGTTATACAAAGAGAGGTCTATATTAGTTATTTTTCTGTAGTGATTTGTTTTTTCGGCTTTTAACACGGCTTTTTCAGCAGCTAATTGTTCTATACTGTTATTCTTAAATTTTACTATTTTTCGTACAAATTTCGGAGAAAAGTTACGTTTTAGGCAATTGTTGATAAATTTTATGTCCGCTGATATTAATCTTCTTTTTGTCTTTAGTTTCAAATATTGTTTTATTTCTTTCTTGTTGCCGAAATGTTCGTTGAAATATTCAAATGTGAACGATCTTACCTCCATGTTGTCCGGTTTTTAAAGTTGGTTGGATCTAACTTTTGCGTGTTCCTCTTGACTTAACGTCACTTCAATATATCGAGATTCAACTGTATTGGAACACCACAGTGAAGCGAAAAATTATTAAATTTTAGATGAGTCGCATTTTTTACACATCTGCTTCACTTTCGTACCTATTTTGAGGACATGATTCGCAAATCTTCGTTTGCATCTACGGCTCTTGTGTGACTGACGCTAGATCCAGCGGTGTGGGTAATTCTGGGGTTGTTGCTGCCATCTGTTGATTTAGTGATGAACTGAAATGTGGGATTCTCTTCTAGCGGGATTTCAAAGTTCATTAGTTGGTTTTTATGTTTTTCTATGTATATCCTCTCCCATATGACGAGTTCACTATGTTTTTGTACGTATTTTAGTAATTCTGTGCTATCTTCAATTTCATGATTTTCAGACCAGAAATGAGCTGCTATTGCGGACTTATCAATATTTTTGTATCTTAAGTGCCTGAAGTGTTCTTTCTTTCTTTCTAGTGCCTTGTAGATAAAAAACTAAAATTATTCAAACTTCAAAAGAAATTAAAACAGATCACAGCTCTCACACCAATAAAACAAGAAACTAGATTTGCTAAATTTACTTACCACCCCTGGGCCACAAAAAAGTTCCAAAAAATATTCAAGAAATACAATATAACATTGGCACCAAAAAACAATTACAACATTAAAAACCTACTTCACAGTAATAATACTGATAAGATAAAACCAGAGGAAAAGTCAGGCATTTACAAAATTAAGTGTAAAGACTGTGAAAAAATTTACATAGGAAGGACAAAAAGGAACATAGGCACTAGAAAGAAAGAACACTTCAGGCACTTAAGATACAAAAATATTGATAAGTCCGCAATAGCAGCTCATTTCTGGTCTGAAAATCATGAAATTGAAGATAGCACAGAATTACTAAAATACGTACAAAAACATAGTGAACTCGTCATATGGGAGAGGATATACATAGAAAAACATAAAAACCAACTAATGAACTTTGAAATCCCGCTAGAAGAGAATCCCACATTTCAGTTCATCACTAAATCAACAGATGGCAGCAACAACCACACCGCTGGATCTAGCGTCAGTCGCACAAGAGCCGTAGATGCAAACGAAGATTTGCGAAACATGTCCTCAGAATAGGTACGAAAGTGAAGCAGATGTGTAAAAAATGCGACTCATCTAAAATTTAATAGGTTTTTAATGTTGTAATTGTTTTTTGGTGCCAATGTTATATTGTATTTCTTGAATATTTTTTGGAACTTTTTTGTGGCCCAGGGGTGGTAAGTAAATTTAGCAAATCTAATTTCTTGTTTTATTGGTGTGAGAGCTGTGATCTGTTTTAATCTCTTTTTAGGTTTGAATGATTTTAGTTTTTTATCTACAAGGTTTTTTCCATATCCATTTTTTTTTTTTTTTTTTTTTTTTTTTACTCTGAACTGAAATGTATTGGTTTGTCTCATAAATTCGTTCGATTCTTGTTACGTGTTTACGACAAAGAACGCCTGCACTGTATGCCCGCATCGTTGCCTAATTATCTAGGGGTAATCTGTTTACATACGCAAGGTCATCAAAAGTAAACAAGGCAATGAACTTTTCAAAACAAACTTTATTTTGTGCAGTATGCACCATTATTATCAATAACATATCTTCATTTCTCAGGAAGCTTATCAATTCCATTTTTCCAAAATCTTGGAGTTTTCTGGTTGACGAACTCTTCTACGGCGAGTCTGCAATCCTCCAAGGAAGTAAGGCGTTTGCCATTAAGGAAGTTTTGCAGTGATCGGAATAAATGATAGTCGGATGGGGCAATGTCTGGAGAATAAGGCGGGTGAGGTAACACATCCCAGTCGAAATCCCGTAATTTCTGACGAGTTACCATAGAAGTGTGTGGTTTGGCATTGTCTTGATGAAAGACGACTGCACCATTAGATGCTAATTCTGGCCTTTTCTCTTCTAGGGCAACCTTCAGACGATTCAACTGAGAACAGTATTTCTCCCCAGGAGGAAGAAATTCGTAATAAATAATTCCTTTCCAGTTCCACCAAATGCACAGCATAATCTTCTCAGGATGAAGGCCTGGTTTAGGAATTGAGAGTGGTGGTTCCCTTTCTTACGCCATGACTTTCTCTTTCGGATGTTGTTGTACAGAATCCACTTTTCGTCTCCTGTAACCAGCTGTTTCAGAAAAGGGGCAGTTTCATGGCGTCTTATCAATGCGTCACAGATGTAAACGAGCTGAACTAATTTTGTTCACTCAGTTCGTGCGGAACCCATACATCCCGAAGATTTACATAACCAAGCTTCTTTAGGTGCCTGGCTACAGTTGCATGAGATAAGTTTAGCTCCTGACCTAGCTCCCAAGTTGTTATTCTGGGGTTGTTTGTAATCATGTCCTTTATCCTTTCCTAATCCGTAACCACAGGTCGTCCAGAACAAGGTTTGTCTTTCACAGAGAAGTTCCCAGCTCGAAATCGAGTAAACCATTTTTGACATGCCCGATTCGTCACTTCATCTTCTCCGTAATCAGCACAAATTTTCCGTTGAGTTTGTGAGGCGGTTTTACCTTTACGGTAATAAAACAGCATTAAATGTTGAAAATGTTCCTTCTTGCCTTCCATATTAACATTCACAAGTTACAACTCCACACTGTTGCATCCACAAACTCGTACTGAAGTTTGGTTACCAATTCTTACCTAAGTTGACCTATTTACCTTTGGACGTGAGGTCGCTGTGGTTTGTGTTCATAGCATTCTTTTCAATTATTGTATTTGTAAACAAACCCCATATTGTTAGGCAACTTCTTTGACGTAAAAGTAATGGGGGCATGCAGTGTTCTCAGGAGTTCATAGTCGTAAACATGTAACAAGAATCGAACGAGTTTATGAGACAACCCGATAAATGTTTGAGATGATGTTATAGAATTACTTTGAATAAGCCAAGATGTTTGTTAAACTCGAGCAAGAGCAAACGGTACACTTGTACTGGCTGGCTTGTAGAATGGTTCATTGGCAGAACGTGATTTGTCACATTATATGTCTGTTAATGAATGGTTTGTAATCTCTATTTACACTAGAGAGTTCAAAGCAGTAATATTCCGTTCTTCCATTTATAAACCATGAAAAAGTGTATCAGCTGGATCAACTTGCAATTGAAATGAGACACAAGGTGATCCGACTTCCCCCTTACCATGCCAGTACAATCCAATTGAGTTAACGGGGGCTCAAATTATGTTGCAGACTGAAATAATACTTTTAAACTGACTGACTTGAACGATTTATTCATGAAGAAATTAAAAAGGAACAGAACAAGACTGGGAAAACTGCGTGAGATATACAGATAAACTACAAGAAGACAACTTTTGGAAAGAAATAGCATGTGACGAGATTTTGGAGCCTGTCATCATAAATTTGCAATACTGGGATGATGAAGATGAAGACAATGACAATGACGAATTGTCTCTTGACGTAAGTGATATTCACAGCTATATGGATGCGCCACTGGTATTTTCATTGGATTAGCAAAATAGGTAATTGATAAACTATAATTACAATGATAGCATTTAAAGCTTCTGCATAATATGCTAAAATCCTTGTTGCCATTGTTATTTCAACAACTGCATTATTATTAAAGTTTGGAAAATTCATTTTATGTTCCCTTACATCTAGCGCCAAGAAGACTTGCACATGCGCAAGAGAGGGGAAATGTAAAAAGTGTTGGAGTAACAAGGTGGCAGTGCCGAGTGCACTAGCACATCTGATTTGCTACAGGCCAGAACTCTCTCCATTTGAAACATACAATGGAAACTAGGATACACCTCTAAAAATGTAGTTGGAACTTATAAAGCTGAATTTTCAACTATAGATTGTTGACATATCTGTTCAGTGGAGATGTTTATTGCCACGTGAGATGTGGCAGAAGTTTCATAAACCCCTCAAATAGCAGAATGAATTCCCAGACCAATCTAGAAAGGACTGAAGCAAAAAGTAGGTACATTGATTGGGGCTTTACAATGCATTTATTAAAGTCTGTCCATTGCAAAATCATACGAATCTAGAAAGAAAAGCATTCAGTAAGATTTAAAGGGAGTTGATTAATGACACTAAACAACACTTACTTAATAACACGGTTTTCAACACTTCCAAGAAAGGAATTCAGTAAGATGATAAAACAGTATTTGCTGCATGCATTCTCAAAATATACAGATTAGTGTTGAATGTTGTGACATTACTTCTATGTTTTTTTTTGTTTTTTGCCTGCCGAAGAATAATTTGTACACTGTAAAATTTGCTATAACTTTTAAATAGCAATTATTACAGAATGCTTGAGTGTTGGTGTTTTGTTGTGATTCTACTTTGAGGGAAAACAAAGATCTACTGTTCATTGTTTACTTCATCATGAAAAGTCACCAATATAATTGAGATCTTGAGAACTTAGAATTGCTATAAATACAAGTAATTTTAAATGAATATTGAAATATTTCACCCCAAGGATGAATGATATAATGAAAGCCTGTAAAGTGAAGGCCTCATTGAAAAGAAATGAAATTCTCAATGTTTATTTGAAAGAAGCATGACTTAACACTAGCCTTGCCCCAGTTTTGTAAAAGTACAGAGTTAGCATATAAGGTACTGTTCCTAAGTTAGAAAAATTCATTGCTAACCATTGAAGAAAAATACAATGAAAAAGTAGAAAGACCATGACTGGATGTAACTTCTTGATTCAGAGGTCTTGGATGTTAGATATACTATTTTTAAATTGGATCTGTCCTTACGTCGGATATTGTGTGCGTGCATGCGTGTTTGAGAGAAATTTGTTTAAAAATGTATGGTAGAGGAGAAGTTACAAATATGGACATAGTAGTTGCATTCTGTCAACAATAATACAAGGCATTCTATAAGCATTCTGAATGATTATCAGTTGTAGCCTGACCTGCATTGTGTATAGTGTATAATGTAAGTTGGTGACTGGTTTTTCATGCTTCAGAAACTCACAAGTATGTTATTTTAATGTTTTTACTTACAACATTAATTCTTTTTGGTGTTGTGTTGCTTTATTCTTGGTTCATATTTTTAATAAATATCCATTTTCACAACAAATAATAGGAGTCATGCAAATAATTGAAAAATTAGTATGGTGTGGTGATACTAATATGAGCTACTGGCTGTCTTATACCCATTACAAACTTTCAGCAAATAGAATTTGTTTAGTCCATGGCATGCAGCATCAAAATGAAAAGACATACTGTCTTATGAGATACATTACAAAGATACTGTGTGAATATTTATTGTTCATGGAGATTATTTCTGTTCAGCAACCATTGCAGATGTATGGCATGTAGCATGAACAATTTGTGCCATCCTTTACAGACAGAAAAAGCAGGAGGAATATAGAGGACACAACAATGTATTGTCTATCCTTAAGCCAACAAGATTTCATTATGGGGTTAAATAAAGAAAATTCTGGAAGAAGCTTACAATAGACATTCGTACCCTGCCAACCACACATATAATGTTACTGTTGTCCAGAACAAGATTCCCTCTACTATCATCATAAAAGGAATGAGGCAGATGGATATATTGACATCTACTGAACAAACTTCAACTATGACTATTGTAGCGTAGATGAACGCTAAAGAAGAACAGGAAAGAACATGTCCAAGCTCCCTATGAAGGTAGGGCTCATCCATCGGGCTGGGCACAATCAAGCCTATTTGTAAACTGGAAGTATAACATGGTCAATCACCTTCATCTTGCTGTAAGATGAACATTACACTCATCTCAGAAGTTTGAATGTAAAACCACTTCTTCCTCTTTTTACATCCAGGGATTAGGCTAAAAGCCTGTTGTGTCCTTTTTCAATTAGTCCCACTTTTTACCAGTGCATCCAGTGCTCCTCTTTTCTCTAGGCTTGTAATTATATATGATCTGTGGTAATCTTCTATTGCCCATTCTGCAGATAAGTTCTAATTTTGTATACTCTCCATAATTTTTTCATTTAATTCAAATATATTTAGCTCTTTCTGTATATTCTCATTTGTAATTTTATCCCTCCTTGAACATCCTTTCACCTTCCTTAAAAATCACGTTTCAGCAGCTTGTTCCTTTCTTTTATCATTCTGTCTTAATATGCATGATTCACTCTCGTACATGAACATGGTATAGCCATTGTCTTGTAGAACTTTAGTTTTGTATCTCTTCATATTTTATTTTGTAATGTTCTGTTTATTATTCCACATATGTGTTGGAATTTATTAATTTTGTTTTCTATATCATTATCCACAATAACACTTATGTCAACATCCTAAATATTAACATTGGGAGACTTGCTCTTAGCATATTCCTTCAATACATATCTTGGTTTGGACAGGATATTTGCCATAGTATGTCATTATTTTTCTTTTATTTGCATATATTTTTAAGTTATATTCTTTGCCTAATTTATATAATCTGTGCATTAATTGCTTCAGATTCTCTTTGCTATCTTGTATAATTATAACATCATCGGTATACAACAAGATATTCACATGGTTGTTGTTTTCTATCATAATTCCGGAGTTAACATCTTTCCATTTATATCGAGATTTAACTGTATTGGAACATCACAGTGAAGCGAAAAATTATTAATTTTTAGATGAGTCGTATTTATTACACATCTGCTTCACTTCACTTTCGAAGCAGATGTGTAATAAATACGACTCATCTAAAAATTAATAATCTTTCCATTGTTTGAAAAGGTCATCTAAATGTATATTGAAGAGGGCTTTGGCTACCCGGAGGGTGTAGAGGGTTGCCTAATAAGTCCCAGGTACAAGCCTGCAGATCTAGTAGAAGGTGTGCTAGATCACCAGGCAGCCCCACCGAGGTTATTTGGTAGTCTTCCCTACGGGGTTGACGTGCGTAAGTGGCGTATCCACTTCCATCCTGTCTTGACGTTGTCAATGGGAGGGGGGCTTTTTAAGAAATCAGGTATTGCCCTATGGAAAGAGCCCCGGAGTATCCATCGCTCCCGGGTTGAAGGAGGCCAGGATCTTTGAACCTACGGGTCCTGGACTGATTGGGTAGAACCTCTGCACATAACTGTATATTGAAGAGCATTGCAACAGGCTGCATCCTTGTCTAATTTCTTAGATGGTTTTAATTACTTCTGTTTTTGTTCCGATCACTACTATGTAAGTTTCCTTAAATAAACAAAGTTACAAAAGTTACATGGATCCTTTGAAATACAATAAATTTGATCTACTTGACTACATTCAAACGGTCATCTCAGACAGTGTGACATAATGGAACCTTTAACCTTGAGAGAGCAGATATAGCAGTCTGAGATTTTCAGCCATGAGGAATTATGCCATTTGACAAAAACATCATCTTCAATGCTGACTTCATTGCAGCCAAAAATGAAGCACTGAAATCAAGCTTTGCTGGTGAAATTAAATGTAACAGGATACAGGTCAGTCTGAAGACCAGGTAGTCCACATCTAAAAGTGTACAGAATAGATCAGCCCATTTGACTTTGTCTACTCTGCTGGAGCATCTCTTATTACTGGATCTCTGTACAAGAAGATGCATAGCAAGTTTGGAAATATTAAATTCCAAGGAAGCAAATAAGAACTTAACATATGAGAACAAGAATTGTTGGGCAGAGAAAAGAAATGACTACGGCAAAAAGATAACAAAACAGTTTCATGACAGTGGTAGTGAATTAGTTTTCCAATTGAAACTAAGTCCTGAAGATGAAAATGTTGCATATATTATCTGTAATGGAAAACTTTCAGATGATAAGAAAGGTGAACTTTGGATGTAGTGGATTATTTGTTAAATGTGGACCATAATGAATGTGAAAGTACAGATGCGAATGCTTGATATACCTGTATTTTGGTTTCAATTCTTACTATCATTTGAAACTGAATAAATATTGTTTCTCTAAATAAGAGTTTTTCCTCAAAAGTTTGGTTTTATATACAGGTGTAACAAAAAGATATGTCAAAACTTTGGGAAAACATTTCTTGCATATAGAAGATAAAAAAGTGTTATATGAAGATAGGTCCAGAAATTATTTATTTCCATGGTAGAGCTCCTTTTCTACAACTTTGCTATACAGTAGTTAACATTTGCTTTTACATCTGGATAAATTGAGTTAAATTTTTTAAATAATCACATATACCATATTTTATCGTATAAGCTCCCACCTCGTATACTTCCCTCCCCTATGATTTTTCATCACTAAAAATTATTTACCTGTTAAATATCACATAATTCCCTCTCCTGGTTCGTTCTTATTGGAGTGGCATTCAAATGACTTGATAATGGACAATAATGCATGCAGTGCTTGCCACAAAAATACTTATTTGTTTTGCCATTGTCACAATGTATCGTAAAATTGAAATGTGAAGTTGCAGACCTGTTTCTAATTCAATTTGTTACAAGTCGTCATAATGTCGAAATATTCAAGATACATGGCAAAATTTAAATTAAATGTACCTATATAACTTTTACATAATACTACATGGTTTCCCTTCCTTTCTGAATTCCTGGAAGCACCACTCACATAATTCCCTCCCCAGTGTTTTCAAGCAATTTTTTCGAGAAAAAAAGGGAGGGAATTACGCTATAAAATACAGTATCCCGTCTTTTTGTGGTTGCTAAGTTCGGTAGACCTTGAATATCTTTATTTGTAAATTTCATTGAGGTATCGTCTGCCTGTGATATTTTATAATCTGATTATTTTGGAAGGTCATTTATGTATAGTAGAAACAGGAGTGGTTCAAGTACAGATCGTTGTGGCATACCAACTATTATTAATTCCTAGTTTGATCTTGTGGATTTTGTCATTTGATGTTGTTGCTAATAGATTTCTGTGCATTGTTTACAGTTTCATAGATGCGATTTAATGAGTTCTAAAAATTTTCTCCTGATGCCATATTTCTGAGCAGCTTATCTAATACTTATCATGTGCTACACTATTGACAGCCTTGGATAAATCCAAGAAAATTGCGACAACTTTATTATCTATATGTGTTTGGAGGAATTTAGTAACAGTGACGTCAAAATTAATCTCAGAAACTATTTGTAGTTGGTTTGTTGATACTCGTCACTTGTTTATGTTAATGAGAGACTAGTTTCAAAGGCATTCGCCTCCATTTTCAATCTCTTTCCAACTGGCATCTGTTGTCTGCTCTCTCTCTCTGGTGGTGGAACTATCAACTTCTTTGTCAAATTATCTACTGGTGGGATTTCAAAGTTCATTACGCGATCTTTATTTTTCCATATGAATATGTTCTCCCATGCTGTCAATTTATTTTTGTTTATTACTCCTTTTAATAATTTTGGATTTGGATCAATGTCATGGTTTTCATTCCAAAAATGAAATGAAATATCATCAGGAATGACACAAAAATAAAATTTGGAATTTACAAGAAACCAACACATTAAGAAAATTACATAAAAAATAATAGCCACAACCCAATTACACATAAACATGTAATAATAAACAGCCTTACACACGGACTATTCAACATACCCATGGAAAAAGAAGAATATTTCAAAGAACAAAAAGCAATACTACACATGGCAGAAGAAAATGGATGCAACAAAAGTTTGGTGTTGAAGAAAATTAGAAAAGCTAAACTAAAGAAAACCATTAAGGAAGCAACCACATTTATAAAAGAAAAATAAAGCAACAGCATATTCGGTTCATTCACATATCACCCAAAAACATTTAATGAATTTAAAAAGAACTTCAAGGAACAAAATATCACCCTGGCACCTACTAATAGACATTCAATTTTAAAATTGCTAAATTCAAAAACAAAAGATTTAATCCCATTAGTTAACAGATCCAGAATATACCAGATAAGTTGTAAGAATTGTGAAAAATGCTACATAGGTCAAACTAAAAGAAATCTAAAAACCAGATTCAAAGAGCACTTTAGAAACATCAGATTGAAACAAGAAGATAAGTCAGCAGTAGCATTTCATTTTTGGAATGAAAATCATGACATTGATCCAAATCCAAAATTATTAAAAGGAGTGATAAACAAAAATAAATTGACAACATAGGAGAACATATTCATTAGGAAAAATAAAGATCACGTAATGAACTTTGAAATCCCACCAGTAGATAATTTGACTAAGAAGTTCATAGTTCCATCACCAGAGAGAGAGAGAGAGCAGACAACAGATGCCAGTTGGAAAGAGATTGAAAATGAAGGTGAATGCCTTTGAAACTAGTCTCTCATTAATATAAACAAGTAAGTGACGAGTATTAATGAACCAACTACAAATAGTTTCTGAGATTAGCTTTATTATCCTTATTAAGTGCTCCAAGTATTTCATGGTAAAGCTCAGCCATTGCCGTGGTGTTTGATAGATTGCTCCGAAAGTGGTGCTGTGAAGGATTAAGCAGATTATATTTACTTAGGAAGCATATCGGATTACAACTCAATATATTTTCAGACTTTTGCAGAAACAGAAGTTTGTATGATTGTTCTATAATTATCTGTGTTGATCCCCCTTTTTAAAGACTTGTCAAACTGTACTGAGTTGTCGACAACAGCTGATGATGATAGGAAGATGCTAATGAAATGCGTTCTAGGTAAATACTAGCAATAAGTGGAGCATTGAGTACTAGTTCAACTCAAAATTATATTAATTTTGTGCTTCATTGTATCATAGTCCTTACACAGTGGAATAACCTATGTAGTTTCCTAATACATGAATCTATTCATTATGTTGGCATTTTTGAAAGTGCAATTTCACAGGTCAATTAATAACTATCTGGAAGTGTGATATCTTCATTCAAACAGTAAAATTGAACATTTCAGATCATGTCTAATGAACAACCCAATCTTACTCTAGATATCTAAGAGATTGGCTTCCCAAGGAGTTATTTTGTAGGAGATCTCAGACTAGCAGCCACATTCATTCACCTGAAAGGGGTAGAATCTAAAAAAAAATTAATATAATAATAATAATTAATAATAATTAATAATTGCAAATACGAGGGTTGGTGCATAAGTCATGCCAACTATGTATGTTTGTGAATATACCAGCGCAGGTGGGAGAATTTGGAATACACCAGCTGATTGATAAGACAATGCAGGTTGCATGTGCCACGTATGAGTATCACACACATTCTAGAGGCTCTCAAAGTAGTCTCCTGCACAACATGCTGCTAGCAGTGTGAAAGGCATTGTATATCATCTGCGTCACCATTTACCTCACCCTGTGTGAATGTAGTTACCTGTTGTTGTACAGCAGTTTTAATGTCCTTTCGTGTTGCAAACCTACTACCACATAATGGCTCCTTTACCTTTCCTACAAGGTCAGTCACATGGAGACAGATCAGGGGAGTATGGTGGATGCTAACCCCAGTGCTGCAGTAGCCACTTTACACATGAGGCTTTATGTGATGTTGCTTGTCATGCAGAATGATTGCCTGTCCATAAGATCAGTCATAGCAGTCCCTGTAGTAAGCTGGTGTTATAGTTCGCTCATTTGGAACAAAGTGTCTGTGCTTGTCATCAGTTACTTATTTGCCCTGATTTCACTAGTCAGACTGAAAAATTCAGTGCTATAGCTGGGATTTGAACCATGGATCACCCAGTCTCCGTCTGGTAGCTCAGTGGTTAAGAGAACTGGACGGAGACTGGGAGATTTGTGGTTGACTCTACCTATCCAAACCTTAGCCTATATACAGCTAGTGTGGAAGAAGGATTAATGTCCATCAATTAACTGATTTCACGTGACACACTCAGAGCCCCTGTTGTGAACACATACTGGGACATCATGTCTTTCATCTGTATAATTCAAATTCCCCATCTGTGCTGCTATTTTCACAAACACATGTAGTTGCAATGACTTATGCCCCAACCCTAATGAGCATTATTCATTGGAGCAAAGTTTTGAGCAACTTCAGGCTTTATGCCACCATTGCAGACCATTCTACTACCACATTGAATCCATGTAGTAATATTAGTGGCTTTAGTTAATAAAATTATAGCAGTCTTATACATTAAACACAAATTAAAAGGGAAAATTAACAATAGCAGTAATGGTGTAATTGCTGTCTTTTCTATCCACTGCACATTGTTTGCATTGTTGGACAGTGTAGTGGTCTTAATGCCGCTCACTGCATTATTTTATTTTTGCATCAGTTAATTAAGTTTGATCAATATGAATTGTTCCAAATAACCAGTTAAGTGATGATAATGGTTTACTATTTTATCCCACTCATCAGTGGTATCACTGTTGCTTTAGTTTCAAATTATGCAATAAGCACAACTTACATATAGTACTTTTAAGCTTTTAAGTTTATTTACATTTGAAAATGCATATTTTCAAGATTTTTAAGAAGTCTTCTGCCTTGATATCTAACTATTTCAAGACAGGTGGACTCTATTTACAGAGAGGGTACTATGATTATATGTAGTTCCAACTACATGCTGAAATGTAAATGAAAGTTGAGATAAACTGCAGAAGTTTGATATGGTGGAGAGCCGTTACATACTGATCGCCAATCTAGAAAGTGTTTGACGTTTCGTATGGAGAGGTGACGTTGCCGCTTATTGCTACCACATGGAGAGTACATTACGATTATGCATACGAAGGTGATTCGGTTGCGACTGCAGTGGGTACTTTATTATTATTATTATTATTATTATTATTATTATTATTATTATTATTATTATTATTATTATTATTATTATTATTATTTATTATGGAAGACATTAGTATAGTCGTGGATCTACATTTAGAATAGTATTCCCTCATAGAACATGTTATTTCCCATGACTGTCCTTTAATTTAAATACCTTTACCAAATATAGTTTTATTTGGTTCATGAACACATTCAGGTTTTCGTTCGTCTGCACTATCTTAGAGAGAGCATAGACTTTCACGGCCGAAATTGGAAGTTATGCACTTCAGAATGCTATGCAAACTTCTCAGAGGAGTCTACGATCACACCACTGAAGATGTCTGCCGCAGTTGTGGACAAAATGTCTGGAAATTCTAACTCCAGCAGACCACAGCATAACAGCCTGGAAATAGCTTGCAGAATTATTTGCTATCTTTGTTAGTATTTTCAGATACAATTAAATGTTCATTAAAACACAATTGCAAATATTCACAACACACGCACAGATACATGGACTCAAAACACATGTAAACCAAGGCAAATTGCCACAAATAGGATGCAAAGGAACTTGCCAATACGCAATTTTCTAATTGATCTAACAATAGCAGTAACAAATGTGAAGGCCTTGTGTTTATGGCAGCGTTATCAGACGAGCAACAAGCAGCAAAGTATTGTGTTTACTGCAGCGTTAGCAGAAGATAAGACTACTCGCTTGACCACATGTCTGCTAAACACATGTTAGAATATCAGCAACAAGGGTTTTGTGTTTAATGTCATGGAAACGTCTCAACTCTAATTGGTCCTTCTAATTGTTGCTATGGCAACCATTATGATATATCCATCCCCTCCCATTTATTTAAAGCGTTCCTTCACGTAGTTAGGAAATGTCAATCACTTTCTAGATTGGCAACCAGTATAGTGTTAAATGAGTGTGTATTCTTTCAACTTCAGTTAATAGTTGTAATAACTCCCTTTACCAGCTATGGACCAACTGGAATCAAATGTGGAAGCTTGCTTGACAGGGTCAATGAGGCAAAATGGAGCTACCTGGTGGTTTAAGTTTTGGTAGGATTTGAAACTTCATTGTTCAATCATTGTATTTTGTAATGTAAATTCTTGTCCAAGTCGCGAATGCCGCAATGTTATTGTTGTATACGGGCAATTTAGCATTTGAGTTTATGTTGTGTTTGGTCAAAAATGTTGTGCTATTGCTGAATTGTCTGTCTCTCTGTGTTAATTACACCAGAAATTATCTTTCTTTCAAGTTTTTGTGTCCCTCTTTGTTGATCCTACATATACTTGGTAAGGCACATTACGTAAATGTTTGGTTTTCTAGAATTTTGCCCTGGAGTGCAGAAGAGATCAAATTCTTTAATCTCTATTTATTCTGTTACACTAAGTATATTACATACCCATGTTGGTTTGGTTTCAAATAGTAGTTGCTTTTCTTGCAGTAGTTATTTCTATGTGAAGGTTTCTGATAGATGCCAAAAGTTAATATATTGTGTTATAAATCCTTTCATGGAAGTGTTGAAAACAGTGTTGTTGTATAAATTAAGTTAATTGGGAGTCGATTAATAACACAAAACAACACTCACTTTTAAATTTTCCCGGAACCGGTTTCTGAGGGCTTCCCTCTATCTTCAGCCGGACATCGACTAGTTCTCATTGGTGTAGCTGGCAATATTTTGTCTTCGGTCTCCTCTGGTGGCGGTCCGAGGAACTTGCTGAACAAATCTTTCTGGGGGATGTCGAAATTGAATACTTTGTTCCTATTTTTTGAAATAAAGATTTGTTCCCATGTGGACAGCTCTTCTTTTCCTGTTGTATGTTTTAGTAATTTTGGTTCTGGATTTATGTTGTGGTTTTTTTCCCAAAAATGCGTGGCAACTGCTGATTTTTCTAATTGTTTGTACTTTATGTTCCTAAAGTGTTCCTTTGCTCTTGTTTCTAAATTTCTTTTGGTTTTTCCAATATAAATTTGACTACAGTCATAGCATTCAATTTGATATATACCAGATTTTTTGTTAGATGGAATGGCATCTTTGATGTTTGAGCAAATTAGTTTTTTTTTTATTTTTTTTTTTATTTTTTTTTTTTTTTTTTTTTTTATTAATCGACTCCCAATTAACTTAATATTGTGTTATCTTATGATTTTTAAATCCAAGAAGGGTAGAAGGCCATCTTTTCCTATTTAACTGGTGAATTCTATAGGTTTCTGTTGAAGGTTTTCCAAGTGTCGTCTATGAATCTTGATGGTATCACAGATATGTTGTATGTCCTCTGTTGTCTAGGGGTAACATGTTAGCTTCTGGTTCCTGAGGTCACAGGTTCAAACCTGATGGAGGATGATGGACTTTTTTGGGGTGTAAAAATCATTTGCATGGCTTAGTCCCGTTGCCATAAATTTACAACACCTAAAAGCACCTCAAATCTGATATAGAGACGTTTGTGCAAAATTAAGCAGTCTTTCACCCCCAATATAGAATGGAATGCTGAGAACCACTGCAGTTAAATGTGTTGTAATAATAAATTTAAAAAAAAAAATGTTGTCAGCATGTTTGTAACTTGTTTTCAATAGCCATGGGAAGGATATAGTAATATTTATTTTGAAGTAATGTCAGCATGTTTGTAACTTGTTTTCAATAGCCATGGGAAGGATATAGTAATATGTATTTTGAAGTAATGTCTGTCTCAAATGATTAGAGGGGAATGCAGTAACACATTTGCTCACATCAGTTAGGTTGGCAATGGTCAACATATTGACTTGACTTCACAACTACAACACAATATTAACTTTACAAAAGCACCCTGCTCACTATGGTATTCAAGCAGTTGGAGGAAGGAAGGGCAGTTTCTACCTGCTCAAAGTTCAATGTTCCTTGTTCAATTTTCTCTACCAACTGAACCGCACCCATATGCATCAGAGTACACAGCAGAAACTCATTTGAGACACATGTTAGTTCTGAACAAATTGACCAGGAATGGTAACGAAAGGAATTTCCATAATCCAACTTGAAATCTGTTTATAAAATTTTTGGCTGTACTGGAAAAAAAAATTAATGCATAGTTCAATGAGGGAATGGTAATTGATGTTTGTTTATATAAGTGCTAGTAGTAGTCATACATTTCAGATTTTGAGGTGCCTCTCTACCTCCCTCCATCAGTCATAAAATGTTATCACAAAAGTTTATTCCCATAGATAAATCTTACAGATATAGGCACCTCAAAGAAGAAATAGATCACTACCATTCCCCAGCATGTTTTCAAGTACAAACAAAAGTGTTATAACAGATTTCAGGTATGACCATGGAGAATCCTTTTGTCACAATTACTAGCTGACTTATTCATAAGCTACTTCAAAATACATCCCACTGTCCTTCCCATAGTGCAGATATTTTGATTACCTGCTTGTGTTAATACCAGCCAGATTTGTAGACAATACTTAAAAACTCTAAAATTTGCAACACAAATCCATGCAGTTCACCACTGAATTAGAAAAAGATGTACATTTACCTTGATTTGATTTGAAAATCATAAACTAACTTTAAGCATCTATCAGAAATCTTCACATGCAGATAACTGCCTCATGAAAAAAGCAGTTTCAATCTAAAACCATACTGATAACCCATTTTCAACAGCCTAATGTAAGACTGGTCACTCAAAGAGGAATGTACAAGAATACTAGCACATCCATCATAAAAAGCCCTTGATGACTTTGATCCTTAACTGGTAGAAACAGCAGTATAGCTGTATTGAAGATAAGTATACCTAAGCAGTAGGTACAACAAATTCACATTCCACCTTTGGCAAGGCAATTAGTCCAAAAAATGTTTCAAGGATTACAACATATGTAATATTGAGCCTCATAGAATAAAATACAGCATGAATCAGATCTCATCTATACTTGGACAAAATTCTAGAAAAACGAGCATTTACCTGATCAGTTGTACAGCTTGCAGCAAAGTATATGTAGGAAAACAAACAGAAACCTAGTAACTCAAAGGAAAGAGGATTTTCAGTCTCTTAAATACATATAGATAAATAAATCAGCAATAGAAAAGTTTTTACCAGACAGCATACCATAAACCCAGATTTTAAATTGCTCTGACACAAAAATCACTTGACAATACTCATTGACATGAGAAAGTATTTACTTTACAAAATACAATGATCAAAAAATGAAGTTTGAAGTCCTACCATGAGATAACTTTGATTAAGAAACAAGCAAGTAGCTTCAGTTTTATCTCCTCACCTTTGCCAAGCAAGATACTGCATTCTGCTTCCAGTTGGTCTGCAACTGGTGAAGAGAGCAACAGGTCTACTCTGACTTCCAATTGGAATAATTTTTGTCCTTGAATGCTTCTAGGCCAGCAGCCAATTGGAGGTCTACAGTGTTGTCATATTGCTTTCCCCTTAAGTGAGTTGTGACAAGCACCAAGTGAATCCATCTCTAATAAATACTGTTTACACTAAGACAAAAATTCAAATTTTGCAAAAGTGATCCATGAGGAAGATAGCAAGTTATGTTTCTAACACAACTGTAAACCCTCCATATTTTTAGCTCAAATAGTTTTCATAATACAAGTAAATCAAATATCAATATATTATAACAGTACATAACGACATAAGCACTGTAATGACCATCATCATTGGTTGGTATGTATGTGTATACATATGCAATAAAACCTCTCTAAAAGGAAACTCAATCATTCTGGCATTTATTTTCCATTTACATAGGTTTCCATCTTACAGAGGGTTGTGGTTGAACACAAACTACAAAATAGTTGCACAGGTTTACAGTGAAAGAATAATAGAGAATGGAGTGTAAATAATAATAGTCTGATATGTATTACTTTATTTTAAACTTGCTTACAATAATTGAAGTTCGTCACCTAGTTTCTCTGTCTGTTTTCAGTTTTCCTTTTCTAATCTACAATTGTCTGCACATCGTTTGCTTCACCACACAGAGCATTCAGAACAATGTCATGGCAATGCTTGAAACTCTCGAGGCATCCATTGGAAGCTCTGAAATTGTCTTTGCCTGATTTTCTTGTTGTCTTTAAAGCTTCAGTCTGAAGCAGTGGTCCAGAAATGGGAATTCCTTTAGCCCGTGCACATTAATAAACCACTTGAACACACCAAGATTTAGCTCATCTTACTCTGCAGATTTTGTGATGCTGTTCTCTTTAGCCACTCATATTAAATTTTTATTTTTTCAAAATCTCATAAATCTGAGTTTTTCCCACGTTAAATGTCACAGTTAATTCTTTAGATGGATGTTTTTTTCTTTTACTGTTCTTCAATAACCTTAATTCTTTCCTCCAGTGATAGAACTTGTTTTACAGAATTTGTGTACACCAAAGTGTGCTTTTAAAAATCACAAAATACACAATTTTCTTCCACTCGTACTTTATCACTTGTAACAATGAAACTGAGAATGAGCACACTTACCAAGTGCAATATGTACATATGTTGTAACCCATTGCACATAAAGTAATCTGTTTTATGCAAACAGTTCCTGAAAAATATTTCTGTTTCGGATTAGGCAGTTTTCCGGCTGAAAGTATAATTTTATATGGGAAATGGCTCTGTTCCAAGATTTATTTTCCATTTTTCCAGGTTTCTGGCATATAAGGGACTCCGTTTTATGTAGGTTTTGCTGTATTTATAATTACTCAGAGCTGAAATATAAACAGTTGAATGAATGTGTTGAAATAATTACTTTCACAAGTCAAAGTGTTGGTTAAATTTGAGAGAGAACAAACAGTTTACTTCCTAAATATTAAAAGCAGAAGCATTATTAACAGTGAAGTATTCTTCATATTTAAGTTTGAATTTATGAGTCACTATGTTTACACTCAGTCTTCACTTACTTGTTGTTGTATAATTGAAACGTTTTCAAGATCATTCGATCTCATCATCAGCTGTTTGGTGACTAAATGAACCTCCCTCTTCTTCCACTGCTACGGAGCTCCAATCACTCTGCCATCTGGTGTTAGTGGCACTAAGTTTTAATAGTTAGTTAGTTAGTTTTTATTCATCCTTTTGATCATATTACATGATATAGGACACGTCAAGTACTTATAACTAAAAATTATACAATATACATATATATAACACAAGTTTGGAATGAAAATTCAACTGTATGTACAGTATAATGATAATGATGATAGTAATAATAATAATAATAGTAATAATAGTAATAATAACAATAATAATAATAATAATAATAATAATAATAATAATAATAATAGTAATAATAATAATAGTAATAGTAATAATAATAATAATAATAATAATAATAATAATAATAATAATAATAACAGTTCAGTTGTAGTTAACATATTCAAACAATTCACCTATACTATAACACATTAACATCATTAACATTAACAAAATCATTGTCAAAGTAATCATAATATTCTTTTATGCTATAAAAACAATGGAGTGAAAGAAGTTTTTTGAGACAAATTCTAAATCGATGTAGTGCAGGTATTTGCTTCAGATAATTGGGTAATTTATTATAAAGCTGGAGGCCAGTATATACAAAACTTTTTTCAAAAGAACTAGTGCTATGTGTGATTACATGAAGGTTATCTTTTCTTCTGGTATCATGAGAATGTATCTGTGAGTTTGTTGTGTACATACTAAGATTATTTTTTATGTAGCATAATGTTTCATATATGTAAATACAGGGGAGGGGCAATATATTTAATTCCTTAAATAATGGCCTACAACTGGTTCTTTTATTAACATGTAGTATTATCCTAATTGCCCGTTTTTGCATTTTGCCCGGCATTAATACTTCATTTAATGCCGGGATTTCAAAATTTATAACTTTATCACGGTTTTTGTTTATGAAAATTTTTTCCCAAATATCCAATTCTATGGGTGTACTTAAAGATTTTAACAGTTTAATGTTGTGGTTTTCTACTTTTGGAAGGAAATAGCACGTAATGAAATTTTGGAGCCTATCATCATAAATTTGCAAGACTCAAACGATGAAGACAGTGACAATGACTAATTGTCTCTTGACGTAAATGACACTGACAGTGATAAGGATGACTACTGGCAGTTTCATTGGATTAGGAAAACTTGTAATATGTAAACAATAATTATAGCATTTAAAACATATACATGGTATGCAAATATACTTGTTCCAATTTTGATTTTTAACGACTATATTATTATAAAAGTTAGGAAAATTCAGTTTGGGTTACCATACGTCTAGCGGCAAGGAGACTTGCTTGCTCTAAGATAAAGGGAAATATGAAAAAAGTGGGGGTAACAAGGTGGCACGCAAACACATCTCATTCACTGCAGTCCAGAAATCATCTCATCTGAAAAACATGATAGAAACTAATTACAACAAAATAATACATGAAGTTGAAAGAGTACACAGATACATTATATATTATAAATTAGTATTTTTAGGGAAAAAATGAAGAGCTACTCAACTGACTGCATATACAGCTTTTTACCATAATGCACTTTTCTATCTAATCTCTAATATTTGCAACCTGTGCATGCAGGGGAAAATAGGACTATTAACCATTTGTGACCATCAGTAACAGCTTAACTATTCTTAGTGCTAGAACTCTAGAAAAAGAAATCTGCATGTGCAACTTTTGAGTATGTACTAACAATCTTATCCTTAATTAAATCAAGTTGTAACACTTTACAATAGCAAGCTATATGGAATACTAATGCATGTTGTATTGTTTCTGTTGAATACTTATTTTTATTTAAGTTAGTCTAATTTTGTCATTTATTAGTGGGACATTGCAGTCAGACTTCATATAAAGTTCATAAAAGCACTGAACTGCACATTTCATATTTAATTTACTTTGTTCTGATATTAATTAATTTTTTAATACCTACCTACTATCACTCTTTCGTAGTGCGCAATAACCTATTTGCTGTGGGTGAATAATATTCATTGGAAAAGTATTATTGATTTGTGGTTATTGCTGGTCACAAACGGAATTGTGTCCTGTCCCATGTAGAGTCAGTCTCAAGCGTGGAGGGTTCCCGTACCCGTCGACGCAGACGTAGGCGTAGGGCGCGGCCACGTAGCGAGACGCCTTCGGGTGAGCATTTGGATCCAAGAAGTAATGAACATCATCATGGAAGTATAGCTGATCTGCAGGGTAAGTACTTCAGCTTTTATTTTGGACACAAAAATCCCACTTTACAAACTGGATAAGCCTGTTCAGCAAAGTCTGGTTTGAAGAAATGAACAGCCATGTATTATAATTTCATTTCTTAAAATGGTAGGTGAGCAATTCTGTGTCAGCCATAGAGATGGTGAACACCTACAATGTAATCCAGTTTAGTACTACAGTAGAACCTTGTTTACTCGGATCAACTGGGGACCAGGGCCGATCCGAGTTAACAAAAACCCGGGTTATCCATAGAAGGATGGAAAATGATAGAAAAAGTATGTACAACCTCACTGAAATTTTTGAAAAGGAATTTAGAAATTACTATCAGCATACTTTGCCTAAAAACACATGCACTGTATGTACTGTGATAGGTGATGTATATTTGCACTGTACAGAATATAGCTACAAACTAGTCTGTAGTAAAACAAAAGAGGCAGTGAGCTTCTGCTGTCTTGGTTTAGTGTATTGCTTACGAGGAGCACAATATCATATCTGCTTTAACATTAGAAGTTCATTTGGCACTGTTTTGACTTGATTCTCAAAATATCTAAGTTTGCTGCTGCTTGTGCGCAGGTTCATCAATACTGTCTAAATCTGAATACTCTTCATTTTAAGTAACACTGCATGATGCAGTAATGCCTTCCTCTGTAATTGGTTTATAACCTCTGACATTGTCAATGTCTTCTTCCTCAACATCAGAACAGCCATCAGTATTAATTTTTAGATGAGTCGTATTTATTACATATCTGCTTCACTTTTGTACCTATTTTGAGGACATGTTTCACAAATCATCGTTTGCATCTTCGGCTCTTATGCGACTAAAGCTTGATCCAGCGGTGTGGGTAATTCTGGGGTTGCTGCTGCCATCTGTTGATTAACCCCAGAATTACCCACACCGCTGGATCAAGCTTTAGTCGCATAAGAGCCGAAGATGCAAACGATGATTTGTGAAACATGTCCTCAAAATAGGTACGAAAGTGAAGCAGATGTGTAATAAATACGACTCATCTAAAAATTAATAATTTTTCGCTTCACTGTGGTGTTCCAATACAGTTAAATAGCCATCAGTATTTTTAAAAATGTGTATAAAATCTTCTTCCACACTTATTTTTTGTTCTTCTTAAATCTTGTTATCTGGCAAGTCATACACCAGGCCACAACTTTTTCCATGACTTAACCAAAGTTTTCTCTTCCAACCTGGTCCCAAGCAGGTGAGGTGAGTGCAATGAATTTACCTGCATGCAAAAGAATTTGAATAATGTACCTACTCAGAATAGCAATTTATCGTCTGTAAACAAGTCTTCATTTACTATGCTAAAGACATTTTATTTTTTTTCAAAACTGGTCCGTGTTAACGAGGTTTTACTGTATATCCCATATTCTTGCATGCTAACAATGGCTTTAATATGTTAATGAGGCAATTGATCCTATTTACCCTGTGAACCAATTCACCTTACTTAACCTAAATTCTAAATAGGTTTTGAACTATCTCAGAATTACAAGAATTTATTGTTTCACATCTTACTAATGCTTATACATAGGACTTTAATTGAGAATTAAATGCCCATGTCTTAAGCTATTGTTTTACAGCTTTTGTAAATGTAATGCATATTGACATACTTTACCAAGAAAATATTACATTGATACCTGGAATCTTAGTGAATCTTTGAAATGTTGTCTATTGTTGCTGAAAACTTGTAATTCTGAATATCTACAGGTACTTGATTCAAGGAGCAAGCACAAACTCATTAGTAGCATTAGTGTTATGGCTCAGTGACTTTTAAGTTGAAAGTACCTCATCTTTAGAATATTGTAAATTTTACTGTTTGTATAAGCTAAAATTTCTCACCAAATTTACTTTATTTACTGAAATTCGTAACTCTGTAGTACTCATTAATGTTGCAAAACTGAACAATGTTTGCACTGTTAGTAATACAACAGAATAGCCAATTACAGAGCAGTAAATACAGCACATTATATAGGGTGATTCATTTGAGATGTCAGAAATGTAAGACCTTACAGAAAGGAAACTATTCAACTTTATTTTTTGGTATTGGTATCATTTGTGTAGGAAAGTCAGGAGATTTCTGTCAGACATATTAGCACTCAACATGGCCACCATTACAAATGTGGCACAGTTCATACCTCGCACCCTTTGTTGCGTCACATATCATGCAACGTTTTGTGGAGTGATTTGCTGAAAGGCAAATGTAATCTCCCTCCACAGGTTGACTAGATTCTTTTGTCTTTTTGCATACACTGTTGACCTGATGATGCTTCCACTCAAAAAAAAAGAAAACCTTGAGGGCTGTATTCATAGTTATCACTTTGGTCTAGACTATCTTCCTACTAACTTGGTCTGGACCAAAGGCAATCTAACTTTTTGGTATTCATAGGCGATAAAATGCCTCAGACCAAGTAAAGCCGTGGACCAGCACAGAGCAAATGTTACACGACGTAGAAAGGTTCTTCTGTGCATGCGCAAGTGCATAGTGCTAAACAAACCCAGTGTACCTGCAAGATTATAAATCTCTGTGGTAGTTTCACAGTTGTTTCTTAATCATTCTTACGGTTGCTGCTGCTGTTTGAGGTTCAGTAACAAAGTTTGGTGTGCTGTGAATATGGATAATATGAAGAAGCGTGGTATCAATCGGTTAGAGGAAGACCAATGTTTTCTCTAGTGCAAAAAAGAATGAACATTTATAAAATAAAGCCATGTCAACGAATACAAATGTGAGAAAGGAGGAGGCATAGAGGGAAATGTATAACGAGTTTGCTGATAATGCGGCTTACTGATGCAGGTCAGCAGTGTTGTCTTGATATCCTCCTCTTGCATAATACCGAAGTGCTGTTAGGCTTTGAGTGTCAATTGAGATACTCAGGCCTCGGTTATCATCCCTGACGTACAGGTTAAGACGAATCATTCTATCAGCTTTCTGGCATTCGCTTTAATAAACTTGTATCTGCTTTTGAAGTTTATACCTTGTTTCACGTAAGCTTGCCCAGTATCTCTTAATGGTCACGTGACCTGATCAGCTCTCATTGGTTGCTGTTGTGGTAATGACTGTCGTGCGGTAAAAATTAGTTCGTTATTTAACATGGTGATATATCATTATACGTTGGAAGAGAATTGTCAAATTTATATTTTCGTAACTGTTTTAATTAAATATATTACGCAACAGAGTTGATTTATCTGAAATGCATGTTAATTCTTAAACGAAGTAAAGAGGAGGTTCCTTTGTTCTCAAGCACATGGCACGATAGCACGTGATATAGCGGTAGTGGTGACATTTGTTTATATGACTTTTATCACTGACCTTGTTTTGAACTGGATTAGTCATGCATCGCCATTCGAGAGTGCAGGAGCTAAATTATTTTATTGATCATTTATTGCGCGTGTACTTATTATATGTATAATGGCAGAGTCTACAGCCAGTTTTTCGCTGAAGTATCGCAAGGATAATTATTTACAAACAGGTGAAAAAAGAATTGTGTTGCATGTGTTTAATGCACTCACAGAGAAGAATCCGTCTTTGTCAGTGAGAGAAGTCGAACAGCTGTGTTCTGAAGTTACAGGTGTGAGTGTTAGATCCGTAAGAACATTGCGACATGAAATTGAGGAAACAGGAAAACTTACCACTCCAGGCAAAAGCAGGAGTGTGTGCTCGAAGAAAATACGTGAAAAGTGTTGTGCGTCGTCATGTGTGTAGTTTTTCTTTAGAAATGAACTCCCTAACATAAGTAACATTTCGTCTATGTAAATGAGGATGCAGATTTACCAAATTTCAGCAGATTGCTTATACAGCTGGGATTTGTGAATGAAAAAAGAGGCAAGAAAAATGTGCTAAAAGACAGAGGCGATATTGCTGTGTGGCGAAGACATTATTTAAGGACAATCAGACTGTACCGAGATACAAATCACAAAGTATACACGTAGAACACACGAAAAGTAAAGTATGGTGTGACACGACTTCTAAGACTGAAAGACAAGCATTTTTGAAAGGTATGTATGCTGGTTTAAAATGTCCCAGTGGAAATGGCCAAAGGCCTTTCATTATAAACTCTTTCAGTTTCATTGCTCAGTCATTCTGTTTCAATTTGCACAGTTTAATATAAACTTGTATTTTTGGATGCCTTCATATCCTTATTTGTATGATTTTATTTATCTTCCCGGTAATTATTACGACATTTACTGCAGGTTTGAATGTGACGGGAAGGCACCGCCTATGGCCTATGACGCGAAAGCATTAGCCAATTAGGGCGAGGGGGAGGGTAGTTGAATGCAGAGTGATACATTTCAGCGGGGCAAGGTTATATGAAACAGAGAGTAGGTCTTTAATTAAATTAATTAGGAGTCGATTAATGTGTCATTAATCGACTCCTGATTAATTTAATTTATACAACACTGTTTTCAACACTTCCATGAAAGGATTTAGAGAGTAGGTCGTCGTACTTCGCAATAATTTCTATTCTTGATAAATAAGTATTCCTCCGTTGTCATATTTTATGAATTCTATGCACCACAGCTACGTTCATCACTTCACTGTCATCCATGTTGCAAAGATAGTCCACCTTTAATCTACACCTCGGAGGTGGACCAAAATTTGAGCCGGACCAATGTGTTTGCTTCCTGGACTATCACTAATCCTGGTTTATGAATAAGAAAATTGATGGTCCACTGTTAGTCCACCGGAAGTAGCAAGTTGGTCCGGACCAACTCTGACTATGAATACAGTCCTGAAGTGTTAAGTCTGGGCTACTAGAAGGCCATGAAATAGGTTCATCAGCGATCGCTGAACAGCTGATTTAATCAATTCTACACTGTGAGAGCCCAATGCACTGTAGTACCATCCTGTTAATAGATAATGGTGTCCAGTATCCCATCTTCCTGTAATTGAAGGATCACAAATTGCATAATCCTATCAAGGTAATTGATGGAACAAACAGTCTCCTCTGCAAAAAAGAATGGACTGCAAACCTTTTTGTGTGTCACTGCGCACCACACATTCACTTTGCAGCTGGCTCATTCAAATTTGCATGTGGATTCTCGGTTCCCCAAACAATGCAATTGATTGTGTTGACTCGGTCACTCACATGAAATGTGGATTTGTCAGTAAACATCCACCGATTTAATGTTGATCATGTCATCATGATTTCATGCCACTGGAAACATCACTCATTTGTTAACTCCCAACCTTCCTGCTTACATTACAGAAAATTGCTGAAAGATAATGTACATTAACTTCATAAAAATAATGTTTTACTTTTCTGACATCTCAAACAGATCATCCCGTATAATCTTCCTGGTGATTTTATGAGGCAGATTATGCAGATTTATGAATGCTTCTAATCATAAATGAAACTGTTGAGCTCTCAGGTTTTATGAGAGTGTCAAGTGTTAAGTAGTAGTTTCTTCACATGTAAAGCATAAATGTAAGCTCTAACCAACGTGTTAGTCATAATGTTGAACAAGATTCTGCATCAATGTGCAACAGAGTCTTAGACACAACTCCTTGTCCATGAGCATTTGTGGTAAAGGGAATTCTAATGGAGTGTTGTGTTCATGTAAATGTGTACATTGAAGCAGTTTCATTTTTTTCAGGTTAATGTAGGTACCTATGTATTTTTATACGTTCCTCATTGCTTTTGCATGGTTTTTACAGTGAAGTATATTTTATAGTGTTCCAGGAGTGTAAGTGATACAAAAGCTTGCTATTTCTGTAAATTATGAGGTGTTCAAAAGGAAACCAAACATTTGAAATAAGGCTCCAACCAGCAAGGAGAGTGTGCTGCGGCTACCAAGCGCACCTAGCGGCAGGTTTATACAAACTACCGTTTGTCGCTTTTTTGCTCAGACAATTAGCAAGCTATCCACAGCCTTAAAAAAAGCAGGTTTTTAGCCTGCTCGTCGAATTAGTTACAAAGTAACAATGAAGGAGCTTGAAGAACGTGTGTCCATGTGTGCGTGCGCATGTGTGTGTGTGTGTGTGTGTGTGTGTGTGTGTGTGTGTGTGTGCGTGCGTGCGTGCGTGCGTGCGTGCGTGCGTGTGCGGATGGGTGCATTTGAAATTTTGCTGCAAACTTAATGGAACTTTCACAGAAACATTGCAAATGCTCAGAAAAAGCATGTTTGGGTCAGTCAACAATTTTTTTTTTTATCTACAAAGGCATTATCTATCATGAATTTGTGCCACGTGGTCAGATGGTAAACAAGGAAGTCTGCCAGTCCATATGAAGGATGCTGTGCACAGGAAGAGGGCTGAATTAAGGGAAAACCAGAATTGGATGTTGCATCATGACAGTGTGCCAGCTCATTGCAGCTATTTAGCAAAATACCACATTCCCGTTATGCTCTATCCACTTTATTTTCTGGATCTAGCTCCAGCCAGGAAAAACATGTTGAAAGGACGTTGTTTCCAACCATAGAGGAGATTCAGAACAATGCAATGAGAGGCCTGTGCTTTATCTACAAAATGTGTTCCAAAAGGCATTCCAAAAACAAAAGAAATGATGGGTATGGTTTATTGTCAGTGTAGGGGACTAATGTATAGTAAGCAATAAAGCTGTTAAAGCGAAAGTTTGATTTCTTTTTGAACACCTCTTGTATTATAATATTGTACATTGTACCACAAGAAATGTTTGCAAATGGAACTCCTGTCATCCAAAATGGTCACCTCATAGCTGTGACTTCTACTGTGATCAGCTGTTACTGGTTCCCTGGAATGTGGTGAATCAGCAAGGTTCTCTCGGCCTTCGAAAAATATGCACCATCTAGAGGTGTTGCTTCAGTCGAGACAATCTTTCCCATATATAATACACATTTCTGGCAAATTCCACTTGGGTAATGTCCAAAATGTCCCCAAAAAATGCACAACATTTAGTTGCTCTTCACAAATTGTTGAAGTAATGTGCACATCATTTAAAGTAGTTCATGTTTCTCTTGCAAGAGCTATTCCTGATTGAAAAATTGTCATCTCTAGCTTAAACTTTAAAGTATTATCTCTTTGTGAAATTTAAACATCCCAGCCAGAATAACACAAGCAAAAGTTACTATATGTTACTGATATACACGGTAGATTATCACTTGTAAATCATAATATGAAGTTAATATTAGGGGTAATTTATTAAATAGAATAAAGTAGAGAGAAGAAAAAAGAAGAAACAGGAAAAAAAAAATGCAAACTCCTGTTTTATCTTCAACAGTCTCATTTCCAAAGTTACTTCATTCCAAAATGCTGTATCACGAACAAAGCCCAAAATTCCTCAAAGTGCTAGAAAACATACAGGTTGTAGCCAAACGAGATCACAAAGGAAAAAGATGGCACTTACGGATGGTAACATCTTTCTATAGCAGTGAATGAATTTAATGCCAAACTATTAATTTTTAGATGAGTCGTATTTATTACACATCTGCTTCACTTTCGTACTTATTTTGAGGACATGTTTCGCAAATCATCGTTTGCATCTACGGCTCTTATGCGACTAAAGCTTGATCCAGCGGTGTGGGTAATTCTGGGGTTGCTGCTGCCATCTGTTGATTTAGTGATGAACTTAAATGTGGGATTCTCTTCTGGCAGGATTTCAAAGTTCATTAGTTGGTTTTTATGTTTTTCTATGTATATCCTCTCCCATATGACGAGTTCACTATGTTTTTGTACGTATTTTAGTAATTCTGTGCTATCTTCAATTTCATGATTTTCAGACGAGAAATGAGCTGCTATTGCGGACTTATCAATATTTTTGTATCTTAAGTGCCTGAAGTGTTCTTTCTTTCTAGTGCCTATGTTTCTTTTTGTCCTCCCTATGTAAATTTTTTCACAGTCTTTACACTTAATCTTGTAAATGCCTGACTTTTCCTCTGGTTTTATCTTATCAGTATTATTACTGTGAAGTAGGTTTTTAATGTTGTAATTGTTTTTTGGTGCCAATGTTATATTGTATTTCTTGAATATTTTTTGGAACTTTTTTGTGGCCCAGGGGTGGTAAGTAAATTTAGCAAATCTAATTTCTTGTTTTATTGGAAAAAATGGATATGGAAAAAACCTTGTAGATAAAAAACTAAAATCATTCAAACTTCAAAAGAGATTAAAACAGATCACAGCTCTCACACCAGAAGCAGATGTGTGATAAATACGACTCATCTAAAAATTAAAAATTTTTCGCTTCACTGTGGTGTTCCAATACAGTTAAATCTCGATATATTTAATGCCAAACGTTTGGGACAAGGGTTATTTCATTCTTTCAGAAGGGTATAAGAGTGGTACTTATTCTTTTCCTTAGGTAAAATGTACAGTTTTGATCACCCAGAATTTAAAATTGGATTGTTACAGTTTTATAAACTGTGACCATAACACATCTGACTATGGCTCACACTGTTAAAAATGTATGCCTCTTTTTTATCAGAAGGACATGAAAATTCTACTTACCTCAGCCTATCAGTTTTTATAGTAAGTAATCTTTATTTCCATTTCAGTTGCAAATTATTATACCTTTACACAGTTATTACCACACTGAGTTACTGGTTCCCTTGGGCCCAATAGACTCAAACTCTGAGGTTGTCGAGCTAATGGGTCTCTATTGGCATCTAATCTAAAATAACTTCATCTTCATTTTCGTCATATTTATCTTCTCAACCATTTGGCTCCTACTTTGCCCAAAAAGTTCCCAATTTCAGTTAAATGTTTCCTAGTTTTTACACTCATTAACTTCATTGTTTGAATTTCTTTTGGTAGCCTTGCCCATTCCTTTTTACCTATCTTCTCGCTAAGCAACCTAGTTTGTTCACATTCTAAAAGCATATGTCATTCTTTATCCCTTTGGTGACACAGATCCCTCCCTCCTCTTCCCACCACCCTGTTCTGCCTAATGCAAAGCCTTCTCTTGCTGCTTTATCACAAATATTAATAATATAATATTGAGAATTCAGTTGCAGAAGATTTAGGTGGAATGAAAGACAGATTCCAGGATATAAATGTAAGGAAGAGGTAACATTTTCAAATCTGAAAACACCTTTTTACTATTGGTTCTAACTGGCACTTGCAATATAATTTTCAAGAACCTCGATGATGATGATGATGATGATATATATTATATAAGGGCGCTCAACTACGGCGGTCATCAGCGCCCTTTAAAAAACTAGTCATGGCAAAAGCCAGATATAAAACTTCCTAAAAACTATACAAGTGTAACAAAACCTATTAAAAATACACGTACATAAAAGACATCAATCAAAACCTACTAAAAATTTCATTCACTAAATCCTAAACTCTAAACTAGAAAAGAATCTAAAATCCTTCTCCACGGGTCTCCACACACGGCCTACACGTGGGTGGGCCTGTTGACCGTCTCCCTCAACCACGAAGACCCACACGAGGGAGACTGTTGGCTCGGGACCCTGGGTGCGCCAAACCCGTACCTCCCGAAGTAGGCTCCTGGGGGGTTCAAGAACCTCTTATGTAGTATTAGTGTTTCTTTGGTTTTTGAAGAATACTCCCAGACACTTATGTCATAAGAAAGCAACGAACGTACATATCCAAAATATTTTTACCTTAATACATCAATAGAAAGACAGTTTGACAAGTTCCAAAATATATAACTTAAAGAGCTCAATTTTTCATTCAAAGACAATATATGGTCTTCCCAAGATAAATTAGAATCAATTGTAATACATAAGAACTTAATACTATTTACTTTGGCAATTTCAGAACATTTTACTGAAATATGGAAGGATTTTTCAAGTGTTTGATTTCTAAAACACATGGACACAGTTTTATCTGAATTTAATTTGAGCATATTGCTTTGGAGCCACTGAACCAGATTCAAAATGCAATTATTTATTTTATCCTGTAATTTGGTGTTTATTATATTTGTATCATGAGTAAATAAAACTGTATTACTATCTGACAAACACATTAACATCCGGCAAATTGTGATCTCATCACAATTATCCATTCAAGTTATTCTTGTTCCTTCAGTTCAGTACATTCATGCTTAAAGTACATGTTGTGACTCGTGTATATGCCAAAATGCCATAGGTAAAAGGTAGTGTAACTTTTCAGTTGCATTTCTCACATACATTCAAAACAGATGGAAAAATTCTATATTGTCCTTCTTGTGGAAAATCTGTAATAGCCAATCAGTGCTCCCAATTAAAGCAGGATTTAACCAGCAAGAAACACATCTTGGCAGCTTTACGTTCATGTATGAAGCAGGTGCTTCTAGTGAAGTAGGATCATTCAGCTCATATTCCGGACCTTCTAAGTGTCGTGAACTTTATTCACATTTATGTCAAATTGTTATTTTGGCAGATATTCCTCTCCATAAAGAGAACATTTGAGACGTTAAAGCTTTTCTCATGAGATCCTCCAGATGAATCTACTTTAACGAAACACTACCTTTCTAATGCCATGAAGAAACAATACAAAAAATCAGGGCTGTGTGCGAAAATGAGAAAATGTGGGTATTGATGAAACTCAAGGCTCAACAGGAAGAAGAGTGGGAAGTTGGGACTCTTAAAAATGACAAGACAGTTTCTAATTGTGCATTTTACTAGCTTGCAAAGAAATGTCAGCAGCAAATCACCATATTGCTAGGTTCTTCAATGAAAATACGGACATATTATGGCCAAATGGTGTTAAGTATGATATACTTATTTTCTTGACCAACACAGCATCTTACATAAAGAAAGTAGAAGTACTTAGCGTCAGCTATCCAAAAATGAGACATGTGTCTAGCATTGTGCATGTGCTATATAATTTGCAAAACTGTTTGGTTGCTGTGTCCCAATGTGGACAAGTTGGTATCCAATGGAAAGAAGGTGTTTGTTAAAGCCCCTAAGAGAGTTGATCTCTTTAGGAATCACAACCCCAATGTCCCATTACCACCAACACCAATTGTTATTTGTTGGGGCACTTGGCTTTCAGCAGTGGTGTACTATGCAGAACATTTTGATATCTTTAAATCAATTGTGGATGAGCTGGACAAAGATGATGCTTCATCTATAGAAATTGTTCAAAATCTGTTAAGTGACAGTTTAAGAAATGACGTGGCATATATTGCTGCTAATTTAATTTTCTTGTGCGGTTCCATTAAAAATCTAGAAGCAATAACTAATCTCTTGATAGAAAGTGTGAAATTGTTAATGGAGAAACGAAAATCAACTCATTCGAAGGCTTAAAAATGCAAACTTTAAAAAACAAGTTCAAATAGGTGTTTGAAGATGGAAGAGATGCACGCTCCCAAAACGTCGATGTCACAACATCGTCTTACCTGGTCTGAAGCCCGAGAACATCTAGAACACATATGCGTCAGGAAAGATTCAGCTCATATCAGGGTTTCATGTTATGAGACAAGTTACCCAAGTTCTAGAAGGCCATCAAGTAGACATTGAGAGTGTTAGTACTATGAAGTATGCAAGAGTGACATGTGACGTAGAACGATCGTTCTCCTAATACAAGGCTGTGCTATGTGACAATCGGCAGAGATTTCTAATAGACAATTTAGAGAAGGCATGTGTTGTGTACTGTAAATGCAAACAAGTTCCAGCAATTGACATGTGTTATCAATAATCCATCACTGGAAGGTTTTTTTTTTTTTTTTTTTTTTTTTTTACAAGGTTTTCTATTATGTAAAATGAAAGAAAATATTTTTGTGTTTTAGTAAATATTTTGAACTTTCTAACAAATATTTTCTTGATTTTTAATGTATAAAAAATAAAATTAATACAACTTTTTTTTTTTTTTTTTTTTTACCTTGTGATAGTCCTGTGTTGGTTCCACCTTACCAATTAATGGTGGTACAATATGCCCACTTTTTTCTTTCTACAAAAGTTTAAGTTCAAATGCTACAAATTTTGATGGAGAAATTCTGGCAAATCTTCGGAGGTTACAAAATCATGTATCATAAATAAATTTGAAAAAGAATTTTTATTTTCTGACTCTAAAGCAGCATAACATCTTATACAACACCTAAAAACCTAAATATTGCAGAATCCCATAAAATCACAAAACAGTTAATTAATTTAAATAAAAAATTAATACTTCAGTGGATACCAGCACATTGTGGAATTCATGGTAATGAAACAGCTGACTTTCCAGCCAAAACGGGCAGTAAAATTAGATCAAATTCATTTGAACAACTAAGTTATCAGTCTATCAAAGGAATAATTATATCAACATATCAAAAAATTGAAGAGGATAGTATATTGCAAACAAAAAGAAAACTATGGGAAAATTTATGTAACAGTATGACTAGAATCAATACACTACCACACTACCAAGAAAATGCTCTGTAGCAACTTTTAGACTCCTAACAGGTCATGACCAGACATCAGATCACATACACCTTAGCAATCAATATACATACATAGTTATTATAGAAGGCCAAGTGTGACAACAAGTATACCGATGCGCTGTGTGTGTACACTCCGGTACAGATACAAAATGTAACCTATGTTACAATATGCCATCCTCCTCATTGCTTTCGATGTGGGAATTACAGTGAACAACCACGTACATTCGTAAATTGTCGAATGTGAATTTTCTGCGCCTCTCGCTGAAACAGTATAAAATTATTGGGAGAAAGTTCGCTGAACATCACATGACGTTAATGGTGCATATGAGTAGTACAAATCATTTTCATGTATTTGTCCAAGACTTAGTTTATTTCTTACATTATGCAGCACTGAAAATCCAGTATTTTTGTGTAGAATACTGGACAATTTATTTTTTGCTCGTTTGGTAGTTGGTGCATTCTGTACATTGTTAATGTTTGCAGACACCTTCTCGACTGCTTTTAGAAAGCTCAAAATTACATTGTTCAAGCTGTTTAATGGCTTTAATACCCAAAACTTTTGATTTGTAATGCTATTAACACAATATATCAAACACCTTACACTCATCGGCCACGCCGTGGCTCAGTGGTTAGACCACTTGGCTCTCACCAAGGCAGCCCGGGTTCGATCCCAGGCGACCGCGAAGTGAGAATTGTGGTGGACAACACGACATTAGGGCGGGTTTTCTCCGGGATCTCCGGTTTCCCCCACCATCTCGTTCCACCGGTGCTCCATCTTCATCTCATGTATCATCAGTGTCACCGCCTGCGGTGCCGTATGTTGTAAAAGCGGGCGTTAAACACTACACACACACACACACACACACACACACACACACACACACCTTACACTCCCTGGAAGACAGATCTACCTGTGTGGCGAGCAGTAGTTGTAATGAAACTAAAGCTACGCATTGCTAACCAGATTATCCCTGTGTGTTGTCCCCGGGACTGACGTCAGTTATATACTGCGAGACTCGTAAACTTCATATCCCTTTAAAGGTGTATGGGATCCGATGCCTGGTCATGACTGTCTCAATAAACATTTATTCAGGAATGGTATAGTGAGATTTTCTCTGTCCTTTCTGTACACTTAAAGAAGATATGATGGAAAACAACCTACTCCACTACCCAACCTTTAGTCAACATACTAACATAACATCAAAATACTTGAGTGCAAGAGTGCAACTGCTTAATATTAGATACCAACCAATCACTCTTTTAACACCTAAAAATCCATTCCCTAGTGATGAGAATGAAGTGAACTACTTGAATCTGAGTGGAGCATCTTAAGTTTGCCTGTTACTTTGATAATAAATTTTCAAAAGATATTAAAGACAATGAAATAACCTACAAACAATGAGTAAAGGATGATGGAAGACACTGTTCAGAAAAAAAGTATACCAGATTTGTCTTAAGATCCACAATTTCTTGAAGGTACACTTATTAACTTTAAATAATGATTTCATTTTGAAAGTTGGAAGAAAAATGTTGTGTAATGCATAGCTTTTCAGACTTCAGCAAGTGAACACTTGGAACATGAATCCTATGTTATCATGTTAGATTATGTGCAGCATTATTAGTTTACAGTTGCCCATTTCATAACTGTTGGTTGATCATTTAAAGACGAAATATCCAAATATTTTGGTTTCACATACACAGGATTAGTGTGATGTAACAACCCAACAACACAATCAGAAGTATTCATTGTACGGGGTAATAATTGCAAGTTTTCAGCTACTGCACACAAGAAGGAACCAATTTAGGATTGCATGGTACAACAAAATGTCACTTACAAGAAGCTACTAATGGCAGAAAAACTGAAGCTTGAATTGCTCAGTTATGTGCTGAACATGCATAGTATTTATACACAAAGTTAAAAAATTCACAGTCCAATGGAATGGATACCAATGAAAATAAACAAGAATAAATAATAAAATAAAGTAACATTTTACGTAGAACTAAAATGTTCAGTACTAAAAGCTATAATTGATTTGTATTGGGTTATTTTGTATATAATTTAATACCAAGCCTCAAAGGAATATTGAACCATGCATAACACAGTTTGTCACTTATTCCTTTTCTTAATAGTAACTCAACCACAGATTATTCAATGTTACTGTGTAAATTAATGATTGACTCATAGGCATGTACCTCACCGAGCAGTGGTTTCATCTGTGGCTCGCATCCTTGGCCGGCCTACCTTACCCATGGTTTTTTGGGGTCACAAGGCAAATGTTGGGTAGGTTAATCACATCCCCCAAATTTTCTGTCACTCCAATTCATCTCCATTATCATTTCACATCATCTCTTATCTGGTCATTTTTTTTCAGGGTAGAAGTGTTGGCACTGCATGACAGAATGATATGCTCCTGGTAAACGCTTCTTTCTCCGGTGCGATGGTCTCTGGGCCATCCTGGTGGGCCATTTCAGGACCTTGGTGGGTGGAATGCTGGTTGTACTTGCCTGCTGGGGAATTTTCAACTGGCAAAGTGCAGGGAACCTGCCCTCTGCACTGTCATGGCTCCTTGGAACGGCTGGCCTCGGTCTCCTCTCGCATCATCCTTCCTCCTGGTTGTGTCCCACATGGACCTCCATGCCAAGTTCCCTCCATAGACAGTCCAGTCATGTACCTTGCTGGAAGAAACCAGTGACCCTACAGATATGGCATGCTTAGGAGTTTGTTGTCCCTTTTTTATGAGCAATAATACAGTTGCGTTTTTCTTTTCCTGGTAGGCTGAATCTATGCACTTTTGGAGCTTTTAGGAGAGACTATGTGCTTGATTTTGATACCATATTGAAACTTGTCTTATCCAGGTTTCAAATATGGTTGAGCTTATCGTTCAGTCTTAAGTTATTCAGAGTACCTCCCTAGAGCATAATAAAAATCATTAAAAGTTTTCTTAAGAGAACTCCGCCAATCCTAACCAGCCCTGACATGACAACCATGGAAGAATTCTTGCCAGTTTGAGGTGCCAAATGTTGTGCAAATTGTCAAACTTTAGTTGCAGTTAGTAAGAAGCCACATCTCAACCACATATGACACCAGTTCAACTTCTTTCTCTCCAAATAAGAAAACAAGGGCTCCCCATCTTCCTGGTTGACAGGTGGGATATTTAGATGGTCCTTCAGTGTATTGTAAGGATTACGGCAAAACCTCGTTAACCTAGACATCCAGATAATCTAAACCAGTTCTGGGGGACAAAAAAAAAAGGAAAAAATTATAATGTTTTAGCGTAGTACATGAAGACTTGTTTTACAGATGTTAAAAACATCTTTATTGATACAAAAATATTGATAAGTCCGCAATAGCAGCTCATTTCTGGTCTGAAAATCATGAAATTGAAGATAGCACCAAATTACTAAAATACGTACAAAAACATAGTGAACTCATCATATGGGAGAGAATATACATAGAAAAACATAAGAACCAACTAATGAACTTTGAAATCCCTCCAGAAGACAACCCCACATTTAAATTCATCACAAAATCAACAGATGGCAGCAGCAACTCCAGAACTACCCACACCACTGGATCAAGCTTTAGTCGCATTAGAGCCGACGATGCGAACAATGGTTTGCGAAACATGTCCTCAATATAGGTACGTAAGTGAAGCTGATGTGTAATAAATATGACTCATCTATAATTTAATAATTGTATAACTTCATTGTGATGTTCCAATACAGTTAAATTTCGATATATGGAAATATTTATTTTCCCATTCAGATACCCCTCCACCTCCTTCATGAGTGGTGCAGGTGTTTGGCGACTGTTTGGCCCAGGCAGCAGCATCTTTTGTGCTCAGTAAGTCTGGTGTTTAGCATTGGGTTCTGTAATTTCATTGCACACAGAACTGCTATAAGAGAAGACAGTGTACATGGGTTGATGACAGAGGTCATCAAAGGTCTTTAGCTAAGCCATTTAGTCTAACACTGTGGTTCTGCAGTATGTGTTCAATTTGATCTGCAATATTCTTGCAATATTATCAGAAAAATTGTGCCCTTGTTTTGAGGTTGGTCTGGCTTCTAAGTTCTAGGAGAGATGGCAGGCTCCTTTCACTCCTCAGGTTGAATAATCATTCAATAATAATGCTATTGTAGCTGGCAGAGTTTTTGTTGTAAAAAAAAATGGTTTGCAGATGCAACAAGCATGATTTATGGTTTTTTTTATCGTGTTCATTTTTGTCTGGGATGAGCTACCGCTCTATGGGGCCATATGCTGGTGTTGCCAACTTAATGAAACCAAACCATTGGTTTATGTGGAGCTCTGCCTAGGGCTGTAGACAAAAGGTTCAATGAAAAAGTTTGCTACCACCAGACTTGGAGGTCTCTCCATGGTAATGCCGTCCATGTGTTCATAGAACATATGCTCAAACATGATGCTGAACCAATGCTGATGAAATGCTTAAACCATATGCCGAGGATTTTCTATAGCCCGGAGATGACAATTATTCAGATTGATGATGCCTTTTCTGGTAAAGGTTGCTTCATCATTAAAGAGGACTGAAGACAGAAGTATCATAATTATGATGGTCCGTAGAGGGAAATGTGCTGATGATAATCCTCGCATTTGTTTGCAGGTGATAGGGATAGCAGTGGTTGTCATGTAAGATACGCATAATCGTACTTTGGCTTAACCCATGTTGACAGACCAATTGTCTGAGCTTGAACTAGGGTTTGTCTGTTCCTCCAAATTTGGTGTATGCAGTCCACTGCCTCCTTACACGTTCGTCTGTCTGAAAGGATCCATGCTTGCACAAATGCTCAAACAAGGCTTGAAAAGTGTGTGTGTGTGTGTGTGTGCGTGCGTGCGTTGGTACTTATTTTGGTATAGCCGTGCTGCCCTCAACCATTTCCATCTGCCCGTCGCTACACAAAAAATAAACATAATGCAATATTAAAATACTTAAATTCATATTATTACTGCTATTCATAATTTAATTTCCTCCCCTGGTGCTATACATTGGTTTAAAAAAATTCTTCCCGTTTACTTAGTTGATTTTTCTACATAGTCACCCAGTAATCTGTTATGTATACTTATCACAGAAGTATTCATTATTGAGGTGTTGGGATTTTGGGATGATGGAAATTATTGTGTAATTTCTTGAGCTTGAACTGTCAAATGCAGATTGGAACACTTTCCTTGTTTAGGCTTTTTTCATTGGCATTATAAGAGAAAGAATTAGCCTGCCCAGCTATATTGTTAACATGAGCACAGAAATATTGATACCTTGTCCAACATGTCCATTGTTTTATGCTTCTATATCACGGATGCATTATACAGAAACCATACAGAATATATCTTAACATGGCATAAACATAAACATATTTATGAGTAAGTAGCTGAACATATTTCATTCATAGGGTTCAGAAAAATAAGACATTACTGAAAAATACACAATTGAGTTAAATGTTAATGGACATTTCTTGTCTAAAACATTTAACATATATCCGCAAAAGACATGGAAGTGAATAATGTATAAACGACGCTCAATTCTGTCCTATATGTATGCAACCCTGATGTCAGGTTAAATGGCTGTATTGGAACTCCTGTTTGAAGCAGTTGCATAACATTAGATCCAAGTTGGTCTAACTCACTAATTCTGGAACCTCAAGTCTGATCAAGATCTAGTTTTTGCCATCATGATATACAAATGCAACTATCTAATTATGTAGTTCAATTCTTCGTTAAATAATTGGATGGAACTTCAAATAACATCAGTAGAAAATCATATTTGGAAAGAATGATTTTAAAGTGTGCCCAAGATAGGAAAAACCAGCATTAAGATCATGATTTGTATTGTACAGCTGTTTCACAATGTATAGCATTTTTCAGTAAGGAAAGGATTTTAAATACTCAATGCAATATTTACACTAATTATTAAGATAATATTGTTAATTTTACTTGTGTTTTTATATTTTGTATAAATGAAATAAATTGGTACATATTTAATTAAATTTTAAAAAAAATGTGTTAAAACTGGCTAACATCTTCAAGCATAATCCAGTAAAAGGATTTGTCCCATTGCTCGGTTGGCAGAGTACATGCCTGCTCTGTGAAGCGTCTTAGTTTTATTTCCAGTTAGGGGGTGGAATTTTTTCTTTAGCCAAGATTATTTCTGACACAGTCGGTTAGGGCAGATGGACAAGTCAGCAGTGGCAGAACACTATCTATTATTTGGCCATGACATAAATTACAGAGACACGATGGTGCTCTCGAGGACAAGCCACTACCAGGCTCGCTTGACTCGGGAAGTGATAGAAATTTTTAAACATAAAATACCTTTAATCGTAAGGAAGAGAGGCAACAGATATGCCCAACTGGATCCCAGCTCTGAAAAGAATGGTAAGAAAACCGGAGGAACGGGAAGCCTTCTCTTTTACCAGGATCAGAGCCATCCCACTGGCTGAAGGACACCCAATAGGAGCCATGTTCCCACTGGGAGACAGCGCTCCAGTCTTGGACTCAGGAGCTCTCAAGTTCGTAACCCTGATGATGCCAGATACAGTTTTTGGCAAAACATCGGATGTTAAACCAACTGGACCACGGCCTACTAGCCTGGAGGATGTATATAATGTAGTTGACTGCCCAAATGTTGCTCAGGCTTGGATGTCATAAACCATTTACACTTTCCAAGTCTAGCTTGGGCTAGGATTTTTTTTTTTTTTTTTTTTTTTCCGAGTGGAGGAAAAATGCCTTTACGCACTAACCCTAGGATTGGAGTGTGGGACTTTGGGGGATTGAACCGCCAGCCCTACCCAATTAAAAAACCTCCACCGGTGAGAAGTTGAGAGTGAATCGTGGCAGTACCGCTATTGCACCTGCAGATTCTGGCTGAGGAGATGAGGCCCAGGCTAAGAGCCTGGGCGAGGCGAGAGGTGGGCGCCAGGACGCAAGTATGACCGAGGACCTTCTTACGACCTTGGATATTTGGGTGTGAGAATGGCATAAGGGATTCTTGCTGAGCCTCCGAATGGAGCGACATCTTATGTTCTAAGTACCTCCTAGTGTGGTCCTGAAACAGAAGGACGATGTCATGAGCACCTATATGTTATAATTATTTAGTCTCAGGCTAAGGCGGCACTGAGTCTGGTGTCAAGTTGAGGATTTAATCTATTATACATTTGATTTATAGTCAGGCCATAGAACACATACAGGATGTCAATGAGCTACACCGAAATAATTTCAGCGATTGCAGACGTTACTAATATGAGCAAGTTGAGGTAGGCAATTCATTGTGTGCAGCTAAACATAACACAGTTATTAAATTATCGATGAGTCGTATTTATTACACATCAGCTTCACTTACGTACCTATATTGAGGACATGTTTCGCAAAACATGTCCTCAATATAGGTACATAAGTGAAGCTGATGTGTAATAAATACGACTCATCTATAATTTAATAATTATTTCGCTTCACTGTGGTGTTCCAATACAGTTAAACTTTGATATAACACAGTTAATTGTTTTAATATAAAATTATTTGTGGTTGGTTTATTGACACTCGTCACTTACTTTTTCATATATTTATGAGAGACTAGTTTCAAAGGCCCTGGCCTCCATTTTCAATCTCTTCCCAACTGGCAAGAGAGTTGCCAGTTGGGAAGAGATTGAAAATGGAGGCCAGGGCCTTTGAAACTAGTCTCTCATAAATATATGAAAAAGTAAGTGACGAGTGTCAATAAACCAACCACAAATAATTTTATATTAATTTTGACGTCACTGTTACTAAATTCCTCCAAACACACAACAGTTAATTGTGTTAAACCTTATATATATATATTTTGTTCTATATCGTGATTCTCCTTCCAAAAATGGTACATTACTGCCAATTTATCTATTTCTTTGTTCCACGAGAAATCCACTTATTAAAAAGTGTCCAAGGTCCAGCTGCATTAACCATGTGGGAAACAATTTCATAAAGAAATTGAAAGAAAATTGTTCAATTTCGACACTACCTTTGATGAGAACCCAAACTTCAAGTTCATCAATATACCAACAGAGACGCACCTATCACCTCCAAGGAGTTCACCAAACCAACATCCATTAGCCAACAACAGCTGATGATGTTAGAAGATCCTAACAAAATGCGTTCTAGGTAAATAGTACCAATAAGTGTAGCATTGAGTATTAGTTCGACTCAAAATTATATTACTGTAAAAACCAGTTTCTTCATAGAAAGGTAGAAAATTCAAATTCTGGCTATGGCGTAGAATTTTTCAGTCTCACTCTGTCTTTCCAATGGCTAGTTTGAAAGAGCAATTAATTTCCATTAATTGACCTAATAGTGGTTGGACTATAAAGTCCAGTACTTACAGTACTATGGGTTGTAAGTCCCCTTAAAGGTAGTTGTCTCATGTGTGCATGAGAATTCCTAGTGGTTTACAGGGAAAAATATGACTCAGTTGGAGAATTTAATCTCATACTGGCATATTGGCTATGGTAGCTCAGTGGTTAAGAGCAACTGGATGGATACCAGGAGATCCGTGTTTCAAATCTCGGGTACAGCATTGAATTTTTCAGTCTTTCTAAACTTTGGCCTACACACGGCTAGCGTGAAAGAACAATTTATTGCTATCAATTTATATGTGTTTGGAGGAATTTAGTAACAGTGACATCAAAATTAATCGCAAAAACTATTTGTAGTTGGTTTATTGATACTCATCACTTATGAATATCAATAAACCAACTACAAATAGTTTTTGCTAGCAATTTGTTCATTTTGCATCTCAATAGTGAAAGTTTATTCAAAACATCTGTTTTGTGTGTGAATTATATTTGATTATTCTTATTAGTACACTGAAATGCCTATCAAAAAATTCATGCTTGAACAAAAATTATTTGCATATGATACATTTATAAAAACCAAATCATGTAGACAGACAATTTGGGAAGAAATATCCTCCTACTCCAGCATCAGGTAGAATAACTGTTAAATATCAGATTAACAACGTTAGCACAAAAGGTTCACTAAATGCTAAACTTAGGAAGTGAAAAAGAAATGTTCTAACAGAGGGAAAAAAATTGATAAAACTTGTTTCTCATTTGAATATTGTCCAAAGAAGTGTTTGATATGTTCTAGAGGGCACATTTCAAAAACCTCTGTTCATACAGCTGCTAATTTTTAGAAATTGAAACCATACAGGGTAACTGTAATTCATGAATTGCCTCATGAAGATGAATGCCAGAAATGCCTCAGTGCAGATGAACATTTTCAACACAGTCAGTAGCCATTATAGTGCATGTTACTATTGTTAATGCAAGTAATGAACAGAAAACACTGCAGTTTAATATAACCTGCAAGGAACATGCTATGCATGATCTACACTACAGCAGTGTAAAGAATGGACTGTATTATAGGTGTACTAGGGATCCAGAGCATGACAAAGCACTGTCAAAGGTGCAAAGGAAAAGAAATGTTGATAATCTGTCGCAATGATCGAGAATGTTTCACGAAGTGGAGTGAAGTGTGATTTTATCTGAGGCTATTGGATGCTGTGAAAAATGAAGCATACTGCTGCTTTTGGGACAAGAGAATCAGCATTGTTCATATGCTCAATAGTTCATTCACTATAGTGAAATATGTCCAGTGTAAAGTGATTCAGACACATGCACACAAATGCTTTGTTTACAAGCAGTGAGATAGCATTGAACTAAGACTGGACTGGACTGTGCTATGCTATGGAGGGGATTCGCTACGGAAGTCCAGACTTGGCCTATTGTACCTATTCCCCCAAGTGGGGCACCCCCTTGGCGGAAGGATGAGGCAAGAGGAGACAGGGCTGTCCCAAGGAGCCATGACGATGCAGAGAGCAGGGTCCTACACTTCACCAGTTGGAAACTCCCCAGCATCATACCCCATTGTAGTCCAAAAGAACCCCACCAGACCAGGTTCAGAGACCAGACACTGTCCTACCAGAAGAGGATGTGTTACCAAGAGCACATCTTCCGGCCATCTAATGCCAAGATACCCGCCGACATTTCTACCCAGAAAGAGACCACCAGATGAGAGATGATGTGAAATGATAATGGAGATGAAATGGAGAGAGGAAATTCGGAAGATGTAATTAATGTATCCAGCATTCACCTGGTGACCCAGGAAAACCCCCAAAATGCCATGGATCAGGTAGGTCAGCCACTGGAAACAAAACTTGGATCTCTGAACACAGGCCACAGACGAAATCGCTTGAGCCATCCCTCTTGGTATTGAACTAAGAGCTATAAAAGTTTTATACTTATCTCCTATGTAATTTGTTGGCTTTCTATAATCCACGTAAAGTTAAATGTGTAATTTGTACTGCTTCTAGGAAGAGGAAGAACTGTGTACCACCCAAAAAACTTGATATTGAGGTTTCATAGAACATGCACATTCTGAGGTACATGATTGGCCTCTGAACAGTGTAACTCATGAATCAAATTGTTCATAAAAACCAAAGTTCATGTCCCAAAGATATTTAAGAAAACCCTCCCATCCCAAAATATCATTTCTGGGAGAAATGTTTCCCTCTTTTTTATTAAAATACATATTTAAATTATTTACTTGACTAATATAATGCACACTTTGAATTTTTAATAAATTTTCCATGAAGCCTTCTTCATTGTGAATTAATTTTGAACAATTGGTAAGCCATAAGAGATAGACAAAAACTTACTACTTAGTAAAACACAATTTATTTCTTCTTTTTAATCTGATTATTTCCTCAGCCTCATATATTCCCTTTCTGCTTACAATGGAACGTGTAATTGTATCATTTCTAAAATATTCTTCACCATTAACATAAAGTAGATAGAAAAATAATATTTTGTAAGAATAGTTTGTAGAAGCAATTTAAAAATAAGCAATAAAGTCATTCATATGGATGTAATATCAGATTTTTAATTTTGCTTTCAAAATTATTAACTACACCCACCTCTGTAGTGTGGGGGTAGCATATCTGCCTCATATTCAAGATGTCCCAAGTTTGAAACTCTGGATCTGGGGTTCATTTAAACATCATTTCACCCCTTTTATTCATCTGATATTACTTAATCCTTGTTACAAATAAGCTTGCCTCATATCTGTTAACGCTCACGTGAACTGATCACCTCTCATTGGCTGCTATCATGGTATAGGCTGTTGTGCAGCAAAAGTGAGTTTGTTATTTAATGTGATATATCCTAATATGTTTGAAGAGCATTGTCAAATTTATATTTTCATAACTGTATGAATTAAATATATTACATAACAGAGTTAATTTACAAAAAATAGAGAGGAGGATCCTTTGCTTCAAACCTGCCTCTCGGGATGACTGATGATAGCATGTGCGTTTATTGGTAGTCGTAACATAGTTGTTTACATTACTTTTATCGCTGACCTTGCTTTTAACGATATTTGTCATTCAACTTGTATTTTTACAGGCCTTCGCATCTTCATTTGCATGATTTTATGTATCTTCCTGGCAGCTTTTATGATGTTTACTTCAGGTTTCTACATGGTGTAAAAGCAACTTCTGCTGCACCAAAAGCATTAACCAATTAGGGAAAAGGGGAAAGTACATGTCAGCGGGGTAAGGTTATTTAAAACAGAAATTAAGAATATTTGAGTTTGATTTGTGAGTCACTATGTTTACACTCAAACTTCACTTACTTGTTGTATAATTGAAACGTTTTCAAGATCATTCGATCTCATCCTCAGCTGTTTGGTGACTAAATGAACTAAATGAACTTTATCACGGTTTTTGTTTATGAATATTTTTTCCCAAATATCCAATTCTATGGGTGTACTTAAAGATTTTAACAGTTTAATGTTGTGGCCAATGTTATGGTTTTCTGTCCAAAAATGGTGTGAAACTGCAGATTTTTCTGTTTGTTTCAACTTAATGTTCCTCTGGTGTTCTTTTTGCATGGTTAACAAGTTTCTCTTAGTTTTTCCTATGTAGCTTTTTTCACAGGTTTCACAGGTTTCTTAGTGCCCCTAACACCAGATGGCAGAGTGATCGGAGCTCCGTAGTAGTGGAAGAAGAGGAAGGTTCATTTAGTCACCAAATAGCTGAGGATGAGATCGAATGATCTTGAAAACGTTTCAATTATACAACAAGTAAGTGAAGTTTGAGTGTAAACATAGTGACTCATAAATCAAACTCAAATATGAAGAATACTTCACTGTTAATAATGCTTCTGCTTTTAATATTTAAGAGATTAAGAAGTTAAAGTTTATTTTGATGTATTCTCTGATATGACCTAAATGGTTAAAAGATGTTAAACATTATATACCATGTAGATCATGATTGTACTCTTATGTTGTCAAATAAACATAAAAATTCCAAAACGAATACATATCATCAAAAACAAAGAAAAAAGTAAATCCTTTCATGGAAGTGTTGAAAACAGTGTTGTTGTATAAATTAAATTAATTGGGAGTCGATTAATGACACTAAACAACACTTACTTTTAAATTTTCCCGGAACTAGTTTCAGAGGCCTTCCCGCTATCTTCAGCCGGACATCGACTGGAAACCACAACACTCTCAGCTACAGAAACTAAAATGATCTTCAAAAAATTCACTTACCATCCATGGGCCTTTGATAAATTCAAAAAAGTCTTCAAAAAACAAAACATTCAACTAGCTCCAGTGAACCATTACTCCTTAAAAAACCTAATTTGCTCAAACATCAAAGATGCCATTCCATCTAACAAAAAATCTGGTATATATCAAATTGAATGCTGTGACTGTAGTCAAATTTATATTGGAAAAACCAAAAGAAATTTAGAAACAAGAGCAAAGGAACACTTTAGGAACATAAAATACAAACAGTTAGAAAAATCAGCAGCTGCCACGCAGTTTTGGGGAAAAAACCACAACATAAATCCAGAACCAAAATTACTAAAACATACAACAGGAAAAGAAGAACTGTCCACATGGGAACAAATCTTTATTTCAAAAAATAGGAACAAAGTATTTAATTTCGACATCCCCCAGAAACATTTGTTCAGCAAGTTCCTCGAACCGCCACCAGAGGAGACCGATGACAAAATATTGCCAGCTACACCAATGAGAACCAGTCGATGTCCGGCTGAAGATAGAGGGAAGGCCTCTGAAACTAGTTCCGGGAAAATTTAAAAGTAAGTGTTGTTTAGTGTCATTAATCGACTCCCAATTAATTTAATCAAAGAAAAAAGTTCTCATCACAATTAAGTTTGGTTCCTTGTACTGTAAATTGTTATTGATATCTTAACAAAAAGCAGGAATGCCTTATCACTTCTCTTATCGAAAGCACAAACTATGCTTTAAAGAAAAAAACTCTTATTTTGGAAGGCGTACTTTAGTTCCAGTATGAAGTATTTCCCAATATACTGCATTTATTGTATGTTATACAGGAAGTAACAGAAAGGTATGTGTAAAATTTGATAAAACATTTCTTGTGGTAAGATAAAAATAAATTATATGAACATGGTCTAGAAATTGTTTATTTCCCTTTTAGAGCATTTTTTCTGCAGCTGAAGCCCATACAACAATACACCTAATGGGGGCCGTTTTGAACATGTGCTGTGGGAAAACAGGAAAGCACAGCACATATTTGATATGGCCTCTATTAGCTCTAATGCATCTGTCAACCTGCCGTCTCATGGACTCCCAAATGCATTGAGTTAGGCGTGGAGAATTTCACATTATCTGGCAGCCTTCCACAATATGAGCACGAAGAGTCTCTACATCTGCAAGTGGAGTGTCATAAACAAGAAATTTCAAATGTTGCCACAAATAAAAATGTAGTGGGTTTAAGTCAGGTGAGCGTGGAGGCCATGGAATTTATGCAGCTCTTCCTATCCATCTAGCAGGAAACCTGCTATACAGAAATCAACAGACAGAAAGCCTGAAATGAGGGAAACTGGAGCCTAATAAGCGAACTACGTACTGCACTGTGTACCACAATGACAACGGTAAACTGCATCATCTCCAGATGTAAAAGCAAATGTTTATTACTGTACTATTAATAATATGAGGAAATTGCACAATGTGCATTGATGCAAGTTACATTAGTAATACTTTAGTACAATGTGTATTCCATATAGTCCTTGTCCTGGCCATCTGATATTTGCTGTGTCTATCACTTCCACTTGTCTATTTGTCACTGCAACACAATTTTTTCATAGAGACTGTTCTCTTTTCACTACTACTATGTGCATTGTTTTCCACATAACACGCACACGCATTCTTCACTTGGATTGTGGTGTCTTTTTTCCTTACAGATCAGGTGATGGAAACCATGTGCTGTATTTCTTGTTACAAAATGCCTCAGTTCATATTTGGTCCCTTCCATTCTCCTGTGGTCATACAGAACTCTTCCCAGGTTTTGTGTTCCCTCACTAGTTGCTCATATGCCTTTGTTGCTGGCAGCAGCATTTGTAGTTGCAGATGTTCTATCCACAGTGTTTCACTGCATATTTTGTACATTAACCTTGTATTTGTATATTTGGATAAACACAGAATTTTCTTCATAAATGTTGTCTTCACTTTCTGTATCTCCTCTAAGTTTCTTTTTGTCAGATATTCCCATATCAGTTGTAGTCCATACTTTATTATTGGTGGTATTTTTGTTTGTTCTACTGTACTATTAAACCACTGTTCTGTTGTTGGGTTAAGGCCACAGGACAGCTATGTATTACACATCTCACCATGTAAGCAGAGTTGTAGAAGAGGCACTCTACCATGGAAATAATCCATTTCCGGACCTATGTTCATATAAAAATTTTTATCCTCTGTATGCCAGAAATGTTTTCTTAAAGTTTTGGCATACCTTTTCGTTAGCTCCTGTACAGCTGACAGCCGCACTCCTAATCTACCCAAGCTGAGGATCGAGAGATTGCTTTTTCATCTGAGTGTACAAATTAAACATTTTTAAGTTATCTTTAGTAGTAAATTATTTAAGTAATGACATCCTCACGTAAGCCGTGCAGAAAATTAACAAATTATTCAATAGCTAATAATGTTTTGTAGCTGAAATATTTTGAAATACACAATGTACTAAATGTTGCTGGATTCGCTCACTGGTTGCATAAGTGTAACTTTAAAAATTTCCACAAATGAACATCAAATAAGTGTAGATCTTATGAGTGAGCTGACCATACAAAGGTTTGTTATATTTATAAGGTAACCCTCTCACTGTCCTTTCTTCCGCTTTTCCCTCGCCATCTAGCAGGACTTCAGACTGCCAGTGCCCATTGTTGCCAAGCGTTTCAGCTGCTTTTTTTTATATGGTATTGAATCCCTGGGATCAGGGAAGAGCAGGGTGAAACAATTGAGGGGGATACAAGGCATCAGGGAAAAGCAGTGTGAAACAAGTGTGGGGATACAAGAGATTAGAAAAGGTGTGAGAATTAGGCAGGGGATATCGAGATGTAGGGACACATCAGAAGGCAGAACTGTGACTATTATGGATAAATTGCAGAAAGGAAGAAACAGAATGCGTCCATGAGAGGTTTAGGAAAAGATATGAGCAAATGTGTGATAGCGAAAGGGAAGAATGATTAGAAGGGGGTTGTGAGACACTGAGTAGAGAATTTGAGAACATGTGATAAAGTGATGTTAACTGGAAGAAGGATTGAAAAAAGCTGCTAGTGAAATTAAATAATTTGTAATAATCAAAGGGGACACAAGCAGTGGGATGACGTGCAAGGATAAATATTGAAGAGTGAGGTTAAGCGAATACAGATACAGTGAAACAATGGTAATATGAAGTTGAAACAAGTGATAATTTACAGGAATAGACAAAACTTTGGCAAACAGGAAAAACTAGAGCAGGATAGGAAAGTAAATGGAATGCAGTGACTATTAAAAAGGACAAACATATATAAAGTATGTAATTGTATTGAAGGGCTGCCCTGTTAGCAAAGGGACCAGGGTCTATCTCAGGGGTAGTCCAAGATTTATTTGTTTTAGTACTTAATAAAATGATATCAGATTGTCCACATAGTTTGAGCAAAGTTTCATTAGGCTAACTTCTCCCTTTTTGGGAAAATGTAGCACTGCAGAACAATGAACAGCCTTAATGTCTCCTTTTCAGAATTACTGGGTCTGTATATACATAGGTGTACTTTTTTATCATTGTAGGTGGTACAACAGCAACAGGGCCTAGCGACCAGTCGGCGTTCACAAGCAAAGAAGGAACGCCAGCAGGAGATGGTCCTCCAAAAGTTCAGAGGGAGTCAAAGTCTCGTAATCAAAGACCACCTACATCTAAGCGCTCAGAAGGAAAACCTAAGGAAACAATGGTGAATGGCACTTCTGCCTAGAAGCGGGCTTTCTTCCTCAGACGCACAAGTTTGACAAATTGCACAGTAGGTTTGGACATTGTAATAATGAGACTTGAAGAACTGAAAAATAAACACGTTTGTGTTAACAAAAGTGCCAAGAAAATTTGAGATAACAATTTTACATTCTCACCAAAAGCTTGGATTATGTCCATAAATATTCAGGAATATGACAACTTATTCATTGAAGGTCAAACTATTCTGTGCATTGCCCTGTTAATGATCTATCGAATTGCCAGTCAACATAACAGTGTTCTTTTTTACTTTTTTTTCTCCCCGCATTGGTTTCTTATGTTTTTGTTAGTTATGATTGAAAGCAAAGTTAATTTTTTACTTTTTTTCATTGGTTTTCTATGTTTTTGTTAGCAAAGTGAACAGAAAAATCCAAGTAAAATGTATTGTTTAAAGTTATAATCCAATCTCTTTGGTTAAGTTCAGGGTCAGTAATATGTAACAACAAAATAACCTGTTTTTTTAATTTTAATTTTTATTTGTACTCTTTGGTCACATGCATTGAAGCAAATGATAGTTATTAAAATTGTGAAATGGGCCCTGAACACACGAAAGGGAAATAATTTTAGCAGCTTTTCTTCTACCATTTGTTCCAGAAGTTTGAGTAAAGAAATAGCATAATTATAAGTAATAGCATAGAAGTGAAGGATTTCAAATAAAAGGAATAGGAAAACTCATTTATGCACTTCACTAAAATACACAATATCTAAACATGTTGCTCTCACAGACATGTCCAGCTGATGTGTAAGCATGTTTGCTTTCAGCTGTGACATTCATAACCAAAGTTGAGAGCTATTCATGCTCCTAATTAGTGCAAAAGTGCCTCATAATAACATTTGGTTGCCATTTACTCTCCACAGAAAATTGTTTTTTTCTGTGTTTTTTAATGATTGTTTACATTTGTTCTGTCATTTCAGTTCTTTTTAACTGAAATTAATTTTTTTATATGATAAAGAGAATTCCTTTATGATGTTCAGTAGTATGAACAAGGTTTCTACTTGCAACTAGTAAATTGTGTATATACAATAGGTCATTTCTAGGAGGCAGCTGCAGTATTCATTAGTATTTATTATCTGATATTAAGTTTGTAGATAGTTACTTTTTCATGTTTGCCTCTAGCTTAACTTCCAGATTCAAAAATAATCAAAAGCTAACAGATCTGGTGGAGAGTTCATATGTTCATACATAAAAACATATGCATATGGTTGTTGAATATAAAAAAAAAAAATATGTATTTAATAAAAAAAGATGCATGCTGTTAACACAGTGGAGTATGAATTAAACAGTACATTTTCGGTTTTATAAAGTAAATTTGCATTAGAAAGTCACCTCACAGCAGAAAGCTAGCCTATGCATACAACAGTGAATACAATCAAATATTTGTTTAAAAGAGCTAGTTTTTATTTAAAAATGTGTATTTAAGATGGTTAGTGCTTTAAGGTATATTTGAGACAGAATGCTTGCTTATGAGTAATCATTAGGTACTAACTTACAGTTAAGCAATAAGCTTTTGTTAAAGCTCAATTTTTGTTCATATTTCCCTTTTCCTGAGCATTTAACTACTAAAAATATGGAGTTGTGTTAAATTTGAAGTTATTTTGTAAAATTAGTATCAGTATATAGTAAATGGAAGAAATACTACTGCCATATATGCTCTAAATCAAATTGTGATTCATAAACTTTGTTAGCAGCATGACTTACAATGTGTAAACTGTACACACATTGGTAATATTTCATGCTGTAGTTGTGATTATAGTACTCTAAAGTAGCATTGGACTCTTATCCACTCCTGTTTTAAAAAGCATAAGACTATATGTACAAAATAATTTTTATTGCTATAATCATATAGAGCTGGCATCATTTCTTAAAAAGAAAATAAAAGTAAGAAAGAAAAAAATAACATACATACACAGATATTTATTTTAATGTGTAATTTAATGTTAAGTTTGAGTCAGCTATCTAAATCCACCACAACTCATTTTTTACTTGCAATTTTGGCTTACTTCAAATTATTTTTCATTATTCACGTTTGCAGTAATTGCATCTTTACTTGATAGTAATGTGTCATTGTATAACTCCATACTGTACATTGACTTCCAACATGTAATGTCACATGTTATGAATCAGATATTTTAAAACTCCAACAAACACATAACCAAATGAGAATAATGAAAGAAGATTGATAATGTGATGTTAGAGTTACAGCGGATTGTTGAACAGTGTTGACAGTAACACCACACCTGTGTCTTATACATCTTTGTGTGAATCTCCAAACATGTGTCGTGGCGGAACAAACTCAGTATAATGATACTGTGAGTGATTTTGATTTTGAACATAGTTCAGTCAGCATCAGTAACATTGCATTTGTTTGAAAAGCAATATCATAGTTTTCTTCCCTGTTTGCTTGTTGAGATAGGTTTGTATTGATCTTGCAGTGTTTGCATAATTTAAAAATAAATCATTTGTGTACATACATACTTATTTCTGAAGTAACTTTGACTGTGTTCTTATTGACCTTAAAGATTGTGTAATAAGCTTAAAGATTTATACCTGATGAAGTATCTTAAAAGTGATGAGGACATGCAATTCATGTCGTCATTTATTATGCATAAATTAAAAGATAGCCACAATTTTTCAAGGAATAGCAAAGTGTGTAGTAAGAATATTTGTTAAAAGATGTTAAGTAAAGTATTAGCATACAGCTAACTTTTCTAAGTGGCATAACAGCACAAATTACTGGCGGTGGTGACTTTGATCATTAACCATGATCGAAGATCAGTGGTGCCCAACCTTTGGCGGTTTAACCCACCCACTCTCTCTTTGACATTGCTTTGATCAGTAGTGGTGACTTCAGTAATGTTACTGTTGTATATCATTGAAAGAATGTCAAAATGGCTTTATGCTAGGGAGTTGGTTACATTGTTTACATGCAACAAGATCGTCAATGTTTGCTGCCAGGCTTGAACAACAGTCTAAAAAGGAATTCCAAATGATCTTGCCCCACCCTGGTACGATACTTGCTTTTTATTTGATTCCTTTTAAAGAACATCTGCTCACAAATATATATAGAACCAAATACTGAAAGTAACTTTGCAGAAAAATTTTGCAACCTTAGGAATGTTTCATTTGGAGTTTTTTTTTTCCTGAGAATATTTCATGGCTGTTGATTTCTGTAAAGCAACTAATTCTGTTTGTAGATAGTGAGGAGCATCTTTGCAGGGAAAATTAAAAGGGTTACTAATAAGACTGAGGTTCTCCTGTATTGCTCTCAGGTCTCGGAAATTGGACTTGTGTTGACAAAACCATCGCTTCCTGCCAAGGCTATGTCTAAAACTAAGGAAATGGGGTAACATAACCAGGTTACCTCAGTAGCTCATAATAGGACAGGTTGGGCACCTCTGAAATAAATGCTGCAAATGTTTCTGCTAATGACTAAAAAGGTGCAAGAAATATTTATGTTTGGAAGAGCATAAATATACTTATTTTGTTTCAAGGACTGGAAACAAAATGAATGAATATTTATAACTTGGAATATAAACACAGTTCTAAAACTGTTATTAGAAAAGCAGTTTAGGATTGAATAGCTTTGGCATTTTCATTTTGTTTATATCAAGCCTAACATAACTGTAGAAGGTGAGTAAAAGTGTTTATTTCCAGTTTCTTAATTGTATTTTTAGTATAATATAGATATGATAGGAATCATAATGTTCAAGATATAATCAGGGCCATACCAAGCCTATGCTAACGTTTCAGGTGGCAAGAAAGAACGAAGACACACATCATGATAACAATGTTAATCTTTATTCAATACAACAACAAGGGCTGTTCAATAAAGAATGATCATCAATTTATTTACACACAACATACCATTACTCATCCTCATAATAATACACTCCCTTAGATGTGATGTACTTTTCCCAGCATTTCTGCCAGTCTGCAAAGACATGCTGGAATTTTTGGGAGGATCTTCAAAATCGCCTCCGCAGCCTTCACTGAAGATGGGTGAAGCCTCCCACGGAATAGGAAAAGGTCACACAGGGTTAAATCCAGGTTATAGGGACACACTTCATGTACATTTTTGCAAGATATTTAGCAACAACATTGGCAATATGTGGCTACACAGCCTGTTTCATGGAAATGTGGTCTTTTGCACCTGATATGGTTGTGCAATGTGCTCTGAAGGTTATTCTCTCACAATGACAACAGCCTTGTTGATAGTTTCTTCCATAAGAGCAGTAACCGGAGCGCTGGATCCAACTTCCTTTGAAATTGTCTCCCCTCTTTAAACAAAGTGAGTTGGATAGTTGCTGATGATGGGGACGAGCCGGTCTCCGAAACAATTGTTCAAGTAAGGATATTTTAAGTGATGTTGTGTTTGAATACCAACTCATTACTTCAAAGTAAACCACCTTTGAGCCATGCTGTTGGGAAGAACAGATCTCATAGGTCTCCTGTAACATTGTGTAGGCCTCAGCTGAAGATTTGTTGAAATGAAAGCAGAATTTCAATGCCGCATTTTGTTCCTCATGTGTCACCTCCATTATTTCGGTAGGTGATGATGTTTCCTATGAGAAAGGAGCTATGATACAATGAAGCACAAAATTATTATAACGTCCTTGAATCGACCTCAGCTGAGAATGTTAGGAACATCCTAATGAAATGCATACTAGGTAAACACACTAGCAGTATATGGAGCATTGAGTACTACTTCGACTTAAAATTATATATAATGTCTTTGTTTGTCTGCCTCTCAAAGGCAGGAACCAGAAGTACCAACAACTATAGCATTTCTCTATGGTCTTTATATAGTTTATATTTATTTGCTTTTTCTACTTTAGACTTTTGTTGGATCCTGTATCTGTTACAGTTTTTAGTCTTATGTAACTTTTTATATTTATCTTTGTATCTTGAACTGGCGTGTCCTATAACATATGTATTATGTTCCAAAGGATGAAATAAATACAATATAATATAAAGAACCTACTACAGCATGTTTATTACACATTAAGCTAACAGAGTATCATAAGATTAAATTCTGGCATGAGAAATTATGACCGTAAAAAAAATTATGGTCAGTTTTTATTGAAGAGCCCTTGTATATTATTAGTCTTTTCCCCAATAAAGATTTGTATAGGTGTGCCACAAGGGCTGCAAATCTGATTTTTAACTCTTGTTTTCAGACTTAAAAACATCAACTAGAATAATTTGTATAAAATACTACACATTTTTCTTTAAAAATAGGGTTTTAAATGATAGATCTTGAAGCATGGGTAGCGACAGAGCACATCTTCACAACTTAAATCATGGTTTCCTTACATATGGACCTTTTGTGGCATATTGCACACTTGTGGATTGAACACATCTTGCTCCCTGTAAATAGTATATTTTTAAGGAAGGTTTTTTTATTTCTACTCTCAGTCCTTCTGAATTTGGTTGGTTGCAGTTAGGCTGTGTGCAAGTTAAATACAAAATTCTAAGTATGTCATTTGAAGGCAGCGGTGGTGCGTTAGAGCTTTCCAAATTATCAAGTTTTGTCCAGTATGTGAAAAAGTTTGTTGTACATTTTACAGTTTTTCATGAAAGGTCAGTTCCCATATACATATTGTGTTTATGCATGATTAAGCCATTAATGCCCAACTTATATTAAAAAAAAAAAACATGTGAAATGTATCAGTTCAGCATACAGACTATCTGCATTATATTTTGTTTGCTTTTCTATTCACCCAATGTCCCAAAATCACCTAGTCTGTAAATAGATCACTTGACTTTCAGCTCATATTCTCAGCACTAGAATCGCTTACAGCTGCGGATTCTTTGTGTGATGCAATAATAAGAATGTTTATCAGTAGTTTATGATATTACAGAAAACTGGGAGGGAAACGTAACAAGGAAAATGCAATAATGTATTATCCTGCTTCTCAAAGCGTTACCATGACTTTATCTTTGTTAATAGAAGCCTCCCAGATAACGTGCTGATTATTCTTGTAAGAGTGAGAGGGGAACTGCCGCAGTTCTCAGATCTGTTCTAAGCACCAATGAACGCATCACTTCAGCCAATGGAATGCACAGGAATCATAAATGACAGATGTTTGTCCACGTGGAATAATTAGTGCGTTATCTGAGAGGTTTCTAGTATCAAAGATATATCCATGGTCACCATTGGAGCAGCACAATAATACTTACACATTGTAGTCATTAGCACCTTACTGTTGTAAATTAATAAACTATGCAATATGCAAATTGTTAAAAGACGATAATGTGTTTACATAATCAGATAACTTCTGTGATGACAAACATACTTAGTGAAATAACTCTTGAGAATCCAAGTAAAATAAGTAAGTAAATAATATATGTAGCGATCCATGAATGGACCACTGGTCATTAATGGTTTAAGGCTTGCACATTTGTCATTTTAGTTTTGTTGTCTAGTTTTCCTTATCAATCAAAATCTTGGTAACAGCAATTAGATAAGGGCATAAGAAGTCTACTATCATATCAGAGCAGTATAGAACAAAGATGGGAACTGATTTCTCACCTCTAGAGCCTTTGCCAAGACAGTACAATGTGAATGTGTTCCAGTGGCGTTCTTTATTCTTTGATATAAAGCAATAAATAACTATCCAGTTTACCTTACTTTGATGTGTATTAAATTTAGTTTTTAAATTGTCTACATGCAGAGTCCTCAAGGTGCAAGACTGATAACATTGGTCCCATTGCTAATGTAAATATGTATCTTGTTTTACTTAAGCCAAATCTGACCTTTTTGGTTTTGATATAGGTGCTGCCCCTCCAGCGCACAAAGCTTTCAATCACTAGTAACACTCTCACCAGAAATATAAGTTTATTTAAATTTTGAAATAAGGTAATCAAAAATAGGTCCATATGAAATCACAGTCCTACATCAAAAGTTAAGTGTTTTCTGAAGTATTAACTCCAAATCTTTCTACATAACTAATTTAGAAGCTGTATCACTAGCTGAAGTCGTGATTCAAACTGGGAGTAACAAGTTTGTAATTACTACCAAAGATAAATTTGACTCTAGTACTACACAACAGGGCATTGAGGTGTGTTTTTTGTGATTTACATCCTTTAACTTTTTAAGTCATATCGGACGATGAATGGAATGGGTGAAATGATGCTCAAATGGGCCCATGGTCCATGGAGCTTAGAGTTACCCGACATTTGTCTTTCAGGATAAGGGAAAACCTTATCCAGCTAACTCACCCTGACTGAGATTCGAACTTGGGACCTCTTGAACATGAGGCAGACATGCTACCATCTACACTATTGAGGCAGGCACATTGAGGTGTATTGACCTTCAGTGACACAGTGGTGCGTTTGTTCATTACCTTGTTTATAGAAGAGCAAAATATTAATAACCTGGCATACAGTGATGAAACAAATAAAGCGTTTGGGAGCTGTGTGTCTAATATGAAAGTTTAACCAATTAATTATTTAATTACCAATGCAGCCGCCCAGTTGTCGCTTGACACAGAGGAATTTTGATTCCCTCTTCTTTCTGCTTGTCACAATATTTAGTAACATTATATGACATCTCCTGCCTGCCAATGTATGATACATTGCTCTCCAGAAGGCATGATTGTATCTGAACAGACTGTACATACATCATCTCACTATGTATGTGCGATAAGCTTGTATAAACAACTGCAGTTACACATTCCTTCCGATACATTACCTGTCTGGAACAGATTTGGCATCAAATTATATATTATCTTTCTAAGCAGCTGTGAATTATATAATTATAAAACTGATCTGAGCAAAATGCGCATTTGTGTAATGTTTGGTTTCAACCTCATCTAAAGCCATAAACATGCATGTAAACCTACCCTCTTGGCATAAGGATAGAACCAAAAGAATTCGTATTGTGACTTTGTGGGTTCGTGAAATGAAAAGTCCAATTATACCACTCAAAAATGTTCTTTATTTCCACCGACTTACAGTTAAACACTTGCCAATTACACAGAATTACGTAATGCACACAATTACGATTCACCAGTACAAAATTGAATCGAGAATATATTGACACATTGCTTCACTCACACTGTTTATTCACAGGACATGTTTCAAGAGCTCTTGCTCTTGAAACATGTCCTGTGAATAAACAGTGTGAGTGAAGCAATGTGTCAATATATTCTCGATTCAATTTTGTACTAGTTTGTGCTTCACTGTCCCTACGCTTCTTTCAAGTTTATACTTTGTACGATTCACCAGCTCGTCCGTTACAATTCCACTTTGCTCGCGGTTACGTACAATCCTCCGATGCACATACACAGTCTTCTCGTCCTTACACTAGCGCTGCACTCTTACAGCTGTTCGCCAAACACTGACTGACTGACTCAATTCACTCACTACAGCCCTTTTTATAGGAATATCACCGTCTTCTAGAAGTCTCTGGATTAGATGAAACAACCTGCACGTTCGAGAACCTAAGGGGAGGGTAAAGAGACGGCTCAGTGGCCCGCAATCCCTCTCCTAATCATCCCCCTCAGTTAGTGACAGAGACTAATGGGAGGCGTGGCTCGGCTGCCTCTGGTCTCCTCCCAGCTGTTGCCGGTCGTGCCTTCCGCTAATTGGGTGACAGTATTTACACTTCTCTCCCTTTATGATGTGTTGTGTGATATGTCAGCTACAATTAGAGAGCTTGGATTAGAGTTCTGAGTTGGATATACTTTACTTTAGGTTTTAAATGCAACAACTGAATAATACCGATTTGTACTTTTTATGAATCATTCATAAACATTTCATGTGATGATTCATTTTCTGCAGATTCAAGCACAATCCAACTGAGTTAATGCAGGTTCAAATTATATTGCAAACAGAAGTAATACTTTTAAATTAATTGACGAACACTTATTCAGAAAGAAATTGACAAGGTAGCACAAGACTGAGGAAAATATGTGAAACATATAGAAACAGTACAAGGAGATGAGATTTTGGAGCCTAGCATCATAAATTTGCAACACTTGGACGATGAAGACAATGACAATGACGAGTTGTCTCCGGATAGAAGTGACATTCACAGCTATATGGATGAGCTACTGGCAGTTCCATAGGATTAGAAAAATATGTAATTCATAAACTATAATTATAGCATTTAAAATATGCATAATATGCAAATATCCATGTTGCAATTGTGATTTCAACAATAGTATTATTATAAAAGTTTGAAAATTCAGTTTAGATTCCCTTGTGTCTAGCACCAAGGAGATCTGCATGGTCTAGGATAATGTGGGAGAGAGAGGGAGTAACAGGTGGCAATGCTGAGTGCGTTAACACATCTGATTCACCAGAGTCCAGAACTCTTCCCATTGGAAAACATATTGGTAGATCTTCTATTTGGTGAACTGATTTTAACAGAACAGCTATGTATGGAAGAACATTGTCAAAAAAGACAGTGGCAGATCCACAGGAAGTGCATGTGCTGAATTTTACCCGAGATTCTACAAAGAATCAGGAAACAGCAATATCCAAGAGCAAACTGATAATGGCATGTAAATGTGTGAGCCAAATTAGAAATGCAGTATGAATTAAGAGGAAAGTTCTTAGGGATATTTTAAATTTTGAAACTTCTGAAATGATGCATAGGAAATTCTTGGTATTTTGTTGTGGTGAGTATACTTCAGCTTCTGACTTTGTCTTCAGATAATTTGGAACAAGTTTCTCTGCATACTGTTGGGTAATAATAAATTCAACCATATATTCACCGACCTGTGTGTTGTTTTCAGTACCAGTGGTTTGCACTGTCCTTATTTATGTCAACTGTGCCAAGGGCACAAAACAGAGCTTGACCATCTGTTCTTAGTAAAACTGTGGACGTTAATGATTAGTGAAATCAAATTAAACCCTGGTCGTAATATGCAATAGATTGTCAGTTTGTTACAGGAATAGCCTATAGAAGAGCCATGAAGGTTGAAAGACTGACAAAAATGCTGAATATATGTACAGAGTGTAACAAAAAAGATATTTGAAGAATTTGATAAAACATTTCTTGCAGATAGAAGATAAAAAATGTTATATGAACATAGGTCCAGAAATTATTTATTTCCTTTTTAGAGCACTTTTTCTACAGCTGAACCTCGTAGAGCAACGCTTAATGACAACTGTGGGGAAAAAAGAAAATCACAGCACATGTCCAAAATGACCTCCATTATCTCCAAAGCATCCATCAACCTGCTGCCATATGAACTCCCTAATGTGATGAGCTAGACCTGTAGAATTTTATATTGTCTGGGAGCCTTCCACAACATGAGCACGAAGAGTCTCTATATCTGTAACTGGAGTTGCATAAACAAGAGATTTCAAATGTCACCACAAATTTAGTGGGTTTAAGTCAGGTGAGCATGGAGGCCACAGAATTGGTCCACCTCTTCCTATCCATCTGGCAGGAAACTTGCTATTCAGAAATCAATGAACAGAAAGCCTGAAATGAAGGGGAACTCCATCATGCATACACTGAGTTCTGGTACCTAACAGGCAGACTACATACTGTACTTCAGCACAATGACAATGATGAAATGGATCATCTCCACCCAATTTAGCCAGATGTAAAAACGTTTTAACTACTGTACTGTTAAACCACTATTCTTTTGTGGGGTTATGGCTATAGGACAGCTATGTATTACACATCTCACTATGTAAGCAGAGTTGTAGAAGAGGTACTCTACCATGGAAATAAACAATTTTGGACCTATGTTCGTGTAACATTTTTTGATTCTCTATATGCACGAAATGCTTTCCTAAAGTTTTGACATACCTTAATTACGTAGAAAATGAAGCTAGTTACAGTGAAGCAATGAATATTATACAAATATAACAATTTGTAATAAAAGCTTCACTTAACTTAGGAAAATAGTGTTAATTCCTCTTTCTAATTCATATTCTTCTTTCTAATTAGAAGAATTAACACCATTTTCTTGAGTTAAGTGAAGTTTTTATTACAAATTATTATATTTGTATAATAAGTCTACTCATATTGATAATTACATAAAAAATAAAAGTTTTAACCCTTTTTCACATAAATTTTCTGTTTTTAATAGTTTGATTTATAGATTAATAAATATACCCCTGAATAAAGAGGAATTTAATAAAGAATATAAACATATTATTAATATGGATTTAATTAATGGTTTTAATAAAGACTTTATACAAAAGAAGATTGAAAAATTTAAATATTAAAAAAGTGTTTATATTTCTACCCTTAAAAAATAAAAGACAATTATAATTTTTAAAAATGTACTTACCATCCTTGGTATAATAAACAATTTAAAAAAGTTTGGTATAACTTTGGTCTCTCAAAATAAATATAGTATTAAAAATTTACTACATTTCTCTAAATAATATGAAATTCCTAATAATAAAAAATCTGGTATTTATCAATTTGTTTAGATTGTGATCAGGTTTACATTGCTAAGACAAAATGTAATTTGGAAACCAGAACGAAAGAACATTTTCGTAACATGTTAGTATAAACAAACAAATCGGCCGTAGCAGATCATTTTTGGTCATTTAACCATGGTAACCAGAATCCTTGACTACGAAGTTTATTGATGGACTGACGATGCAAGCAATCTGTTCGTGAAATCAATCTCCATTAGAAAGAAGAATTAACACCATTTTCTTAAGATAAGTGAAGTTTTTTGTTAAAAATAGTGTCCCAGTAACGGGCATTAAAGTCGGCGCAAATAGATAACAGATGGCGGATAGTGTTTCAGGGTAATAAAGAGCTTGCATAAGCAGTTAACGATAGCGCAGCTAATGTTCACAAAGAGCCGGCAAATAAAGATAGCTAGGATAAAGGACTTGTAGGCACAGATAGGATTTCACGTTTGGAAGGTTCTAGTGATATCGTGATTGACAGAGAAAAGTAGTTTCTTCTTTGTGCGAGAAACCTCTCGAATTTATGAATGAGATATATAAGCGACTGTGACACGCCAGCGGAGAGTTGACAAACGAGAGAGTGAGTCGCGAGAGGTAAGCAGAGAACAGCTGAGAGTGTAGTTGTAACTGAACGCTGTTTGTTATTGTCATCGACCTTGGAAGATTGTGTAGTATATGTGATGTAATGTTGTTACGTGAGAACTGAACTGCTAATGTAAGTTTATTTCTATGGAACTAAAGAACATTTAGAATTTCGGCAAATTGGACTTTTAATTCTACGACCCACAAAGTCACAACTGGTGTCAGGAGTGCGACATGGAGGCTGCATTGGAAAAGATTTTGGAGAAGGTGATGGAAATGAAAGCCGAACTGCCCTCGGAAATGAAAGCGGCCTGGCCTGGCCGCAAAACTAACAGAAATGAAGACGGCGAATGACAACCTCGCTGCGAGAACAGAAGCGGCAAATAACAACCTGGCCGCAGAGCTAAAAGAAATGAAAACGGCTAACGACAACCTCGCCGCCAAAATGGAAGAAAAGTTGGAGACGACAAATCACAATCTGACTGCAGTGAAGGCCGAATTAACCACAGAAATGAGAGCAGCGAACGACAGTCGGGCCACGGAAATCAAGATGGAGAACGAGGCTCTCGCCGCCAAATTTGAGGAACAGTTGGCCGGCGTGAGGGATGACGTGACGGAGCTGGGCAAGCGGATGGGCCAAGTGGACGAGTGCGTCGAAGACCTGGCGAACCGCTTCAATGATTTAGAGGAAAAGGCCGACAGTAACGCCAAGTCCCTGAACGCCATTGTGGAAGACGTCGAAGACCTTGCGAACCGCGTTAACAACCTAGAGGGAAAGGCCGACAGCAACACAAAATCCCTGAACGCCATGGTAGAGGACATCGTCGGCAGGAGGTTGAAGGACTTGAAGGCCGACGCGCTGCGACGCGACACATCGGCGCGCGTCAAACCTCCTAAATACGACGGCGCGGTAACTTTCGAAGTCTTCCGCCGCCAGTTCGACGCAGTGGCCAAGCACAACAAATGGTCACCAGAGCAAGAGGCCACACAGTTAATAGCCAGCCTCCAGGGACGGGCCGCGGAAGTTCTGAACGCGGTCCAGACAGTGGCGGCGCCCAAGGACATCTGAGAGGCCCTGGAGAATCGCTTTGGAAACCACCGCTTAGCCGCAGCCAGCTGAAGTCAAGGTCACAGCAGCCAGGGGAGACGCTGCAGGGGTTCGCCCTGGCAATTGAGCAGCTTTCCAGCAAAGCCCTAGTGGACCTCCCACCAGAGTTGGTATCCCGAGAGGCTGGCTACACATTTGTCGACGGGTTACGAGACACGGAGATTCGTCAGCGCCTAATGCTCGGTGATTACAAAACCATCCACGAGGCGCTAACGACAGCATTGAGGATGGAGGCGGCCAAGGTGACAGCTACCCCAACTTCCAGAACAGGGAGTATCCGCTATAATGGAGACAGAAGACCAGCCGAGGGACGCCGGCGAAGATCTATTGACCTGTGTTGGGGATATGGACAGCCGGGACACCTGGAGACAGATTGCCCACACCAGAAAGAGCAGCCGGAAAACGAGTAAGGGCCGTCGTGGAGAGGGGCACGTCGGCGCCATCACCAACATCCCATCGAGTGACACTGCGCGCCGTCAGCCGGCGTATGGATGACAACCTCATCACGGACGGTTGGGTGAGAAGAAAGCCGTGCCTCGTACTCGTAGACACCGGGGCAGCGGTGACCATCATCAGACCTGACGTGGCGAAGGGTTTGCCGACGATGAAGCCGAGCCGACCATACCAGCTTGTGACGGCATCGCGTGACACCTTGCCTGTGGAGGAGGCGGCCCTGCTGAAATTGACCTTGGGAAGGAGAGCCGTACGTCTGTGGGTGTTCGTCGCGAAGGTGGCTGAGGAGGTGATACTAGGATTGGAAGCCCTCAGGAGCCACGAGGCGACGGTCGACGTTGGCAGGAAGGTCCTGCGGCTCAATGGAGAAGAGGTGATACTCCGGCAACCCGACGAGCGCCTTGGAATATGCAGGGTCACCTTGAAGGAAGATCTGGTGGTCCCCGCGAGCAGCGAGGTGGTGGTGACGGCACGACTGGAAGGCCAGCGGACGAAGAACATGATGCTGGACCAGAAGACGCCTGTGCACGGACTCTGTGTAGCCAGGACGTTATTGCCGTGGCGAGAGGAGGTGCCAGACACCGATCACGACTTCCAGGCCGGAACGGAGCTGGAGACGTGCGAGCCCGTAACCAAGCGTAACCGCAAACACAGGAGCCGGTGCTGACGCAACACCTGGGGCCCCGGCTGGAAGGCTTACTGCAGAGGGCGGCCGACCACCAGACCGCAGAACAGGCGGAGAAAGTTCGACAACTGCTGAGACGATACCAGCGCGTCTTCAGCCAAGGTAACAGTTGAGCTCAGAGGGTCTACTCCCATCAGTACTGGACCCGTCGGACCAAGACACGGGCCTCTTTAAACCAGGGAGTTATCCGAGCTGTCCCAAAGGGCGCTCGGCGTCCTCCGTGGGGCTTTCCATAGGGCAAGACCTGGGTTACAAACAAGCCCCCCCATCTGGTCCAAGGACACAAGACGGGATGGAAGTGGATACGCCACTTACGCGCGCCAACACCAAATGTGAAGGCTACCGATATGACCTCGGTGGGCCGCCTGGCGATCTAGCACACCGACTAGCTTTGCAGGCTAGTACCCGGGAGAATTAATGGCTTCCCTCAACCCCGCCCGAAGACGTACCCGATTCCCACGGGTATCGGGAACACACTGCCCCCTCGAGACCAACCCAATCCGAACAACTAGAGGGAGGGGCTCAGATGTTCGGCCCGAGGTTCCTCTAGTAACGTCAGATGTACCATGAGTGCTAAGGGTCCGCAGCGCCCTCATCACGACAGCTGACGGGGACGGATCCTCTGCCAAGGTAATAAGGGCAGTTCACAGTTATGCCCTTTGGCCTCTGCAACGCACCAGCCACCTTCCAATGCTTAATGGAATCAGTGATGAGCGGATTGACATATGACGCATGCCTGCTATACTTGGACGACATCATCGTTGGCAAGACGTTTGAAGACCATCTCGACAACCTAAGCAAGGTGTTACAGAGACTACATGCAACCAACTTGAAGCTGAACGCGAAGAAGTGCCAGCTCTTCCGCAAGGAAGTTAACTACTTGGGCCACATAATCTCACCAACCGGAGTGGCCACAGACCCGGAGAAAACCCAGGCTGTGAGAGATTGGCCTCGTCCAAAGCATAAGCCAGAGTTGCACAGTTTGCTGGGGCTGTGCAGTTATTCCCGCCGCTTCATAAAGGGGTTCTCCAACATCGCCAAACCCCTCACCCGCCTGACAGAGGAACACCGACCCTATGTGTGGACGGAGGACGCCGAAGGCGCCTTCCAGCACCTGAAGAAGACCCTGTGCAGTGATCCAATTTTGGGATTTCCACAACCTTGCAGCACCGACGCCAGGAACCACTGCATTGGAGGCGTCCTATCGCAAATCCAGGATGGCCACGAGCGGGTGTTATCCTACTACAGCAAGACGCTATCCAAGGTAGAGAAGAACTACTGTGTCATCTGAAGAGTGTTACTGGCGGTAGTAAAGACCTTGGAGCACTTCCACAAGTACCTGCACGGTCGGCTGAGGACTGACCACTCTGCCTTAACATGGCTACTGAGCTTTAGAAACCTGGAAGGCCAGACAGCACGTTGGGTCCAGCGGCTGCAGGAGTACGACTTCACCTCTGAACATCGCAGAGGGAAGAGCCACGGCAACGCAGACGCCATGTCCCGAAGAACCTGCCCAGAGAAATGCGGCCACTGCACAAGAGTGGAAGAGAAGGAGCGTACCGCAGCAGTCCGAGTAGTCACGGCAGTGCCTGCGGATGGCTGGGATAGCGCAGGCCTGAGGAGGGAACAGCTGATGGACGCAGACTTGGGGCAACTCTTGAGAGAAGTGGAGACGGGGACAAGACCAACCTGGGAGAACATCGCACCGAGGAGCGCCACCTACAAGTTGTATTGGGCCCAATGGTACTCACTGAAGACAAGAGAGGGCGTGCTGTTCCGGGTATGGGAAGACGCATGGAGAACAGTTGGTACTCCCCTGAAGCAAGGTCTCGGAAGTCTTGGAGGAAGTGGACCTGGGAGCAAACCGAACGATCGACAAACTCAAACAGTGCTACTACTGTCTGAGGCTCCGAGCAGACGCTGAGAGATGGTGCCGTCAATGTCACATGTGCGTGGCGAGTCGCGGCCCCCAGACTAGGAGCCGGGGTCGCATGCAGTAGTACAACGTCGGAGCGCCATTCGAAAGTATCGCCGTCGACATAGCTGGACCATTCCCAGTGTCCGACCGAGGCAACAAATACCTGATGGTGGTCGTGGACTACTTCACCAAGTGGCCGGAGGTGTATGCCATTCCGAACCAGGAGACAAAGACAATCACAGAACTACTCGTAGAGCAAGTGTCCTGCCAATTTGGGGTGCTGTTAGAGCTCTGCAGCGACCAGGGCACCAATTTTGAGTCCAATCTGATGAAGGAGGCACTGGAAAGACATGGGGTGAACAAGATCTGAACAACACCTCTACATCCCCAGTCAGATGGCAAGGTCGAAAGGTACATCAAGACCTTAGAAGAACACCTGAGGAAGGTCGTGGCCAGCCATCAGCGAGACTGGGACTTTAAGGTCCCACTGTTCTTACTGGCCTACTGCTCGTCAACACAGGACACTACTGGGATGATGCCAGCCAGTTTAATGTTCGGCCGAGAGTTACGCCTCCCCTGTGACCTGGCCTTTGGAAGCCCCCCGGATGCAAAACAGCCAGCAACCGAGTATGTGGAGAACCTGGTGGACCATCTCCACGACATGCATGAGATGGCTCGTCAGAACATCCAGAAGGCGAGCGACCGGATTAAGACCCGATACGACAGGCAATCTAACAGCCAAGGGTTCCAGCAGGGTGACCTAGTCTGGTTGTACCGACCTACTTGGAACAAGGGACGCTGCCCGAAGCTCCAGCAACAATGGCAAGGACCATACCGGGTAGTAAAGAGTATTAACGACGTGGTCTACTGCATCCAGAGGGTGCCCCGAGGGAAGATGTTGGTGGTACACCTGGATCGTTTGGCCCGCTACAATGGTGCTGTTTGGGACGACCAGCCTTGAGGAGGGAGCAGTGTCGCGGTAACGGGCATTAAAGTCAGCACAAATAGATAACAGATGGCACATAGTGTTTCAGGGTAATAAAGAGCTTGCAGTTGATGATGTTTTTGCTATCATTCCAGAAAAACTTAAAGAAGATTCTCTAAAATTACTAAACCTGCAAGATAATCACATCCAGTTTACAATGGAAGTAGAAAGAGATAACACCCCACCCTTTTTGGACCTCAAGATAACTAGAAATCGTCATGGTGTAGATTTTGGAATATATAGGAAGCCCACACACATAGATAATTACATAAAGAAAAATGAATATAACCCAGTTTCACATCAACTAGCTGCCTTTAGAAGTCTAATTCACCGGCTATACAACATCCCACTGAGTAAGGAGGAGTTTTTGAAAGAACAACACATAAAAGAGATAGCAATATTAAATGGATTCAAACCAGTCATCATAAGGAACATGATGAAAAGAAAGGAAAAACTCAAGATAATATCAAAAAGTACCACTCTCACACCGCTTAAAACCACAAACACAATTCACCTACCATCCTTAGGCTTTTAGAAAATTTGAACGAATCTTCAAAAGACTAAACTTAAAACTAGCACCCCAAAACAAATTCAGTCTGAAGAACCTGCTAAATAAGACATTAAAAAATTCAATCCCCAACACTTTGAAATCGGGAATTTATCAGATAAACTGTGAAACCTATGATAAAAGCTACATAGGAAAAACTAAGATAAACTTGTTAACCAGGCAAAAAGAGCACCAGAGGAACATAAAGTTGAAACAAACAGGAAAATCCGCAGTGTCACACCATTTTTGGACAGAAAACCACAACATTGGCCATAACTTAAAACTGTTAAAATCTTTAAGTACACCCATAGAATTGGATATTTGGGAAAAAATATTCATAACCAAAAACCGGGATAAAGTTATAAATTTTGAAATCCCGGCATTAAATGAAGTATTAAAACTTAATGCCCCCAACACCAGATGGCAGAGAGATCGGAGCACCATAGTAGTGGAGGAAGAAGAATGTTCATTTAGTCACCAAACAGCTGAGGATGAGATCGAATGATCTTGAAAACGTTTCAATTATACAACATAGTAAGTGAAGTTGAGTGTAAACATAGTGACTCATAAATCAAACTAAAAAATGAAGAATACTTCACTGTTAATAATGCTTCTGCTTTTAGTATTTATCAACAAGTTAATTTAGGTAGTTTAAGCACGCTCTTCTGTCTAACTATTGTGGACTCCAAAGCGCTCATAAGTGGCAATGTCACTTTCCCCACCACCACTCCAACACGGATCCGAAAGTAATTTTAATTCTACCATAATCAACTAACAACTGAACTGCAGTGCAAACTACTCTGCTCTCATGACTCACTCTGGACTACTTGAGGCTGGCTTTTGCACCTCCTTTTATACCCTGCTGGTTAAGGTGAGACTGCTCTAGAGCTTCGGAAATCGAATGGTCTGTTAAACTTCTGCACACATAACAAAGGGTTTACTTCTAGCTTTGTGATGTCAGCTAGTGCTTGTCCTTAAATATTGCTTCTCTCTCTTTCTCGCCAGGAAAAAAACAAAGCTGATGAAATGGGTTTGACTTACATTTAATCTCTCCACTGCTCACACTTGCTGTTGCTGTGACAATATGATTTATCTTTATGCATACATGAGAGACAGAGAGGGAGGGACAGAAGGGAGTGATATCTACTTGAAGGAAATAAAAATACACTTCAACATTTTCAACTTTATTTGAACTACCATTGTACAATGATAATAGTATCTTGAAATAAGACTCATTGTCTTCCAACTAAAAACATGATGGTTAAAAGATATTATAACGAAACTTAAGCTTCTGCTCATAAAATTCCCATTTTAGAAGTCTCCCCAAGTGAAATGGCCTTGAAACATCTCAGCTTTTTTCAACAAAGTGCCTTTACATTTCAGGATAACTTTGTCCCTCTTCAAATATTTTAATACCTTGACAGTGTGCACTTGCATTTTCAGTTAATTTGTGCCAGCTTAGTTTAATTATCCTGAAAATCTTGAACAAAATTATACACAAAGAAAAAAAAATCACCATATTCCCTGAATTCGTAGTATTGATAGTAGAAATACCATACTTAGAGCTTAGATTCTGTCAGCCATGCAAAATCTTGTGGTTTGCGATCAGCAGAGGGACTGATGATAATATTGATGATGCTGGGCTCGGATTTCTCCTAAAATGACACACAAATGGTTAATGGTTATTTGATGTCTGTATTAAAAAACAGTTCTGAAAATTAATCATCTTCCAAAGATGAACAGTTCAGTTTTTAAGTTTGTTTTTGTCTTGCATATGTATATTTGATCATCATCTGCAAAGTTTATCTGATAAATACTTGATTTCTCAGTGTACAGGAATCTGTACACTGTCTAGTGTTAGGACTGAAATTGATGTTCCTTTTTATATTCCCCTTTACTGAGGAAAGTATTAAGTAGTCTGTTAGAGACTGCAAGCTGGGTGATTTTGGGCTGAAACTATTCTTCCTTATGTAGTTGTCTGCATCTGATAGTTTTGTTAAAGTTCACTGTTTTGCCTCATAGTTTTGAGATTCAAGAACAGTAAGTGGCCATCTTTCTCTGTCCCCATTGTGAACTATATTGATCTACCTGGAATATTCAGAAGCTTCAACACATTACCTAGTGATTATCTAAGTACTACTGCAAAAGTCACAGTTTCAGTCCTAACACTACACAATAAAGGATCAACAAGCAAACAAAAAAAAAAAAAAAAACTCCAAACCATCAAGGAGAGAGACCACCTTATTAAAATTCCAGAAACAAATTTTCCAGTACAAGTAACTCACATTCCATCCTAGCACAATCTAAATATTTAAGAAAATATTCAGAAAATACTCGTTCTAGCATCTTAAAGTAAATAAAACTTAGTGTGTAAATCCTTAATAGACAATCAGGTATTTATCAAATATATTGTGCAGGTTGTGATCAAATATACATAGGCAAGACAAAAACAAACTTAAAAACTGGACAAAAAGAACACCTCCATTTCATACAATACAAACATGAAAAAAATCATCATAGCAGCACATGTTTGGAACAACCACTGTGATATTATACTTAGGATAGGAAGATATCCAAGGCTTTCAGAATGGGAAAAAATCCACAAAAACAATGACCAAATTATGAATTTTGATTTCCCACCATCAGATCAGTTCAGCAAGTTCATAACACCACCAGCAGAGACCTCGAACTTCAATAGAACATGAGACAACATAATCCTCTATCAATAAGGTTTCCTGGGCTAAAACGTACACGTACCGGGATCGGGTGAATTAAGATACCTGTAGAATCCTCTTAAGGTTATCTAAGGAAACCTTCTTGATAGAACATTTAGGACTGCATATGCCTCTACAGCAAACTCTGGCATACGAGGAACTGTTATGAGAACTACGAGAGAAAAGGGACTCAATCGAGGAAAGCTTTCATAGTACAGACACACTGATAAATAAGGATTGGATGAAAGAGGAGTAAATCAAATCAAATCAAATTTATTCACCATAAGATTTCCAATTACAGAAATATCGGCTTCGTCAATACAATTTTACATTACAGATTAACAGTAAACACATGATCGGATAAACAATACTTAAGTATGTTTCCTTATAGAACATTTTTTACTTTCTATTTTATTTTAGAAACTTAAACTAATTTGTTCAATATTTAAAGAAACAATATCAACATTTTGCAGTTACTAAAAAGATTAAAGATTGCAATATATATAATACATATGTCTAACAAAATTGATTCACTGTTCATCAAGGTATTCATTTACTGAATAAAAACATCTTTGTATTAGATACTTCTTTAATTTCCTTTTAAATATTGTTAAATTTGGTAATTCTTTGAAATATTGAGGAAGTTTGTTGTACAATTTAATACAGTTATAGTGTATACTTTTTTCATATAGGGTTCTCTTATGCCCTGTAACATGAAGATGTGATTTACCTCTAGTGTTGTGACTATGTATTTCAGCGTTTGTGACAAAAATATTTAACTGTTTATGAGCGATCACCAGCACCTCATAGAGATATATAGATGGAACTGACAGAATATTCAATGATCTGAAATAAGGTCTACAACTTGTGGTACTGGAAAGATTCATCATTAAACGTATGGCCCTTTTTTGTATTATAAATATTCTTTTCGTATAGCTCGTCTTTCCCCAGAATATTATGCCATAGGATAACTGCGAGTGAACAAATTGAGACATTTGGTGTCATGATTTGCAATACACGGCTTTCATCATTGTATCTGAAATCTTTCCACCGGGCCAGTCAGGAGTGAGTGAGCAAGTGAGTGAGTGCGTTCATGCGTGCATGGACAGTGTGATATGTATCATGTGATGACTTGTAGGAAGAGAACAGTTTCTCTGACTCAGTTTTGCTCCTTGAGGGAAATGTATATACTTGTACTTGATGTAATATGCAGATTTTGCACATTGTGCACAATAAAATTTATTATAATGTATCCTAATGTTCACAAGTGGGGTATAGTGTAGACATAACCAACCTTGAATGTTAGTAAACTTCCAATCATTACTGATATAAGCTGCTGTTATTAAATCGTTTCTCAACATATATGATGATGTATTTACTTAAGATGAGTGGTATTAGTAACATTAACATCACTATTTTTAATCTCTGTTACTATGTTTCGGGAACGTTGATGCAGATGGTTACACAAAACATTCTCTGGTTCTGAACTGAAGCTTTGACATTTTTAGGCATATCATTGTTCAAAGTATAAACTTGAAAGAAGCGTAGGGACAGTGAAGAACAAATTAGTACAAAAGTGAATCGAGAAGATATTGACACATTGCTTCACTCACACTGTTTATTCACAGGACATGTTTCAAGAGCTCTTGCTCCTATCATCAGCTGATACTCGATTAGTGTAAGTTGTAGTGGTTTCCTCTTTCTCCGTATTGTCAATAGATGGTGTAATGTACTTGTCAAAGATGTCCGGAACATCACAACTAAAGAACATATAAGAAACATTAAAAATGGTGAAACAGAAAAATCAGCAGTGGCTTTTCATTTTTTGAATACTAGACATGACATCAACTTGGAAACATCTCTAATAAAATATGTTAATCACCCCATAGACCTTTTCGTATGGGAAAAAATCTTCATCAACAAAAATCGTCATAGAGTCATGAATTTTGAAACTCCACCACCGGACATCTTTGACAAGTACATCACGCCATCTATTGACAATACGGAGAAAGAGGAAACCACTACAACTTACACTAATCGAGTATCAGCTGATGATAGGAGCAAGAGCTCTTGAAACATGTCCTGTGAATAAACAGTGTGAGTGAAGCAATGTGTCAATATCTTCTCGATTCACTTTTGTACATATCATTGTTCCTTTAAGATGATAGATTTGTTGTAATACATTGTAGTGGGTAGTAAATGCAGTTATCAAGGAATTGACCTAAAATGTTCTTAATCTTAAACTAGACTTAGGTGATAGCATCTCTTTAGTTTTAAATTCATTATTTATAAATAAATTTGTTAATACATATGAATGTATTAAATAATTCTTACCTTGAGGCAACTTGCAAGACTTTCTTTGAGCTCAGCAACAGTTGTGCAAAAGTGTCCTCTTTTATTCATCAGTTCAAATATTTTCTCATAATGGACATTAGTTGACAGTGATGTGGGTGGAGTTCTGTTAAATAAACAAAATATTAGTAATAAAATAAAATTCAAATATTTCAGTGTGTACTTAAAGTGTATAGCTTATCTTCTGTGCCAGACAAATTAAAATCTGTGACAAGACAAAGCAAGGGGGTAAGAAGATGTAGTGAAAATGGAAAAGAAAAGGGTAGAGTGATGAAATGAATAACAGTTTACCTTGATTGGGAAGAAAAGTGGGAAAGAAAGGCAGTAAAGTAATAAAGGTAAGTTTAAAAATAGAAATGAATTATTGAAAAATATAACAATTAAAGAGACGTTAGTAAAAGAGTGAGTTAGAAATAACGATATATTGGGTAATAAACGTTAGTCAGAGAAAGATGAAATTTAGGTAATTAGGAAAAATTAATCTAAGATAGACACAAAAGTGAAGCTATAATGAAATAATAAAATTGAGTTAGAGAACATTAGGGAAGTGTACAATGTAAATAGAGTAATAAAAGCAAAGCAGCAGAGATAAGTTGAAGAGGGAAAGTGAATAAAGGAGGAAGGTAAACTAAAAATCAAAGAGCAGAGCAAGATAGATTAAAGGTAGGAAATAAATGCGCTCAAATGGGAACTGGAGAAGAGCAAGAGTCACCGTACCACAGTGTTTGAATGTATGAGACCCTAAGATAAATTTAAAGTACTCCAATTACAGAAAAATTCTAATATATAAATGTAGTTAATGTAGTAATTCATCATATTGTGAGAAAGAAGACAAAAACTGATAGTTTGCTTCAAACTTCTTTATTTTCACCAAAATGGTTAGCCCAATCAAAGTATAAACTTGAAAGAAGCATAGGGACAGTGAAGCACAAATTAATACAAAATTGAATCGAGAATATATTGACACATTGCTTCACTCACACTGTTTATTCACAGGACATGTTTCAAGAGCTCTTGCTCCTATCCTCAGCTGATACTCGATTAGTGAAAGTTATAGTGGTTTCTTCTTTCTCCGTATTGTCAATAGATGGCGTGATGTACTTCTCAAAGATGTCCGGTGGTGGAGTTTCAAAATTCATGACTCTATGACGATTTTTGTTAATGAAGATTTTTTCCCATACGGAAAGGTCTATGGGGTGACTAACGTATTTTATTAGAGATGTTTCCAAATTGATGTCATGTCTAGTATTCAAAAAATGAAAAGCCACTGCTGATTTTTCTGTTTCACCATTTTTAATGTTTCTCATATGTTCTTTAGTTCTGATGTTAATATTTCTTTTTGTTTTTCCTATATAAATTTTAGGGCAAGTTTCACATTTGATCTCATAGATTCCTGGTTTTTCTTTGGTAGTGATTGAATTTTTGGGAGGGCCTTTTAACAAATTTCTGATATTAAACCTATTTTGAGGTGCAAGAGTTATGTTGTGTTTTGAGAAGATTTTTTGGAATTTGTTATAGGCTGATGGGTGGAAGGTGAATTTTTTAAAAAGTTTTTTCTCTTTTTCTCCTGTAGGTTCTAGGGTGGTGGTTTCTTTTATTTTCTTAGCTTTTTTGAGTCTGTTAACTGTTTTGTCTACTAAATTTGGGTTGAAACCGTTGGATATAGCTACTTTTTTTATGTGTAGATATTCCTCTTGATAATCTTCTCTGTTTAGTGGAAAGTTGATCATCCGAAAGATTAAACTGTTGAAAATGGCATGTTGGTGTTGTTTTGGGTTGAAACTGTTGTTCTTAATCTAATTATCTGTGTGTGTCGGTTTCCTGTAAATACCAAAAGTGAGTTTGTTGTTCATTTTTTTTATCTTGATGTCCAAAAAGGGGAGAACACCATCCTCTTCTGTTTCCAATGTAAATTTTATAGCTGGATTTTGTATATTCAAAAGTTTAAGACCATCTTGTATGAGTTTTTTAGGTACTATTGCAAAAATGTCGTCAACATAGCGATACCACACTTTGAAATAATTTGGAAAAGCTTTTGTTATATGTGTTTCAAAAGCACTCATGAATAAATCTGCCAAGAAGGGAGACAAACATAACTCTTGCACCTCAAAATAGGTTTAATATCAGAAATTTGTTAAAAGGCCCTCCCAAAAATTCAATCACTACCAAAGAAAAACCAGGAATCTATGAGATCAAATGTGAAACTTGCCCTAAAATTTATATAGGAAAAACAAAAAGAAATATTAACATCAGAACTAAAGAACATATGAGAAATATTAAAAATGGTGAAACAGAAAAATCAGCAGTGGCTTTTCATTTTTTGAATACTAGACATGACATCAATTTGGAAACATCTCTAATAAAATACGTTAGTCACCCCATAGACCTTTCCCTATAGGAAAAAATCTTCATTAACAAAAATCGTCATAGAGTCATGAATTTTGAAACTCCACCACCGGACATCTTTGACAAGTACATCACGCCATCTATCGACAATACGGAGAAAAGAGAAACCACTACAACTTTCACTAATCGAGTATCAGCTGAGGATAGGAGCAAGAGCTCTTGAAACATGTCCAGTGAATAAACAGTGTGAGTGAAGCAATGTGTCAATATATTCTCGATTCAATTTTGTATGGGTTAGCCCAATACTTACATACAATTGTTTCTCTTTTACAAAAATACTTTGACACGTCCCTTTAATGTCTCTTTATATCTTTGTCCTTACTAGCAGTCTCTCTGACATACACAAAGGTTTACCTCTCATATGGAGCTGCACACCAACTCTGAATATAACAACTTTGATATTCGCTTGTACACTGCTACACTGCACGCAATTCCTTACCATGAAGCTGCACTTATTGATTCATGAACTACTTCCTGTACTGTTCCTCAGTACTGCTCCATCAACTCACATAACTCAATTGACCCACTGATTCATGAACTACTTGCTGTACTGTTCCAAAGCCTGCCAACTCCTCACCATGGAGCTTAGAGCATACCACATTCCTCAGTACTGCTTTATCAACTCACATAACTCAATTCACCCACTGATTCATGAACTACTTCCTGTGCTGTTCCGCAGCCTGCCAACTTCTCACCATGGAGCTTAGAGCATACCACACTCCTCAGTACCGCTTTATCAAATCACATAACTCAATTGACCCACTGATTCATGAACTGCTTCCTGTACTGTTCCACAGCCTGCCAACTCCTCACCATGGAACTTAGAGCATACCACACTCCTCAGTACCGCTTTATTAACTCAAATAACTCAATTGACCCACTGATTCATGAACTACTTCCTGTGCTGTTCCACAGACTGCCAACTCCTCACCATGGAGCTTAGAGCATACCACATTCCTCAGTACTGCTTTATCAACTCACATAACTCAATTCACCCACTGATTCATGAGCTACTTCCTGTGCTGTTCCGCAGCCTGCCAACTCCTCACCATGGAGCTTAGAGCATACCACACTCCTCAGTACTGCTTTATCAACTCACATAACCCAATTGACCCACTGATTCATGAACTACTTCCTGTACTGTTCCACAGCCTGCCAACTCCTCACCATGGAGCTTAGAGCACACCACATTCCTCAGTACTGCTTTATCAACTCACATAACTCAATTCACCCACTCATTCATGAACTACTTCCTGTGCTGTTCCGCAGACTGCCAACTCCTCACCATGGAGCTTAGAGCATACCACACTCCTCAGTACTGCTTTATCAACTCACATATCTCAATTGACCCACTGATTCATGAACTACTTCCTGTGCTGTTCCGCAGACTGCCAACTCCTCACCATGGAGCTTAGAGCATACCACACTCCTCAGTACTGCTCTATCAACTCACATAACTCAATTGACCCACTGATTCATGAAGTGCTTCCTGTACTGTTCCACAGCCTGCCAACTCCTCACCATGGAGCTTAGAGCATACCACATTACTCAGTACTGCTTTATCAACTCACATAACTCAATTCACCCACTGATTCATGAACTACTTCCTGTGCTGTTCTGCAGCCTGCCAACTCCTCACCATGGAGCTTAGAGCATACCACACTCCTCAGTACTGCTCTATCAACTCACATAACTCAATTGACCCACTGATTCATGAACTACTTCCTGTACTGTTCCACAGCCTGCCAACTCCTCACCATGGAGCTTAGAGCATACCACATTCCTCAGTACTGCTTTATCAACTCACATAACTCAATTCACCCACTGATTCATGAACTACTTCCTGTGCTGTTCCGCAGCCTGCCAACTCCTCATCATGGAGCTTAGAGCATACCACACTCCTCAGTACTGCTCCATCAACTCACATAACTCAATTGACCCACTGATTCATGAACTACTTCCTGTACTGTTCCACAGCCTGCCAACTCCTCACCATGGAGCTTAAAGCATACCACATTCCTCAGTACTGCTCTATCAACTCACATAACTCAATTGACCCACTGATTCATGAACTACTTCCTGTACTGTTCCACAGCCTGCCAACTCCTCACCATGGAGCTTAGAGCATATCACATTCCTCGTACTGCTTTATCAACTCACATAACTCAATTGACCCACTGATTCATGAACTGCTTCCTGTACTGTTCCACAGCCTGCCAACTTCTCACCATGGAGCTTAGAGCATACCACATTCCTCAGTACTGCTTTATCAACTCACATAACTCAATTAACCCACTGATTCATGAACTGCTTCCTGTACTGTTCCACAGCCTGCCAACTCCTCACCATGGAGCTTAGAGCATACCACACTCCTCAGTACTGCTTTATCAACTCACATAACTCAATTCACCCACTGATTCATGAACTACTTCCTGTACTGTTCCACAGCCTGCCAACTCCTCACCATGGAGCTTATAGCATACCACACTCCTCAGTACTGCTTTATCAACTCACATAAATCAATTCACCCACTGATTCATGAACTGCTTCCTGTACTGTTCCGCAGCCTGCCAACTCCTCACCATGGAGCTTAGAGCATACCACATTCCTCAATACTGCTTTATCAACTCACATAACTCAATTGACCCACTGATTCATGAACTACTTCCTGTGCTGTTCCACAGCCTGCCAACTCCTCACCATGGAGCTTAGAGCATACCACACTCTTCAGAACTGCTCTATCAACTCACATAACTCAATTGACCCACTGATTCATGAACTGCTTCCTGTACTGTTCCACAGCTTGCCAACTCCTCACCATGGAGCTTAGAGCATACCACATTCCTCGTACTGCTTTATCAACTAACATAACTCAATTGACCCACGGATTCATGAACTGCTTCCTGTACTGTTCCACAGCCTGCCAACTCATCACCATGGAGCTTAGAGCATACCACATTCCTCAGTACTGCTTTATCAACTCACATAACTCAATTGACGCACTGATTCATGAACTACTTGCTGTACTGTTCCAAAGCCTGCCAACTCATCACCATGGAGCTTAGAGCATACCACATTCCTCAGTACTGCTTTATCAACTCACATAACTCAATTCACCCACTGATTCATGAACTGCTTCCTGTACTGTTCCACAGACTGCCAACTCTTCACCATGGAGCTTAGAGCATACCACACTCCTCAGTACTGCTTTATCAACTCACATAACTCAATTCACCCGCTGATTCATGAACTGCTTCCTGTACTGTTCCACAGACTGCCAACTCCTCACCATGGAGCTTAGAGCATACCACACTCCTCAGTACTGCTCTATCAACTCACATAACTCAATTGACCCACGGATTCATGAACTGCTTCCTGTACTGTTCCACAGCCTGCCAACTCCTCACCATGGAGCTTAGAGCATACCACATTCCTCAGTACTGCTTTATCAACTCACATAACTCAATTCACCCACTGATTCATGAACTGCTTCCTGTACTGTTCCACAGCCTGCCAACTCCTCACCATGGAGCTTAAAGCATACCACATTCCTCAGTACTGCTTTATCAACTCACATAACTCAATTGACCCACTGATTCATGAACTGCTTCCGGTACTGTTCCACAGCCTACCAACTCCTCACCATGGAGCTTAGAGCATACCACATTCCTCAGTACTGCTTTATCAACTCACATAACTCAATTGACCCACTGATTCATGAACTGCTTCCTGTACTGTTCCACAGCCTGCCAACTCCTCACCATGGAGCTTAGAGCATACCACACTCCTCAGTACTGCTTTATCAACTCACATAAATCAATTCACCCACTGATTCATGAAGTACTTCCTGTGCTGTTCCACAGCCTGCCAACTCCTCACCATGGTGCTTAGAGCATACCACACTCTTCAGTACTGCTCTATCAACTCACATAACTCAATTGACCCACTGATTAATGAACTGCTTCCTGTACTGTTCCACAGCTTGCCAACTCCTCACCATGGAGCTTAGAGCATACCACATTCCTCGTACTGCTTTATCAACTAACATAACTCAATTGACCCACGGATTCATGAACTGCTTCCTGTACTGTTCCACAGCCTGCCAACTCCTCACCATGGAGCTTAGAGCATACCACACTCCTCAGTACTGCTTTATCAACTCACATAACTCAATTCACCCACTGATTCATGAACTACTTCCTGTACTGTTCCACAGCCTGCCAACTCCTCACCATGGAGCTTATAGCATACCACACTCCTCAGTACTGCTTTATCAACTCACATAAATCAATTCACCCACTGATTCATGAACTGCTTCCTGTACTGTTCCGCAGCCTGCCAACTCCTCACCATGGAGCTTAGAGCATACCACATTCCTCAATACTGCTTTATCAACTCACATAACTCAATTGACCCACTGATTCATGAACTACTTCCTGTGCTGTTCCACAGCCTGCCAACTCCTCACCATGGAGCTTAGAGCATACCACACTCTTCAGAACTGCTCTATCAACTCACATAACTCAATTGACCCACTGATTCATGAACTGCTTCCTGTACTGTTCCACAGCTTGCCAACTCCTCACCATGGAGCTTAGAGCATACCACATTCCTCGTACTGCTTTATCAACTAACATAACTCAATTGACCCACGGATTCATGAACTGCTTCCTGTACTGTTCCACAGCCTGCCAACTCATCACCATGGAGCTTAGAGCATACCACATTCCTCAGTACTGCTTTATCAACTCACATAACTCAATTCACCCACTGATTCATGAACTGCTTCCTGTACTGTTCCACAGACTGCCAACTCTTCACCATGGAGCTTAGAGCATACCACACTCCTCAGTACTGCTTTATCAACTCACATAACTCAATTCACCCGCTGATTCATGAACTGCTTCCTGTACTGTTCCACAGACTGCCAACTCCTCACCATGGAGCTTAGAGCATACCACACTCCTCAGTACTGCTCTATCAACTCACATAACTCAATTGACCCACGGATTCATGAACTGCTTCCTGTACTGTTCCACAGCCTGCCAACTCCTCACCATGGAGCTTAGAGCATACCACATTCCTCAGTACTGCTTTATCAACTCACATAACTCAATTCACCCACTGATTCATGAACTGCTTCCTGTACTGTTCCACAGCCTGCCAACTCCTCACCATGGAGCTTAAAGCATACCACATTCCTCAGTACTGCTTTATCAACTCACATAACTCAATTGACCCACTGATTCATGAACTGCTTCCGGTACTGTTCCACAGCCTACCAACTCCTCACCATGGAGCTTAGAGCATACCACATTCCTCAGTACTGCTTTATCAACTCACATAACTCAATTGACCCACTGATTCATGAACTGCTTCCTGTACTGTTCCACAGCCTGCCAACTCCTCACCATGGAGCTTAGAGCATACCACACTCCTCAGTACTGCTTTATCAACTCACATAAATCAATTCACCCACTGATTCATGAAGTACTTCCTGTGCTGTTCCACAGCCTGCCAACTCCTCACCATGGTGCTTAGAGCATACCACACTCTTCAGTACTGCTCTATCAACTCACATAACTCAATTGACCCACTGATTAATGAACTGCTTCCTGTACTGTTCCACAGCTTGCCAACTCCTCACCATGGAGCTTAGAGCATACCACATTCCTCGTACTGCTTTATCAACTAACATAACTCAATTGACCCACGGATTCATGAACTGCTTCCTGTACTGTTCCACAGCCTGCCAAATCATCACCATGGAGCTTAGAGCATACCACATTCCTCAGTACTGCTTTTTCAACTCATAACTCAATAGACCCACTGATTCATGAACTACTTACTGTACTGTTCCAAAGCCTGCCAACTCATCACCATGGAGCTTAGAGCATACCACATTCCTCAGTACTGCTTTATCAACTCACATAACTCAATTCACCCACTGATTCATGAACTGCTTCCTGTACTGTTCCACAGACTGCCAACTCCTCACCATGGAGCTTAGAGCATACCACACTCCTCAGTACTGCTTTATCAACTCAAATAACTCAATTGACCCGCTGATTCATGAACTGCTTCCTGCACTGTTCCACAGACTGCCAACTCCTCACCATGGAGCTTAGAGCATACCACACTCCTCAGTACTGCTCTATCAACTCACATAACTCAATTGACCCACGGATTCATGAACTGCTTCCTGTACTGTTCCACAGCCTGCCAACTCCTCACCATGGAGCTTAGAGCATACCACATTCCTCAGTACTGCTTTATCAACTCACATAACTCAATTCACCCACTGATTCATGAACTGCTTCCTGTACTGTTCCACAGCCTACCAACTCCTCACCATGGAGCTTAAAGCATACCACATTCCTCAGTACTGCTTTATCAACTCACATAACTCAATTGACCCACTGATTCATGAACTGCTTCCGGTACTGTTCCACAGCCTACCAACTCCTCACCATGGAGCTTAGAGCATACCACATTCCTCAGTACTGCTTTATCAACTCACATAACTCAATTGACCCACTGATTCTTGAACTACTTCCTGTGCTGTTCCGCAGCCTGCCAACTCCTCACCATGGAGCTTAGAGCATACCACATTCCTCAGTACTGCTCCATCAACTCACATAACTCAATTGACCCACTGATTCATGAACTACTTCCTGTACTGTTCCACAGCCTGGCTACTCCTCACCATGGAGCTTAGAGCATACCACATTCCTCAGTACTGCTTTATCAACTCACATAACTCAATTCACCCACTGATTCATGAACTACTTCCTGTACTGTTCCACAGCCTGCCAACTCCTCACCATGGAGCTTAGAGCATACCACATTCCTCAGTACTGCTTTATCAACTCACATAACTCAATTGACCCACTGATTCATGAACTACTTCCTGTGCTGTTCCGCAGCCTGCCAACTCCTCACCATGGAGCTTAGAGCATACCACACTCTTCAGTACTGCTCTATCAGCTCACATAACTCAATTGACCCACTGATTCATGAACTGCTTCCTGTACTGTTCCACAGCTTGCCAACTCCTCACCATGGAGATTAGAGCATACCACATTCCTCGTACTGCTTTATCAACTAACATAACTCAATTGACCCACGGATTCATGAACTGCTTCCTGTACTGTTCCACAGCCTGCCAAATCATCACCATGGAGCTTAGAGCATACCACATTCCTCAGTACTGCTTTATCAACTCACATAACTCAATTGACCCACTGATTCATGAACTACTTGCTGTACTGTTCCAAAGCCTGCCAACTCATCACCATGGAGCTTAGAGCATACCACATTCCTCAGTACTGCTTTATCAACTCACATAACTCAATTCACCCACTGATTCATGAACTGCTTCCTGTACTGTTCCACAGACTGCCAACTCCTCACCATGGAGCTTAGAGCATACCACACTCCTCAGTACTGCTCTATCAACTCACATAACTCAATTGACCCACGGATTCATGAACTGCTTCCTGTACTGTTCCACAGCCTGCCAACTCCTCACCATGGAGCTTAGAGCATACCACATTCCTCAGTACTGCTTTATCAACTCACATAACTCAATTCACCCACTGATTCATGAACTGCTTCCTGTACTGTTCCACAGCCTGCCAACTCCTCACCATGGAGCTTAAAGCATACCACATTCCTCAGTACTGCTTTATCAACTCACATAACTCAATTCACCCACTGATTCATGAACTGCTTCCGGTACTGTTCCACAGCCTACCAGCTCTTCACCATGGAGCTTAGAGCATACCACATTCCTCAGTACTGCTTTATCAACTCACATAACTCAATTGACCCACTGATTCTTGAACTACTTCCTGTGCTGTTCCGCAGCCTGCCAACTCCTCACCATGGAGCTTAGAGCATACCACATTCCTCAGTACTGCTCCATCAACTCACATAACTCAATTCACCCACTGATTCATGAACTACTTCCTGTACTGTTCCACAGCCTGCCAACTCCTCACCATGGAGCTTAGAGCATACCACATTCCTCAGTACTGCTTTATCAACTCACATAACTCAATTCACCCACTGATTCATGAACTACTTCCTGTACTGTTCCACAGCCTGCCAACTCCTCACCATGGAGCTTATAGCATACCACACTCCTCAGTACTGCTTTATCAACTCACATAAATCAATTCACCCACTGATTCATGAACTGCTTCCTGTACTGTTCCGCAGCCTGCCAACTCCTCACCATGGAGCTTAGAGCATACCACATTCCTCAATACTGCTTTATCAACTCACATAACTCAATTGACCCACTGATTCATGAACTACTTCCTGTGCTGTTCCACAGCCTGCCAACTCCTCACCATGGAGCCTAGAGCATACCACACTCTTCAGTACTGCTCTATCAACTCACATAACTCAATTGACCCACTGATTCATGAACTGCTTCCTGTACTGTTCCACAGCTTGCCAACTCCTCACCATGGAGCTTAGAGCATACCACATTCCTCGTACTGCTTTATCAACTAACATAACTCAATTGACCCACGGATTCATGAACTGCTTCCTGTACTGTTCCACAGCCTGCCAACTCATCACCATGGAGCTTAGAGCATACCACATTCCTCAGTACTGCTTTATCAACTCACATAACTCAATTGACCCACTGATTCATGAACTACTTGCTGTACTGTTCCAAAGCCTGCCAACTCATCACCATGGAGCTTAGAGCATACCACATTCCTCAGTACTGCTTTATCAACTCACATAACTCAATTCACCCACTGATTCATGAACTGCTTCCTGTACTGTTCCACAGACTGCCAACTCCTCACCATGGAGCTTAGAGCATACCACACTCCTCAGTACTGCTTTATCAACTCACATAACTCAATTCACCCGCTGATTCATGAACTGCTTCCTGTACTGTTCCACAGACTGCCAACTCCTCACCATGGAGCTTAGAGCATACCACACTCCTCAGTACTGCTCTATCAACTCACATAACTCAATTGACCCACGGATTCATGAACTGCTTCCTGTACTGTTCCACAGCCTGCCAACTCCTCACCATGGAGCTTAGAGCATACCACATTCCTCAGTACTGCTTTATCAACTCACATAACTCAATTCACCCACTGATTCATGAACTGCTTCCTGTACTGTTCCACAGCCTGCCAACTCCTCACCATGGAGCTTAAAGCATACCACATTCCTCAGTACTGCTTTATCAACTCACATAACTCAATTGACCCACTGATTCATGAACTGCTTCCGGTACTGTTCCACAGCCTACCAACTCCTCACCATGGAGCTTAGAGCATACCACATTCCTCAGTACTGCTTTATCAACTCACATAACTCAATTGACCCACTGATTCATGAACTGCTTCCTGTACTGTTCCACAGCCTGCCAACTCCTCACCATGGAGCTTAGAGCATACCACATTCCTCAGTACTGCTTTATCAACTCACATAACTCAATTCACCCACTGATTCATGAACTGCTTCCTGTACTGTTCCACAGCCTGCCAACTCCTCACCATGGAGCTTAGAGCATACCACACTCCTCAGTACTGCTTTATCAACTCACATAAATCAATTCACCCACTGATTCATGAAGTACTTCCTGTGCTGTTCTACAGCCTGCCAACTCCTTACCATGGTGCTTAGAGCATACCACACTCTTCAGTACTGCTCTATCAACTCACATAACTCAATTGACCCACTGATTCATGAACTGCTTCCTGTACTGTTCCACAGCTTGCCAACTCCTCACCATGGAGCTTAGAGCATACCACATTCCTCAGTACTGCTTTTTCAACTCACATAACTCAATTGACCCACTGATTCATGAACTACTTGCTGTACTGTTCCACAGCCTGCCAACTCATCACCATGGAGCTTAGAGCATACCACATTCCTCAGTACTTCTTTATCAACTCACATAACTCAATTCACCCACTGATTCATGAACTGCTTCCTGTACTGTTCCACAGACTGCCAACTCCTCACCATGGAGCTTAGAGCATACCACACTCCTCAGTACTGCTTTATCAACTCACATAACTCAATTGACCCGCTGATTCATGAACTGCTTCCTGTACTGTTCCACAGACTGCCAACTCCTCACCATGGAGCTTAGAGCATACCACACTCCTCAGTACTGCTCTATCAACTCACATAACTCAATTGACCCACGGATTCATGAACTGCTTCCTGTACTGTTCCACAGCCTGCCAACTCCTCACCATGGAGCTTAGAGCATACCACATTCCTCAGTACTGCTTTATCAACTCACATAACTCAATTCACCCACTGATTCATGAACTGCTTCCTGTACTGTTCCACAGCCTGCCAACTCCTCACCATGGACCTTAAAGCATACCACATTCCTCAGTACTGCTTTATCAACTCACATAACTCAATTGACCCACTGATTCATGAACTGCTTCCGGTACTGTTCCACAGCCTACCAACTCCTCACCATGGAGCTTAGAGCATACCACATTCCTCAGTACTGCTTTACCAACTCACATAACTCAATTGACCCACTGATTCTTGAACTACTTCCTGTGCTGTTCCGCAGCCTGCCAACTCCTCACCATGGAGCTTAGAGCATACCACTTTCCTCAGTACTGCTCCATCAACTCACATAACTCAATTGACCCACTGATCCATGAACTACTTCCTGTACTGTTCCACAGCCTGCCAACTCCTCACCATGGAGCTTAGAGCATACCACATTCCTCAGTACTGCTTTATCAACTCACATAACTCAATTCACCCACTGATTCATGAACTACTTCCTGTACTGTTCCACAGCCTGCCAACTCCTCACCATGGAGCTTAGAGCATACCACATTCCTCAGTACTGCTTTATCAACTCACATAACTCAATTGACCCACTGATTCATGAACTACTTCCTGTGCTGTTCCGCAGCCTGCCAACTCCTCACCATGGAGCTTAGAGCATACCACACTCTTCAGTACTGCTCTATCAGCTCACATAACTCAATTGACCCACTGATTCATGAACTGCTTCCTGTACTGTTCCACAGCTTGCCAACTCCTCACCATGGAGCTTAGAGCATACCACATTCCTCGTACTGCTTTATCAACTAACATAACTCAATTGACCCACGGATTCATGAACTGCTTCCTGTACTGTTCCACAGCCTGCCAAATCGTCACCATGGAGCTTAGAGCATACCACATTCCTCAGTACTGCTTTATCAACTCACATAACTCAATTGACCCACTGATTCATGAACTACTTGCTGTACTGTTCCAAAGCCTGCCAACTCATCACCATGGAGCTTAGAGCATACCACATTCCTCAGTACTGCTTTATCAACTCACATAACTCAATTCACCCACTGATTCATGAACTGCTTCCTGTACTGTTCCACAGACTGCCAACTCCTCACCATGGAGCTTAGAGCATACCACACTCCTCAGTACTGCTTTATCAACTCACATAACTCAATTCACCCGCTGATTCATGAACTGCTTCCTGTACTGTTCCACAGACTGCCAACTCCTCACCATGGAGCTTAGAGCATACCACACTCCTCAGTACTGCTCTATCAACTCACATAACTCAATTGACCCACGGATTCATGAACTGCTTCCTGTACTGTTCCACAGCCTGCCAACTCCTCACCATGGAGCTTAGAGCATACCACATTCCTCAGTACTGCTTTATCAACTCACATAACTCAATTCACCCACTGATTCATGAACTGCTTCCTGTACTGTTCCACAGCCTGCCAACTCCTCACCATGGAGCTTAAAGCATACCACATTCCTCAGTACTGCTTTATCAACTCACATAACTCAATTGACCCACTGATTCATTGACTGCTTCCGGTACTGTTCCACAGCCTACCAACTCCTCACCATGGAGCTTAGAGTATACCACATTCCTCAGTACTGCTTTATCAACTCACATAACTCAATTGACCCACTGATTCATGAACTGCTTCCTGTACTGTTCCACAGCCTGCCAAATCAATACCATGGAGCTTAGAGCATACCACATTCCTCAGTACTGCTTTTTCAACTCACATAACTCTATTGACCCACTGATTCATGAACTACTTGCTGTACTGTTCCAAAGCCTGCCAACTCATCACCATGGAGCTTAGAGCATACCACATTCCTCAGTACTGCTTTATCAACTCACATAACTCAATTCACCCACTGATTCATGAACTGCTTCCTGTACTGTTCCACAGACTGCCAACTCCTCACCATGGAGCTTAGAGCATACCACACTCCTCAGTACTGCTTTATCAACTCACATAACTCAATTGACCCGCTGATTCATGAACTGCTTCCTGTACTGTTCCACAGACTGCCAACTCCTCACCATGGAGCTTAGAGCATACCACACTCAAGACAAGTGCCCATTGTGTGGGGGTAAGGAAGATGTGGAACATATCCTTTTCGAATGCAGGGAAACAGAGATTTGGCGAAAAGAATATATCTGGAGAAAAATTAAGCGAAGTCCTGATATATGTAAAATTATAGATAAAAATCTCAAGAATGTAGGTCAGTTCTTAGATAAAGTGAAAAATAAATGGAAGTGGACTGTGAAAAAAGGAAATGAACAATAGTGTGTAAGCAATAGTAGTAATGGTAGTAGTAATAGAAATGTAAGTAGTGTACTACACATTTTGTAATTCAATGGGCTGCTCACCAATTAATGGCCTGGGCCAAATACTGGTGATCAGCTCAACAGTTGTAATAGCTTAGTACACAAATAAATAAAATACCACACTCCTCAGTACTGCTTTATCAACTCACATAACTCAATTCACCCGCTGATTCATGAACTGCTTCCTGTACTGTTCCACAGCCTGCCAACTCCTCACCATGGAGCTTAGAGCATACCACACTCCTCAGTACTGCTTTATCAACTCACATAAATCAATTCACCCACTGATTCATGAAGTACTTCCTGTGCTGTTCCACAGCCTGCCAACTCCTTACCATGGTGCTTAGAGCATACCACACTCTTCAGTACTGCTCTATCAACTCACATAACTCAATTGACCCACTGATTCATGAACTGCTTCCTGTACTGTTCCACAGCTTGCCAACTCCTCACCATGGAGCTTAGAGCATACCACATTCCTCGTACTGCTTTATCAACTAACATAACTCAATTGACCCACGGATTCATGAACTGCTTCCTGTACTGTTCCACAGCCTGCCAAATCAATACCATGGAGCTTAGAGCATACCACATTCCTCAGTACTGCTTTATCAACTCACATAACTCAATTCACCCACTGATTCATGAACTGCTTCCTGTACTGTTCCACAGACTGCCAACTCCTCACCATGGAGCTTAGAGCATACCACACTCCTCAGTACTGCTTTATCAACTCACATAACTCAATTGACCCGCTGATTCATGAACTGCTTCCTGTACTGTTCCACAGACTGCCAACTCCTCACCATGGAGCTTAGAGCATACCACACTCCTCAGTACTGCTCTATCAACTCACATAACTCAATTGACCCACGGATTCATGAACTGCTTCCTGTACTGTTCCACAGCCTGCCAACTCCTCACCATGGAGCTTAGAGCATACCACATTCCTCAGTACTGCTTTATCAACTCACATAACTCAATTCACCCACTGATTCATTAACTGCTTCCTGTACTGTTCCACAGCCTGCCAACTCCTCACCATGGAGCTTAAAGCATACCACATTCCTCAGTACTGCTTTATCAACTCACATAACTCAATTGACCCACTGATTCATGAACTGCTTCCGGTACTGTTCCACAGCCTACCAACTCCTCACCATGGAGCTTAGACCATACCACATTCCTCAGTACTGCTTTATCAACTCACATAACTCAATTGACCCACTGATTCTTGAACTACTTCCTGTGCTGATCCGCAGCCTGCCAACTCCTCACCATGGAGCTTAGAGCATACCACTTTCCTCAGTACTGCTCCATCAACTCACATAACTCAATTGACCCACTGATTCATGAACTACTTCCTGTACTGTTCCACAGCCTGCCAACTCCTCACCATGGAGCTTAGAGCATACCACATTCCTCAGTACTGCTTTATCAACTCACATAACTCAATTCACCCACTGATTCATGAACTACTTCCTGTACTGTTCCACAGCCTGCCAACTCCTCACCATGGAGCTTAGAGCATACCACATTCCTCAGTACTGCTTTATCAACTCACATAACTCAATTGACCCACTGATTCATGAACTACTGCCTGTGCTGTTCCGTAGCCTGCCAACTCCTCACCATGGAGCTTAGAGCATACCACACTCTTCAGTACTGCTCTATCAGCTCACATAACTCAATTGACCCACTGATTCATGAACTGCTTCCTGTACTGTTCCACAGCTTGCCAACTCCTCACCATGGAGCTTAGAGCATACCACATTCCTCGTACTGCTTTATCAACTAACATAACTCAATTGACCCACGGATTCATGAACTGCTTCCTGTACTGTTCCACAGCCTGCCAAATCGTCACCATGGAGCTTAGAGCATACCACATTCCTCAGTACTGCTTTATCAACTCACATAACTCAATTGACCCACTGATTCATGAACTACTTGCTGTACTGTTCCAAAGCCTGCCAACTCATCACCATGGAGCTTAGAGCATACCACATTCCTCAGTACTGCTTTATCAACTCACATAACTCAATTCACCCACTGATTCATGAACTGCTTCCTGTACTGTTCCACAGACTGCCAACTCCTCACCATGGAGCTTAGAGCATACCACACTCCTCAGTACTGCTTTATCAACTCACATAACTCAATTGACCCGCTGATTCATGAACTGCTTCCTGTACTGTTCCACAGACTGCCAACTCCTCACCATGGAGCTTAGAGCATACCACACTCCTCAGTACTGCTCTATCAACTCACATAACTCAATTGACCCACGGATTCATGAACTGCTTCCTGTACTGTTCCACAGCCTGCCAACTCCTCACCATGGAGCTTAGAGCATACCACATTCCTCAGTACTGCTTTATCAACTCACATAGCTCAATTCACCCACTGATTCATGAACTACTTCCTGTACTGTTCCACAGCCTGCCAACTCCTCACCATGGAGCTTAAAGCATACCACATTCCTCAGTACTGCTTTATCAACTCACATAACTCAATTGACCCACTGATTCATGAACTGCTTCCGGTACTGTTCCACAGCCTACCAACTCCTCACCATGGAGCTTAGAGCATACCACATTCCTCAGTACTGCTTTATCAACTCACATAACTCAATTGACCCACTGATTCTTGAACTACTTCCTGTGCTGTTCCGCAGCCTGCCAACTCCTCACCATGGAGCTTAGAGCATACCACATTCCTAAGTACTGCTCCATCAACTCACATAACTCAATTGACCCACTGATTCATGAACTACTTCCTGTACTGTTCCACAGCCTGCCAACTCCTCACCATGGAGCTTAGAGCATACCACATTCCTCAGTACTGCTTTATCAACTCACATAACTCAATTCACCCACTGATTTATGAACTGCTTCCTGTGCTGTTCCGCAGCCTGCCAACTCCTCACCATGGAGCTTAGAGCATACCACATTCCTCAGTACTGCTTTATCAACTCACATAACTCAATTCACCCACTGATTCATGAACTACTTCCTGTACTGTTCCACAGCCTGCCAACTCCTCACCATGGAGCTTAGAGCATACCACATTCCTCAGTACTGCTTTATCAACTCACATAACTCAATTGACCCACTGATTCATGAACTACTTCCTGTGCTGTTCCGCAGCCTGCCAACTCCTCACCATGGAGCTTAGAGCATACCACACTCCTCAGTACTGCTTTATCAACTCACATAACTCAATTGACCCACTGATTCATGAACTACTTCCTGTACTGTTCCACAGCCTGCCAACTCCTCACCATGGAGCTTAGAGCATACCACATTCCTCAGTACTGCTTTATCAACTCACATAACTCAATTCACCCACTGATTCATGAACTACTTCCTGTACTGTTCCACAGCCTGCCAACTCATCACCATGGAGCTTAGAGCATACCACATTCCTCGTACTGCTTTATCAACTCACATAACTCAATTGACCCACTGATTCATGAACTGCTTCCTGTACTGTTCCACAGCCTTCCAACTCATCACCATGGAGCTTAGAGCATACCACATTCCTCAGTACTGCTTTATCAACTCACATAACTCAATTCACCCGCTGATTCATGAACTGCTTCCTGTACTGTTCCACAGCCTGCCAACTCATCACCATGGAGCTTAGAGCATACCACATTCCTCAGTACTGCTTTATCAACTCACATAACTCAATTGACCCACTGATTCATGAACTACTTCCTGTACTGTTCCACAGCCTGCCAACTCATCACCATGGAGCTTAGAGCATACCACATTCCTCAGTACTGCTTTATCAACTCACATAACTCAATTCACCCGCTGATTCATGAACTGCTTCCTGTACTGTTCCACAGCCTGCCAACTCATCACCATGGAGCTTAGAGCATACCACATTCCTCGTACTGCTTTATCAACTCACATAACTCAATTGACCCACTGTTTCATGAACTGCTTCCTGTACTGTTCCACAGCCTTTTATCTCCTCACCATGGAGCTTTGAGCATACCACACTCCTCAGTACTGCTTTATCAACTCACATAACTGAATTGACCCACTGTTTCATGAACTGCTTCCTGTACTGTTCCACAGCCTTTTAACTCCTCACCATGGAGCTTAGAGCATACCACATTCCTCGTACTGCTTTATCAACTCACATAACTCAATTGACCCACTGTTTCATGAACTGCTTCCTGTACTGTTCCACAGCCTTTTAACTCCTCACCATGGAGCTTAGAGCATACCACACTCCTCAGCCAACTCTTCACTCGTCAACTCAACTAATGGTTTGAGATTTTCAAAAATAACTCTAAAACTAAATGCATACTACTCTAACTACTACTCTATAAAAACAGTCTCAGTCTCTTGCATAGTGATAATATGACTCACTTCCTGCATGAGCTAGTGGCTGTCCTTGAAGGCAAATTCGCCCTGCCCTTCAAGACACCAGGCTATTTGCACATCTCTCTGGCCTCTCCCAGTGGCAATAAATAACAAAAGTTGTACAATTCCCCTACTACCACTCACGATGGTGGCAATATAACCCTTTGTAAGTTATTTCTAAAATTTACAGAATCAATTTATAACCTGGATACTGAATGGGATAGCTCAGGCAGTAACATTTGAGGCTCACATTTGAGGGGGTCAGGATTTGATTCCCATTGGACTAACGAATGACCAGATCAATCAATAGTATTTCCCACACAGGAGTAATTTTGTACAAGATACGCAAATCTATCAAGGCATTCTCAGGCAAAATGTTCATGAAAAAGGTCAAGCACCTTTAGTTAAAACATGTGTAAATGATTTTCTGGAATTCAAACTGTATTCTGTTTATTGTTTATGTAATTTCTTCTGTATACTGTAAATAATATTATGTAAGACTGTTGAAGTCATTTATACTTATTGTATATCAATCAGTGAATAAATTCTATTCTACATTTGGCTTTGTAGGATGGAGGAAATTCAATGTCCTATATCTAATAGAAAGTATTTCATATGGAGCATTAAATAAAGGCTATGTCGGTTCAGTAAAGTCTGGAGAGAGAGAGAGAGAGAGAGAGAGAGAGAGAGAGAGAGAGAGAGAGAGAGAGAGAGAGAGAGAGAGAGAGAGAGAGAGAATTACTATATTTCTATGGTGTAAAGAAATCGTCTCAATTAATTTTCCATGCTCACTATGATCAGAATTTGTATATATTGTCACCCAACTAGCGGAAAGCACAACCAACGACAGCTGAGTAAGGGGCCAGAGGCAGCCAAGCCACACCCACCCATTAGTCTCTGTCACTAACTGAGTGGATGATTAGAGAAGTGTCACTTGTTGCTGGCCGCCTCTTCCCCCCTTCCACTGCCATCTGGAACCTTCGCGGTGATTCACGAAAACTAGAGGCTTCGAGAAAACGGCGATATTCCTATAAAAAGGGCTGCAGTGAGTGAATTGAGTCAGTTAGTTCTTGGGGAGCAGCTGTGAGGGGCGCCCAGCGAGGGGACGGACTGCGTACGTGCGTCGGAGTAGTTTACATAATTGTGAGCGTGCAAGTGGAACTGTAACGGACAAACTGGTCGATCGTAATTGTGTGCATTACGTAATTCTGTGTAATTGGCAAGTGTTCAACTGTAAGTCGGTGGAAATAAAGAACATTTTGAGTTTGTGCAATTGGACTTTTAATTTCGCAAACCCACAAAGTCACAATATATAAAAGCAGTTTATGAATTAAATCACAGACTCCCATTCAACAAGACTTGTACTGTCAGTGCTACATACATTTTGAAAGATGTATCATTGTGTTGAAAATGGTTGCCACCTTTCCACTCCATCCACTAGCTGTAGTTGGTTTTATTACGTGCGCAAATTAGATATTTACATACTTTTCTGTTATTGTGCACATGTGGTCAGAAGTCAAACTGCTAGTGTGTGTTACTATTTGATTTTAATTCCAGTTTGCAGTCATCAGTCAAAATGGATAAGTGGCTAACTCACAAATAGAAAGTAGAATTAAACAACACTGATTAGCTGGATGCATGTAAAAATGCAGCCAAAAGCAAACACCAGTAAAGCAAGTATCTTCCTCTGCAAGAAAATGAAAACCCTGTCTACATTTAGGATGACATGACTTAAAATTACAAGAAAATAGTGTTATTTATTTCCCTAAATTCTAGACACAGGAGCACTAGTTAAATATAATAAAAGCATATGAATGGTTGACAATAAAGAATGGTTAAGGTGTACGATTGGTAAAACCATAGGAACTCTACGACTTGAGAAAACTCAAGATTTGAAATTAACTGTGAGATTGTGTGAAGATAGAGTCAAATAATATGGTAAACTAATGAATAAGAAACAGCAGTTAGATAAAAGGTTCTTGTTATAGACAATTAGCAGTTCATGTTAAAGAAAATAAAATGTTATTGGTTGTAAAACAGCAATAGAGAAATATTTAAATATTAAATCATAAGAAATGCAGTACACAAGCACATGGGTCACTCAATAGTTAGTGCTAAATGATAAATGATCAAGCTGATAAAGTGAGAAGAGCATTTGTCTAAAATGTTAAGTAAATATAAAAAAGATGCTTCATTAAAATTCAGATTGTAAGAGGTAAGAATGCTTGACAATACCATGCAGCATCACTTTACCTGTCATACCATGACTAGTTGGACACCTTGCTGAGGTCAGTAAGAATGTGGTAGAGAATGGAAACAGTGCAATTACACTTATGGACTTAAAGGTGAGCAATTCCTTTGATATTTAATAAACTTGGGTTTGATGCTATCAACCGAAATTGTAGAGATAATCATATGAGTAGCAGCATAGTGATTCCCCATGGCCAAAAATGTAACACAAGAACCAGATTCACTTAAAGTCATGTTCACAGTTGCTTATGGTTTTGACAGTCTCTGTGTCATTCATTTTTCTTGACAGAAATCGCGAATGTGCTGGTTTTACCAATCATCAGTTTCTTTTATTTTTATTTGTAGTGATGAAAACTTTTCTGTACATAGCTTGTACAATATAGTTTTACCAAATTACCTATAACATATTAAATAGCATGACACATGTATATGGAGTGTTACCGAATGGTAATCCCAATAGTCTTTAAGGTTATGATATTAAGTCTATGCATTGTTTTCTTTTCAATCTTCTATTGTTTTGATTCGGTGTAGGATTTGTTAGTATCTGTCATAACAAAGGATTAGTACGTTGTAGAAATAAGTTGTGTAATCTTTTATAGCTCTCTCAGAGGACTGCAGATACCTCCAGAACATCTAAGTCACTATGGAGAGTGGTGTTACGAACGTGCCACAGTACATCAATTATCATTCATAAATATCTGTTTTGTAGGATTTGAATTCTTTTTATGTGTGTTGATGAAGCAGATCCCCATACTGCAGAAGCATACTGCCATAAAGGTGTATAGCAACAGCTTGTATTGCAGAGCTAGAGATGACTTTCTTGCGATGATTGGCTTAAATTAGTGATGTGGTCATTCCAGCTGCATCCATTGTCCAAAATTAGGCCAAGGTATCTGACAGTTCGAGATGTGACCATTACTGTGTCGTTTAATGTAACAGGAAGGTCAGTTATGCTTTTTTGTACATGAATTTGATTAATTTAGATTTTGAAGGACTCATAATAACTCTCCATCGTTTGCATCAGACTTCTGTCTTCACAGAAAGACCAGTTTTTTTGAACTATTATTTTGATTATTTTTTCCCCTACTTCATCTAACAGAAAGGTGATATTTATTTAATTCATATTCATTAACCCCATATAAGCCACTATAAAGCCATTGCTGAAAATATCTGTATTATACTCACACTTTGGTTGGCTCACCTCCCTCACGGATCATTTCAAATGTTTCTTTATCAAAACCACCGTAGATGCCATTGTTGTTAACAATTATTATGATTACTGGTAGCTTGTACCTGCAAAGAGTATTAAAGTTCTTGTTAATCTATTCTTTCATTTTCCAATTCATTAATTCAATAAAGGTATGCTTATTATAAAAATATGTGGCATTATTGAATGTGCAAAAAGTAAGTTTATTTTCTATGACAAAAAATTTAGAATCTAGTAATTTACATATATAATAACACAAAATTAGTTCTTCTAAAGAACAATTGACCAGCTGTCCACTACTATAGCACTGCCTGTATAACCTACAGATTGACACACTATGTGCAATTTGTATGAGGAAGTCTTGCCACAATGTATCTACTGATATAATTACAAACACTTGTGCTCTTAAGGGAATTCAGATGTTCTAAAAGAATTATCAAATTTATATTCTCACAACCGTATGAATTAAATATATTATGTAACAGAGTTAATTTATCTGAATTGTATGTTACTCTTAGCACTATACATTCCAGGGTGACTACACAACTCCCTGAAATGGTAAGCTTTTACAATGGCGCCATATGTGGTATGGATGTTATAGATCAGATGTCTCGCAAATACAGTGTTAGAGCCATGACGAGGTGCTCGCCCATTCATGTTTACTACAGCATTCTAGATCTAGCTATGATTAATGCTCATACTTTGTATAAGCTGGTAACTGGATCTGCAATGTCTAGATGGTCTTTCATAATGAAAATTGTGGAAGAATTGGCTGTGCCATACAGGAATTCATGTTGACTACAATCACCATCACTCATGGTTGCTGACGGGAATGAGGTAACATGTAAGCCTGCTAAACACAAGACATGCCAAATAGGGTTATGCAAGAAAAACAAACCAAAAGACAGTTGTTTGGTATGCAAAAAATGTGTATGTGGTTCATGTATAAGCAAAAAATTCTGCAACAAATGTCATTCCAATATCTCCGAGAATGCTTCATTGTAACAGCCTTTTTTTTTTTTTGTATGTATAAATAGATAAAACCTGTATTTGTATAACCTATATGATTTTTCATACAAGTAATATGATTCTATGTAGCAAAGAACAAAACTAACTTCTATAGTAAAACCATTTCTACTTTTTTCAAAAAATATGCACATATACCTGATATAAAAAATGAAGAACTTTTTTTGTTTAGCCTATGCATGGCTAGTATAGCAGAACAATTAATTTCCATCAATTAAATTCTTTTGTACTTAGTGTAATTGATCCAGCAAGAACTGGGAGGAAGAGTAATAAAGGGAGTGCTGTAATACCACACCAGGATGATTAAATCAAAATGAATCAGTACCTCATACTGAGCAGAAACCAAGTGTATAATATGTAAACTTATTCTTTTAGATAAATGTTAACTGGATTCGAACCTGGCTTGTTGCTCAAAAGTAAAATCATCCCCTCTATTCCATCACAGTATTCTAGAAGGTGATAAGCAAGTAATTTCATAGTTTTTGGTGATAAAAATGCATAAAAATATAGTAGCAGTCAATTGCTAACGGGCATTTTAGGGTTTACTTCAAACTCGGGCATTCTAGTGTTAATGAGGTGTGTTTGGAAACATGTGCTTCCATTATAAACTAATTTTTGACTGCACTCTTTGTGATGGCTTGATGAAGTTGCCTCTAGTAAGTATATAAGTAGTCTTTGTTGCATGATTTTATGTCACTGAAGTCCAACAATGGTTTGGCATTCTTTGTAAACTATTGTGTTGCTTGAAAAGAGACCAGTTTATATTTTCTTCTTAATCTTCCATTTAATACACTACATGATTCTTTTGGCAAAATCAATAGCTGCAGAAACTTCTTAAGTAAAAAACTGATGGCAGTTTATTACAATGTTTCTGAATTGGTGCCTCAATGCTTAAAATGCTTTTTACCTGATCAATCAGCTTGTCCGCTCTTCTCTTCTTTCTATTTAGGTATGTCACTTAGGGGTTCTTGGAAATAACCCTTCTCTGAGAAGTGAAATTTGAGGACTTATTTTTTGTAAACATGTTACCACATAAAGAAAAACCTGGAGGGTAGGAATATATATATATATATATATATATATATATATATATATATATATATATATATATATATATATATTTCATACTTTTCATACCCATACTGTATTTTGAAATCTGTTCATCTTTACCTGATCATAGTTTCTATTTCCATTCCTGAAAAACCAAAAGCTGAATCTCCTTCCACACAAATCACCCTTTTTTCCAAAGAATTTTCTTTACACCATAAAGCAGCTGCAATAGCATATCCCAGGCCAACACCCATTGTACCAAATGTACCTGTAATATATGTAAAGAAGCTAGAAACAATGATGAATTTACTTAATAACTTAAATCAGAATTAGTTACACTGACATCTCTTATAGTTAAGTTATAGAACAAGTTTTGGTAAAGGTTTTGTTCCCATCATCAGACCCGTGTTGTTGGTGTTTCCATTGTGATAATTGTCTGTCATGGTGTCATGTACTTCCAGAGGGGCCTGTGTGGACAAATTGGACACACTGGAGAAGATCTTCATTTTAAAATATACTCTACAACTAATTAATTTGATTTGCTGCCACCATGTCCCCTCTGGAAGTACATTTCACCACCACATGACACTGCCATTATAGACAACCACCACAACAGAAACAACAACATGGGTCAGTTGGACACATTCTGAAGAGGGGAACACATGTTCCTGAAACATGTTAACAGAGAATAAAACAGAATGTTAGTATTACTAGTGCCGACTCATCTTAAGTAAACCTCTTTCCCAACAAATGCATCCTTTTCTTCTAGCCTTAAACTTTACTGATAAGCTGAAAAATGTTTGCATTCCATTTGCATTCCATTTGCATTCCATGATTGATTCCATGCATTTTCATATATCTATTATAATGTTTTAGAATAAAATTGGTGTTAAGCAACATGGCAGAAATGGGTTAATGGTTCTATATGAGACAAAGGAGAGAATTTATGTGTTACTACGTTTTATGGTTACACAACAACTTACCTGCATCAAGTCTGTGTCTTGGTAAAGTATTCAGCAGCATAGTTCGACCAATATCCATTGTATTAGCTCCTTCACTTACAATAATGGCATCTGAAACATATTAGATTGAATGACACACATGAAACACTGTTCACATTTACTGTGCAGATGTTTGAATCAAACTACTGGTACTAATTAAAAGTCTGGTCACACCATCCCTGCTCCACACATTTCCTGACAATATTAAAACAATTTTACTGAAATTGTTGACATTTCACTAAATAAAATAAATAAACTTAACTAATAAGAGTTAAATGATGAAGCCTGGGACTCAAGTACCTACAATAGTAAGTTGCCACAAACAGTGCATCTCAGTTGCAAGAGTCCCTAGTGGTTTACCAGGAAAATATAATGAGTCAATTGCAGAATTTAATGTCATGACGGCATGTTGGCCATGGTAGATCAATGGGTAGGAGTGACTGGATGGAAACCAGGATATCCGTAGTTCAAATCCCAGCCATGGCATTGAATTTTTCAGTTTGACTATCTATCCAAAACCTTTACCTCTACACAGTTAGTGTATTTGAAGAATTAATTTCTATCAATTAACTTAACTAATAATTCATTTGTTTAGTGCTTGGACATAATGAATAAAAATTGAAAGTTTTCACATACTGAAGAAAAATGAATCATTGATTTTGTTCCTCAGAATGAACTTTTCTGTAAGAGCATGCAGAGTGCAGAAACGCGCGGAGGGGAAAAAAACAAATATCTCTGGAAAGAGTAGGAAGAAGAATTAGAAAAAATCAAGTTGGTAGAGAAGATTCATTCTTTAGGCATAACTTTTAATAAATTTTCAGTTATATCTCTGATAAAAAAAAAGAGTTCAGTGATGTCATTATGTAGTAATTTAGCTACACTTATATATGTTTGGAGGAATTTAGTAACAGTGATGTCAAATTAATCTCAGAAACTATTTGTAGTTGGTTTATTAATACTTGTCACTTACTTGTTTATATTTATGAGAGAATAGTTTCAAAGACATTCGCCTCTATTTTCAATCTCTTTCCAACTGGCATCTGCAGACAACAACAGATGCCAGTTGGAAAGAGATTGAAAATGGAGGCGAATGTCTTTGAAACTAGTCTCTCATAAATATAAACAAGTAAGTGACGAGTATTAATAAACCAACTACAAATAGTTTCTGAGATTAGCTACACTTGTTTTTATTTTTGCTTTCACTAACAGAAATATAGAAATCCTTATGTCAATGGATTTATCAATGCTTTTATCTATATCTAGTCATAGTTGGTACTTTATTACCAATTTGTAGTTGATAACATCCCTCCCTATATGCGACACTTTTGATGGCATCTGTTACTGGCTGCCACAGTGGCAAACTATGGGATCCTTTTCTCAGGGATTGCACGGATGGGTGTGAGTGACACCAGTTACATTGGTTGGATATTTTAATAGAGGCTAATAAATAAGCCATTTGAGGTGAGTTATAGACTGCTTGAGGAAGAAGAATTAAACTAGTTAGGTTCCTGAAACGTACAATGAGAAGTTGTAACTATTTAGGTATCATATCTGCTAATTTCTAATGTATCAATAAATTAAGTTTTAAAATAGCGGTTTCCATAATAACAATGAGAAGTGTAAATTGCCATGGGTCATTCAAATGTTAATGAGCTATCTGTGCAGATTTTGATCCAAGTGACTGGAGAGCATTGGTCTACAAAAAGCTATGTAAAAACTGTGAGAAAATATTTCTTGCATATAGAAGATAAAAAATGTTATGTGAACATAGTTCCAAAAATTGTTTATCTCATGTTAGAGCTCCTTTTCTACAACTCCGCTTATGCAGTGAGATATGCAATACGTAGTTGTCCTGCAGCCATAACCTCACAACAGAACAGTGGTCTAATTGTACAGCAGTAAATATTTGGTTTTACTCAAAGTATAAACTTGAAAGAAGCGTAGAGACAGTGAAGTACAATTTAGCTTTTACATCTGGTTAAATTGAGTGGAGATGATACATTTCACCAATGTTATCATTGTGCTACAGTACAGTAGTAGTTTGCTTGTTAGGCACCGGTACTCAGTTCATGCATGATGGATCTCCTCCTCATTTCAGGCTTCCTGTCTGTCGATTTATGGATAGCAGTTTCCTGCTATATGGATAGGAAGAGGTGGACCAATTCTGTGGCCCCCACAATCACCTGACTTTAACTCACTAGATTTTTACTTGTAGGAACATTTGAAATCTCTTGTTTATGCAACTCCAGTTGCAGATGTAGAGACTCTTTGTGCTCATGTTGTGAAAGGTTGCCAGACAATATGAAATTCTTCAAGCTTAATTCAATGGATTAGGGAGTTCATGCGACAGCGTGTTGATGGATACAGTAGAGCTAATGGAGGCCATTTTGAATATGTGCTGCGATTTCCTGTTTTCCCACCATTCTTAATGAGTGTTGTTGTAGAAAAAGTAGAAAAAGAAAAAAAGTGCTCTAAAAAGGAAATAATTTCTGGACCTAGGTTCATACAACATTTTTTTATCCTTTATCTGCAAGAAATATTTTCTCAAATTTTTGACATACATTTTTGTTACATCCTGTATAAAGAAGGTTATGTGCTGGGCAGAAAGGACAAAGATGCAACCTGTGAAATCTAAGAATAGTTGCTTGCTTATTCTTTGCATATTATGCTGCACATAATGTGCATTGTTTTGCTAAAGTAAACATTTCCAAAGTACCTAACATATGAATTAATTTAAACTTTAACTCACCTTTAGGTATTAGCTCCTGAATATGATGAAATACTGTGTAGTAATTCAAAGGAACTCTTGTATCTTGGGCCATTTTCTGTCCAAAAAAAGTAAAACATATTCTGTCACTTTTCAAATATATTACAGCTATATTTTATACCAACTTTGACTAATCTCTTCAATGATATGGATGTTCATAGGCATATAAAATAAAATGCAACTGAGGAATATGAAGATGTATAGACATTTTGCTGTTTATCACATTTATTGTTTTTGAACCTTTATTGAACTATGAGTCAGGCTGTTTTTGCTCCTGCAAGTGAGTGCAATAACCTAACAAAGAGCATGGTAGCAAAAGACACAACAGATAAAGTGCTGAGAGAATTAAAGGAACTTAAAATATGCTGGAATAAAACTATTGGCATAGACAAAGGTAATAAGAAAACAAAGTAAGCAACAAATTACAGGAAATTATGAGTGAAGTTCTGTCCATAAACAGAAGAACAGAGTTGGGAAAAAAAAACTCTTTGTAGTCTATTTTTAACACTCTGTCACTTACATTTTTTATTTTTAGATGGACTACTTTCGGAAGCTGTTACTTTCATTGCTTATCTTCACTTGATAAAGAAGTTCATAGTTCCACCACCAGAGAGAAGACAGCAGACAACAACAACAGACGATATTCAGACCTTCAAGGTTGAGAATGGAAGCGACAGCTTCCAAAATTAGTTCGTAAAAGAAAATGTAACTGACAGAGTGTTAAAAACCGACTACAAATAGCATTTTCAATTAATTTGGATATCACTGTTACAAAATTCCTCCTAATATGCATAATAGAAGAACAGAGACTATAGAAGATACAACCTGATGTTTAGAGGAATTTCATTTTCAAGAGGTTCCAAGTTCGAATCTTGGTCAGCATGAGTTACCTGGATAAGGATTTTTTCTGGGTTTTCCCTTATCCTGTAAGACATGTGTTGGATAACTCTATGCTCTATGGACCATGGATTCATTTGAGCATCATTTCACCCATTTCACTCATCATCTGATATGACTTAATGTTGGAGGACGTAAATTAAAAAAAGAAAGGAAAGAAAGAAAAGATTACAGGAATTGAACAGAATGCAGAAAGGGATGTGACATGGGAAGTACAAGATCTTTTTGAGGTGAGAAGACATGAGATATGTAGCACTTTCCAACTTAGGAAGAAAAATAAGAGAAGGAAAATATTAGCAAAGCTCACAAGTATGCAGCTAGCATTCGAGGGGTGATAAAGCAGGCAAAGAAACTAAAAGGCACTGGTATCTGCATTAATAGACTTAACCTAATAGCAAAGAAAATTATTGAAAAGGCACATAGACAGAGGCAATTGGCATATATATGAAATTTTAGCTTATGGATAAATGGAAGTTGACTGAAGGAGAAATCAATGACAAGGATAACTTATGTGCAGTGAACAAAGAAAGTATAAATTTGATGATAAATGCAGAAACCCAGGACACCACACTGATACAAAATTGATGTGGAATCAGAAGAGTCAGATAGCAATGACATTAGCAGAAGTAATGTCAGAAGACAATGAAATGGTAGTGAGAAGAGGAGAAACAGGAGCATGCTGACAAATGACAGAGAAAAAAAGAAGGTATGGCACCAGCAGCAACTCTACGTAGTATGAAGGTACAAATATTTGAGTCAAAAATGGACACTAAAATGTGATATATGAACAGTTTGAATGGATAGATATGATAACAAGAGGAAATTACACTTGTTGGGTGGGGAAGAAAAGAAATGAAAAAAATAAAAGGCATAGATTATGGAGGGATAAAGAAGGTGAATATCAAACAGATGAGAGATGTTAGATTATAAGGAATCAAAGAATGAAAGAAAAAAAAAACCATGGTGTATGACAAGATAAAGCCAGTGAGGAAGAGGATGTGGTGAAAATGGAAAGGAAAAGGAACAGGTGATGAGTGATGAAGTATAGCGATGAAAGAAATAACGGTTTATGGGGCTTGCCTCTGAAGCATAGGTGGTGGCGTATCTGCCTCAAGTTCAAATCTTGGTCAGGTTGAGTTATCAAGGGTTTTTTCTTATCCTGAAAGATGAATGTTGGGTAACTTTTCAGTGCTATGGACCCTGGGCTCATTTCATCCATTTCATTCATCATTTGATGTGACTTAATGTTGGAGGACATAAATTAAAAAAAAAAGGAAAAGTGGAAAGTGGGAAAGAAAGACAATAAAGTGGTAAGGGTAAGTTTAAAAATATAAAGAAACTAGAAAGAAACAGAGGCTAGTAAAACAATGAGTTAGAAACAGCAGTACAATATCAGGTAAAAAACTTCAGTCAGTTAATATGACTGGAATAGCTCAGGTTGTTTTGTCTGTGGCCCACATTATGGAGGCCTGCGTTCGATTCCCGTGGCCAATCCACCTGACCTTTGGGTTTTTTCGAGGTTTTTTCCCAGCGAATACTGGGTAGGTTAGTTACATCCCCTGAATTTCCTGTCCCTTCATTTTATCCCCTTTATCATTTCACATTATCTCTCATCTGGTGGTCTCTTTCAGGGTAGAAACAGTGTCGCAGGTGTCTTGGCACTGTTGTGACTCCTTGGGTCTGCCTTCGCCTCATCCTTAGATACAATCAACCACAGTAGTAATCCTAATCCTAATCCTTAGTCAGTGAAAGATGAAATAGACATAAATGTCTTTCTACAGAGCAGAAAATTAAACTGCTGGAGAATTTAAATACTGTTTATTGTCAATTTGTAGAGAGTCAGTTCAGGGTTTAAATGGTCATGTGGTGATGGATTAAATTAGCATCTAGAATATTTGTAGTCAGTACTTAAAATACCAAATAGTCAGTTCGGAGCTAGGGATATTGCAGAGTACAGTATTTTCCTTTACCTTTGAAAGTTTAACATGAGATAGCTTTAGATGCATGTGACTGTGTGTTATTGACTTGTATATGTATTGTATATTTGGTGATTTTTCTTATTATCATGATCATGTGGGTGGATGGGTGGATGGATGGATGGATGGGCGGGCGGACAGAGGGACGGATGGACGGACGATTATCATCATCATCATCATCATCATCATCATCATCATCATCATCATCATCATCATCATCATCATCATCATCATCATCATCATCATCATCATTATCATTATTATTATTATTAATTTTATTACTATTATTATTACTATTATTACATACTTTTTGTATATAATAATTGATTTTTTATAAACTTTGTAAATATTGTAAATAGTCTCTGACAATGTCAGACACTCTGTATGAGTCTATTGACAGTAATAAACCGCCGCCACCGCCACCACCACTACTACATTCATGTATTCATATTTTACCTGTAATGGCCATGTCTAATAGATTTCTGCAATCTCCGTGGACAAAAATTGAAGTAAATTAAGTTACAGAGCTTGCTGAGGGCAAACAGCTAATATTCTTTAGGTGAGCTACAGTACATGTGCTGTTTTCATCACTCAGATTGGTAAATATAAAGTTGGAGACGACAAATCACAATCTGACTACAAAGATGGCCGAACTGACCACGGAAATGAAGGCTGCGAACGAGGCCCTCGCCGAAAAATTTGAAGAGCAATTGACCCACGTGAGGGATGACGTCACGGAGCTGGGCAAGCGGATGGTTCCACTGGACGAGCGCATTAACGACCTAGAGGGAAAGGCCGACAATAACATCAAATCCCTTGAAGACCTGGCAAACCGTGTAAACAACCTGGAGGGAAAGGCCGACAGCAACACAACGTCCCTGAACGCCATGGTAGAGGACATCGTCGGCAGGAGGTTGAAGGACTTGAAGGCCACACAACATCGGCGCGCGTCAAACCTCCTAAATGCGACGGCGCGACAACTTTCGAAGTATTCCGCCGCCAGTTCGACGCAGTGGCCAAGCACAACAAATGGTCACCAGAGGAAGAGGCCACACAGTTAATAGCCAGCCTCCAGGGACGGGCCGCGGAAGTCCAGAACGCGGTACAGGCAACGGCGGCGCCCAAGGACATCTGGGAGGCCCTGGAGAATCGTTTTGGAAACCACCGCTTAGCCGCAGCATACCACAGCCAGCAAAACGCAAGGTCACAGCAGCCAGGGGAGACGCTGCAGGGAGTTCGCCCTGGCAGTTGAGCAACTGGCTAGCAAGGCCCTAGTCGACCTCCCACCAGAGTTCATATCCCGGAAGGCTGCCTACACATTCGTTGATGGGTAGGTGACACGGAGATTCGTCAGCGCCTAATGCTCGGCCATGTCCCGAACACCCTGTCCAGAAGATTGCGGCCAGTGCACAAGAGTGGAGGAGAAGGAGCATGCTGCAGCAGTCCGAGTAGTCATGGCAGTGCCTGCGGATGGCTGGGATAGCGCAGGCCTGAGGAGGGAGCAGCTGGCGGACGCAGACTTGGGGCCACTCTTGAGGGAAGTGGAGGCAGGGACAAGACCCACCTGGGAGGATATCGCACCGAGGAGCGCCACCTACAAGTCGTACTGGGCTCAATGGGATTCAATGAAGACAAGAGAGGGCGTGCTGTTCCGGGTATGGGAATCGCCTGATGGGAAGATGCAGAGGAAGCAGTTGGTACTTCCCCGAAGTAAGGTCCCGGAAGTCTTGGAGGAAGTGCACGCCGGTACTTCAGGAGGACACCTGGGAGCAAACCGGACGATCGACAAACTCCGACAGCGCTACTACTGGCTGAGGCTCCGAGAAGAAGCTGAGACATGGTGCCGTCAATGTCACGTGTGCGCAGCGAGTTGCGGCCCCATGACTAGGAGCCGGGGTCGCATGCAGCAGTACAACGTCGGAGCGCCATTCGAAAGGATCGCCGTCGACATAGCTGGACCATTTCCTGTGTCCGACCGAGGCAACAAGTACCTGATGGTGGTCGTGGACTACTTCACCAAGTGGCCGGAAGTGTATGCCATTCCGAACCAGGAGGCGCAGACAACCACGGACTGCCTTGTGGAGCAAGTTTTCTGCCGATTTGGGGTGCCGTTAGAGCTCCACAACGACCAGGGCACTAATTTTGAATCCAACCTGATGAAGAAGGCACTTGAGAGGCTTGGGGTAAACAAGACCCGCATCACACCCCTACATCCACAGTCGGATGGCATGGTCGAGAGATACATCAAGATCTTAGAGGAACACCTGAGGAAGGTCGTGGCCAGCCATCAGCAATACTGGGACATTAAGGTGCCACTGTTCTTACTGGCCTACCACTCGTCAACACACGACACCACTGGGATGACGCCAGCCAGTTTAATGTTCGGCCGAGAGTTACGCCTCCCCTGTGATCTGGCTTTTGGAAGCCCCCCGGATGCAAAACAGCCAGCAACCGAGTATGTGGAGAACCTAGTGGACCATCTCCACGACATGCATGAGATGGCTCGTCAGAACATCCAGAAGGCGAGCGACTGCATGAAGACCCGATACGACAGGCAAGCCAACAGCCAAGGGTTCCTGCAGGGTGACCTGGTCTGGTTGTACCGCCCTACCCTGACCAAGGGATGCTGCTCGAAGCTCCAGCAAACATGGCAAGGTCAGTACCAGGTGGTGGAGAGGATTAACGTCGTGGTCTACCGCATCGAGAAGGTGCCCTGAGGGAAGATGCTGGTGGTACACCTGGATCGTCTGGCCCGCTACGATGGTGCTGTTCGGGACGACCAGCCTTGAGGAGGCAGCAGTGTCGCGGTAACGGGCATTAAAGTTTTGGCGCAAATAGATAATAGATGGATAGGTTTCACATAGATAACGAACTTGTGTAAACAGATAGCGCCGGCAAGCAAGATAACTGAGGCAAAGGCCTCACCGGCGTAGATTAAGTTACATTTCTCGAAGGTGATAGAATGTTCAAATTATGTAATTAGATGCCTTGTTTTCCAGAAACCTCTAGTGATTGACAGAACATTCTGGTAATCATGAATGGAAATATTAAAGGGATTGTGACATGCCAGCAGGACAGTTGTAGTTGTGAAACAGTTGTTGTGAAACCGGACAGCTGGAAGTGTTATTGTAACGAGAGCGAATGATGTAATCTGCTGTCACTGTTATTGTCATCGACCTTGGTAGACTGATGGTGTACGTAACATAATGCTGCTGTAATCTATAAGAGTATTTCTACGAAAATAAAGGAGATTTTTAATTTCTGCAACTCGGCCTTTTAATTCTACGAACCCACAAAGTCACAATATCAAAGATGTATTAGCACAGGCTACTTACTCTAACTAATGCTTTATTCTTTTCCCACTTCTCACGAAGTACTCCCCACCAAGGATTACTCAACCTAAGAGTAAAATACTTTCTTGTCAAACACTCCGTCAGTTGCTGTACAAAAATGCTTATGTCTGCAACCACAGCAACTTTAGCTTCCACACTATTATGTAATTCTTCTGCACATATGTCAACCTGAACAGAGAAAAATAACATGAAAAGCTTGAAAATTCCATAACATTGGTGATTAATCATCAGTTTCTCCCATGAAACCAAAATAATTAGACATGGAAACAACTAAGTTTGCACACAATTCACATGTGTAACACCTTTACACTTTACCTGGATAATTTTAACATTTGGATCAAATCTGGGAGGTCGTCCAAAATGAAGCATCCAATTAAGGCGTGCTCCAAGAAGAAGAATTGTGTCAGCCTTTTGCAGAGCAGTAGTACGTGCTGAAGAGACACAGTGAACATCACTATCATCAATCACACCTTTTCCCATTGGTGTAGGCAGAAATGGCAGGTCACATGCCCGCACTAAATCTCTCAGCGCTACTTCAGCTCTAGCATATGCTGCTCCTGGAATTTATTTTTAATGTTTTTATTTTCTAACCTATCTACCTCTTGTAAGTATTTAATGAAACCATTTGTCCCAAATTCTTGTGGTTTTTGTGCTATACATAACAACCTCTAATGCAGGATAAACGTAAGCCTGCCAACCTGACTGCCAGCCTCATGCTCACATATGCAAGGTAGAGGTGGGCAATCATCAAACAGATACGGGGAGGAGATATGGTGAGCATCTCGGCACTCCCAGCCGGAAAGTTGACTTTCTAGACCAAGGTTCCCTACTTAGCTTAGTTTCTCAGTTTCCTCATGATGCTGAGTGGGCACCACTCCTAAACCCAGGACATAAAATCTGCACCCCCCGGGGGTCTAATGCAGGATGCATGGAAGAAATACTGCAGTCTTGGTTTACATAATTGCCAGAGAGAAATATAGATATCAAACTACAGTAAATATTTCATTTAATACTTGTAAAATAATTGCTCACTGGGATGACTGACTATTCAAGTTTTAACCTTATATTGGGTGCAATATAACTTTGTATAACTTTTGTTTTTCTCCAGTATGCTGATATAACTATCAATATGAAGTAACTCCAATATACCACAATGTGTCAGCCATGGAATGATTAGATGCCTTTTATTTGTTTCATTATCAAGAAAAGTTTTCTAAGAAATTTACCATGCTCAGGTACGTCAATGTTAGCATACACTTTACTACTGTCGTCATAGCGTATACTGTCACAAAATTATAAAATCATTCTATCGAAATTTAACTGTACTGGAACACCACAGTGAAGCAAAATAATTATTAAATTATAGATGAGTCATATTTATTACACATCAGCTTCACTTACGTACCTATATTGAGGACATGTTTCACAAACTATCGTTTGCATCATCGGCTCTGATGCGAACAATGATTCGTGAAACATGTCCTCAATATAGGTACGTAAGTGAAGCTGATGTGTAATAAATATGACTCCTCCATAATTTAATAAATAACATCATTCATTTAGACCATAATTGTTTACCTCTATTCTAGCCCTTATGCAACCTTGTGTCCTCTGTTTCCCTACCTCTCAACTTCCTTACCCTTTTCATCCATTTCTCTTTTATTTTGTTTGCATAGTTTTCCACCTCCCTTAACCTTTTCTCTCCTTTCAATGCATCAATCAATAGGACCCGTGGGAAGCAGATACAACAAAACCTTGAACTGGTGTCAGTGTTAAGTGAATGACCTGAAAATGAGACCTCAAGAATGAGTTTGTCCCATTAGTTCTAGACAGACTGACCTTGGCGTGCAGTTCTCAGAATCGGTGTCTGGTTTCCTGCAGGTTTTTTTTTATCTATTTTTTATCTTTTACATAATATATACATTTAAAATAACATTGTTACTATCCAAGCCCCTTTATTATCCCAATTATTGTCCCATACTAACAGCAAGAATGATTTAGGTTGTCTCACTTAATTTGCATTAATGTATTAGGTTTAAATGTCTTTATTTCCTCCAACTTACGTGGACCTTACTTCCCAATTTGAAGAATTTCCCAGGTTTCCTCTAGTTTTTGTTTTTGCAAATGTTAGGAGAATAGCAGGTTATAAACTACATTAGTGAAAACCTTAGAGAAAGGTCTGTACCTACCCTTTCCAACAATAACTAGAGGCCTCTTAGCAGAAATTATGAGCTCAGCTGCCTTTTCAACCAAGTTCGGATCAGGCCAAGCCAAAGGTGGCTCAGGGCAGGTGTAGGATTGTACAACCTTACTCCTTAAAACTTGCTGTTGCAGAATATTTCCTGGGAAATCCAAGTAGACAGCTCCTTAAAAAACAAAGACAAGCTTTTTATGTTGAACTGTCAATGCACCATGAAAAATAACTGTTTATCTTTGGTTTACTTTTTAGAAGCACTTCAGTGTTCTGAACTATAAAATTAACATTTACTTTCATTTTTATATTTAAAAGCAAAGTGCATATACATCAGTATTTCTAGCAAATCAGGCAGTGCCAATACACATTGAAAATGGTGGATGGATGTCGAAAGGAAAAAACATGAAGAAAAAAAAACAGCATTTCTCAACAAGAAAAAAAGGTTCCTTGGTTATCAAATTTGGTATTTAAATACTGTGATGGTTTTTAGAGAATCTGTTACCTCTTAGCTATGCTAAGTAACTGCTTACTTGGAAAAATCCACTTTAGTTATACTTTAACTCCAAAACTCCATAATTTATAGCAAATGAATAATAATTTGTACATTGTCTGTATATATGCCAACTTCTTCCAAAATGAATCAACAAACAATAGCTAATCACTGTTCAGAGCAGTGGGAGATAAAGAGCAAAATGTCAACTCAAACTGTCTTATAATAAATGAAGCTCTTATAATATACAGTGGTTGTAACATCTCGCAGAATGACTATGCTTGTTTTATCATCAAATTTAAACATCAAGAAGTTTTATTTGCAATGCTTCTAAGACTCTTGAAACCAGCTACTGAATGCTTACATCACCTTGTGGAACACAGTTTGGGAAATCTGATTTTTGCCATCAAGCTTCTAGTTTCTGAGTTTGAACCTATATAAACAATGTTTGTTTTGAAAAATTGTTTGTCTACAAAAATAATTACTTTACACCAAAAGCAGTGAATGAAGAAATGTTTGTAATATGTTCTGCCTTAAAACTATGCAGTTCCCTGATGAAAGAGAAAGGAATTGACTCTTAATAATATGTAAAGTATGGCTCAGCTGATTTCATTTGTGGCCCGCATTCAGGAGGCCTGGGTTCGATTCCTATGACCGACCTACCTGGCCCATGATTTTTTGGAGGGATATTTCCTGGTTGCCAGGCAAATGCTGGGTAGGTTAATTTCATCCCCCAAATTTCCTGTTCTTCCATTTCATCTCCATTATCATTTCACATTATCTCTCATCTGGTGGTCTCTTCCACGGTAGAAGTATCAATGGGTGTCTTGATGATGCATGGCGGGATGATATCCTCTGAGTAAACTTCCTCCTCTGGTAGGATGGTCTCTGAGCCCGGTCTGGTGGTCTGTTTCTGGACCACAGTCAGGTGAGCTGCCGGTTGTACTGACGTGCCGGGGAGTTTCCAACTAGTAACATATAGTGACCCTGCCCTCTGCACTGTTGCTGCTCCTTGGGACGGCTGCCCTCTGTCTCCTCTTGCCTCATCCTTCCTCCTGGGGATGCCCCATCAGGGCATAGGTACCTTGACCAGTCACAGTGCCGAATCTACTCCGTACTATAATCCAATCCAAACCAATGTATGTTTGGAGGAATTTAGTAACAGTGACGTCCAAATTAATTGAAAAAACTATTTGTAGTTGGTTTTCAACACTTTGTCACTTACATTTTTATTTTTTGAGGGACTAATTTTGAAAGCTATTGCTTCCATTTTCAAACTTGAAGGTACAACTATCATTTGTTGTTGTTGTCTGTTGTTGTTTTGACAATGGAATGTTCTATGTGCTTATATTCCAAAAATATAAGAAGTTATTCTACAGTATTCCGTAAAAAGATGCAAAAAAATATGCAAGCAGAGTTGCAATTCAAACCCCAGACCTTCACAACTTGGTAACCATTTTACTAGTAGACATATTAACAATAACGACTATTGCAGCTTTACCGAATAGCCTGGTCAAGATCATGAGAGCACTTGCAATATTCATTGTCTGAAAAATGCAGGTTCACCCAGTAAGCAATGTATAGAATGAGAAGATGTAAAAATCAACTGAATGTGTCCACATTTAATGTTAAATCACCTGGTCTTCCATATGTGGCTAGCCTCACTGCCTTTTCCACATGTGTGTGGATTAGGGTAGGTCCAGGTGGACGAGCGCTATACTTGCAATATGGTCTAGCCAATTCCACTTGAGGACATTCTTGGAACCCTCCGATACCTTCATGATCTTGTGGACATGAGCCTCCAATGACCAGTAAAGGCCTGGAATAATAGTAAAATGTATTTTATTGTCAATCAGATAAATTAGTATATCTTAGAATAAAATATTTTTTTGGAGAAAAATAAAATGTTAAATAATTGCCAACATGGTTTTAGAACAAACTTATGGACAATTACAGCTGTAACCACAATAGTCAATGAAATAGCACTAAATTTAGATTTACAAAAAAAGACTGCTGCAGTAATTTGAGACATTTCGAAGGCTTTTGACTGCATAAGTCATCAAATTCTTTAAATAAAACTTGAATATTATAATATAAAAGATCAAAACTTAAAGTGATTCATATTTGTCCAATCGCTAATGAAGTGTAATAAATATAGCTCTGGAATTTATAAATAAAAATGGAGAACAAATACCAGTGGTGTACCGCAAGGCTCTATGCTGGGTCCTCTGCTTTATATACTGTACATTAATGATTTACCTCGTGGTATAAGTGGGAATCCAATATTATATGCAGATGACATGTCAGTTATCTTACAAAATATAAGTCATCACAGTTTACAAACTGATACAAGTAACACACTAAATAACTTAGATAAATGGTTTTCTGATAATGGTATGAACTTAAATAAAACAAAAACTAGTACTATACAATTTAAAACTGCTACTAATGTTAATTTGAAGCAAGATAAATCAGACAGTAATATGACAAAAAGTTATAGTAAGATTTTCGCTTCACTGTGGTGTTCCAATACAGTTAAACCTCAAATTATAGTAAGATATTAGGAATAAACATAGAGGAATATTTAAAATGGAACATCCATATTGAACATATAACCAAGAATTGAAGTTGGCTTGTTATATGTTATGTGTGACACATATAGTGAATACAGAAACAAAAAAATTGTCTATTATTTCTACTTTTATTCGATCTTGGCCTATGGTAAGATATTGTGGGGAAATGCACCTAGATGGGAAATAGTTTTTAAAATTCAAAAAAAGATAATATGCATAATGTTACATGTCAGCTTTAAAGATTCATGTAAACCATTATTTAAAAAATTAAAAACTTTAACAATGCCCTCAGTATATATTTTAGAGTTAGGCACTCATCTATGTATATAAAAATTATGACAAATTTATGCAAAAGCAAAATCATCATTAACACTCGAAAAAAGTCCAGCATAAAATACCATATGCATAAACTAACACTATATGGGTATAAAAGTATATAATCAATTGCCTCAACTATTCATAGAATAAAGACTTCAAAATTGTTTAATAAAAGTGTAAAAAATATTGTTTTAGAGAAGACATATTACTTCATACAAGAACTCATGGATGGCGCAATATTACAAGTATTACTGAAACCTTGTATTACTTATAATTGACAAATTATTTATATTGCACTTATACCTTGTATACTGTCTACACATTAGAATTTTAACTCTTGTTTTATATATAACTTTACGAGTCACCAGTTTACCAGCTTAGGCTCACAATGTAAACATTATATGATAATATATTGTACACAGAGTATAAATGGATACTGGTGCATTATATTTATACACTTCAGAAAGAACAGTAACAGATAAAGGCAAAGGTAGTGATAAAATAACTGCTTTGCATACTAGTACAAGCAGCCCATTGGATTTGTTGGCTGGCCATATTAGTCAATAAATATAATGATTAATGCTGAATAATCGTCCAGAAACATTTTCTTCACGTACCAGCAATTGCTTTGGGCATTTGCCATTCCTCCTAAAGTATGGAGTACACCTGGTCCTGATACAACAAGTACAACTCCAGGTTTTTTAGTAAGATAACCAATTGCCTGTGCTGCATAGCAAGCAGCTTGTTCATTTCTCATGCCCACGTAATGTAAACCAGCCTGTTGGATTGCCATGCTCAGTTCAATCACTGGGATACCCACAATGCCAAAAACATATTTCAAACCCTGAAACAAAAAGTCAAAGATGTAATAGATATTAACCAAAGCAGCTATATATGTTACATGTTAATAACTGTGCAGCTTATTTGTTTTTGAATTGTTATAGAAATTATATCCAAATCACTTGTTACTCACCATTTGTGCTAAGCTATGGCTATAATCTGACATTATGCTTGGAAGGTCATCTTCAGGGCCATATTCCTAACAAAAAAAGTGGGGGGATGCACACCTAAAAATTTTTCCAGAGGCTGGAGAACCGATCAGAATTCTGCACTTATAGATTCGCCTTCCTGCTTTGGTTGTCCTCAGCATGTGTACAACTTTTTATCCATTCTTTTATGTAATCCTCTGGGTTCCACATATGTACTAGAGGTCCGCTAATATTCATAAACATTATTTGAATGTATATATAAATAATATCATTAGTAAGGGGACTGCGTCCCCCTCTGAAAAATACTGGGGGGACGGCATGCATCCGCATTCCCCCTCCACTACGGCCCTGGTCATCTTGGATACTGCACTGCTGTCTTTCAAAAAGTTGCACAATGTGATATTCAAGTAATTTATTATCATTCCTAAATATGTTACATGCTTTCCATATTTCACTCTTATATAGTATTTCTAACCACTTTTGATTTTCTGTGGTTGGGTCAGTGTCTTTTTCTCCACTATCATGTTTTACAGTTTAAGCAGTTCATTTTGGCACCAATGCAAAAATCATTTTAAACTGTCTACAGTGCTTATCAAAATGTTATGCACTTCCGAGTGATTGAGTTGCTTTCGGCTTTCCCTTGGTTGCTATGTCCACGTATTTATACAACCTGCAATAGTTCTCCAGCCTGCCCTGCGTCTGGATTTAAAGAGATTGTTTCATTCTTCTTTGCTTGTGGGTGTGTCTTCATGCATACCCAGATGATACCTGCTTGTTCATTTGTGAGAGGATGGATGTGCCTTACCTTCCTTGATTCTCCTATATCATTCTACACACCCATTTCTTATACCTCCCTCTCCATCTTTGATTCCTTGGTTACTCCTACCATGTTCAAATTTCTAGGAAGCTCATAGTTATTATTCTTGGCTTTCACCATATTATTTCTTTCTGTGTTATTTTCTACCCTCTTCAGATATACATGAATCACAACAGCAGGAAATACTTGTGATTTTATTTTTACCAGCTGTAATCGGATGCTGAAGCAGATGCAGAGAAGATTTGATTAAATTAATTGGGAGTCGATTAATGACACAAAACAACACTTACTTTTAAATTTTCTCAGAACCGGTTTCTGAGGCCTTCCCTCTATCTTCAGCCAGACATCGACTGCTTCTCATTGGTGTAGCTGGCAATATTTTATCATCGGTCTCCTCTGGTGGCGGTTCGAGGAACTTGCTGAACAAATCTTTCTGGGGGATGTCGAAATTGAATACTTTGTTCCTATTTTTTGAAATAAAGATTTGTTCCCATGTGGACAGTTCTTGTTTTCCTGTTGTATGTTTTAGTAATTTTGGTTCTGGATTTATGTTGTGGTTTTTTTCCCAAAAATGCGTGGCAACTGCTGATTTTTCTAATTGTTTGTATTTTATGTTCCTAAAGTGTTCCTTTGCTCTTGTTTCTAAATTTCTTTTGGTTTTTCCAATATAAATTTGACTACAGTCACAGCATTCAATTTGATATATACCAGATTTTTTGTTAGATGGAATGGCATCTTTGATGTTTGAGCAAATTAGGTTTTTTAAGGAGTAATGGTTCACTGGAGCTAGTTGAATGTTTTGTTTTTTGAAGACTTTTTTGAATTTATCAAAGGCCCATGGATGGTAAGTGAATTTTTTGAAGATCATTTTAGTTTCTGTGGCTGAGAGGGTTGTGGTTTCCTTTAGTAGTTTCTTCTTATTTGCTAAGTTCACTTTTTTGTCTACTAGTGATTTGGGAAAGTCATTTTTCTGTGCTATTTCAATAATTTTGTTGTATTCTATTTTGTATTCTTCTGCTGTGAGAGGGATGTTGACCAGTCTGTGTGCTAAACTATTAAAGATTGCCTGTTTGTGGGATCTCGGATTGTAGGCATTAGCTTTTATGTAGTTGTCTGTCTGTGTTGGTTTTCTGTAAATGCCAAAGTTTATTCTATTTTTATTTCTGATCATTTTTAGATCTAAAAATGGTAAATACTCGTGCCAAAAAAACACATCAGTGATGCACTAAAACTTTTAAATATTCAAAAAAAAAGCATCAAGTTCACTGTAGAAGTTGAAAAAGACGAGTCTATCAAAAACGTTAGCCTATATACGGCTAGTGTGAAGAAATGATTAATTTCCATCAATTAACTAAGAATATTAGATATTTATCTCCGAATACTACATATAGATGCTGGAATGAAACAACTGTTATTTGAAATACCGACTATATTGTCACGGCAACACGCATAAAAGTTTCGGCACAAATAAGAAAACAGTCGGCAGATAAAATTTCATGGTAATAATGAGCCTTGTTAAGTAGTTAACGATAGTGCGTTTAGAGTTAACAAGCGCCGGCAAGCAAGATAACTGAGGTAAAGGCCTCGCCGGCATAGATTAAGTTACGCTTCTAGAATATTCGGATTACGTCATTAGATGCCTTGTTTTTCAGAAACATCTAGTGATTGACAGAACAGTCTGGTAATCATGAATGTGATATATAAGGGATTGTGACACGCCAGCAGGACGGTTGTAAACAGAGTAAGCAGAGCTGAAGTTGTGTAACAAGAGTGTTGTTGTAACGAGAGCTAATGTAATCAGCTGTCACGGTTTGTTATTGTCATCGACCTTGGAAGATTGTGTTATGTGATGTAATGTTGCTACGTGAGAATTTAGCAGTGTATCTCTACGGAAATAAAGGAGATTTTTAATTTCTGCAACCCGGCCTTTTAATTCTACGAACCCACAAAGTTACAATATATATGTATGTATAAAGGAGTGATAAAAAGTGCAACTAATACTAATTCACTCATGACTATACAGGCCAACATTTTGACAAGTGAGTGTGAGTACATTGCTTTTGTGCATGTAACTGCAGTTGAACCACTTTTATAAGTCGCTCACCACACAGATACGTGGAGATAATGAACGTAATGTTGCTTATAAAAGATTAAGGTGCATTAATCTTAGAGTTATCTGACAATATCAATATTGTAAGGATAAGAGAAAACTTCGGACTAAACCTTACTGAGGTTGCTAGCCCCAACCAAGATTCGAACTCAGGCACTGCAGTTTCAAAGATATGATCACACACAGTGGACATATACCTATATATCAATTACCAGGATCATATTGGCGCCCCCGATGTGCCAGTATTTCGTCCAACAGTTGTTTTACACCCCGTAAATCTACGGACATGGGGCTGTCGAGATTAAGCACTGCTACAAATCGTTTCGGGCTGGATTTGAACCTGCGACCTTGTGATCAGTGGGCCAACGCCTAACTTAACCGCACTGATGCATGGAGGTGAACGCAATGTTAGATGATGTCCCAAAAGAGTAGAAATCAAATCATAAATTACAACTAATATCATACAGTTTTTTATTTTCCAAAGACTAATGTTTTAGTTTTAGATTTCAGTTATTGTTTTGATTTATGTAGTTAAACACTTCAACATTTTAACTTATAAAGAGCTGACTTCGGTAAATGAAACATATGCATTAATGACGTATACATGAAAATATTTTTACCACTTTGCTTCATTTTAAAATTAGCATAAACTACCATGTAACTATTCTTGGGGTTCACACCTGTAAAATGCATGCTTATTCATTCCGCATATTCTCTTAATGTAGTTATGGAGTAAATCGTATTAATACTAGCATTAAGGCAGGTTGCACACAATTTAACTGATTGAACAGATTTATCAGTTATTAAACATTTTGATTTAGGTTATACACACAAAGAAATGTGCGTTAATGTATTTTATAAAAAGAATACAATACGCTTTCAATAGCCAATGCATTCAGAATGGTGTGAATTTGTGTGCCGAAAATAAATGACAAAACTATGTACAAGGATCATTAATCAAAGGCACTACCAATTCAGAAAACAGAAATTAAGGTAAATGTCATTTAACATTATGGATTCTGCGCACTATTATTATTTCTTTTTACGTTCAGAAACATGGTTACTTTGTTGCATTTATATACACCTTTAAAATCTCAGGTAACATCGGTGACGTTTACTTTGGAAAATATATGCATCTCTCTCGGAAGAAACTTAAACATAATACACAAAGATGTATATATAACATTCCAAGCCAGGGAGGGGCTAACATGTTTTGAAACATAGTTTAGCAATAAGGAAAAGGCAATTAATAATGGAACGTCTTTTTTTGTGCATTTTTCTAAATTTTCAGTCATAATATAAATAATCCAGGGATCTAGCAAACATTAATTTACTTTTTGAGGAAGCTAATAAAAAGATTTGCTAAGTAAACATGCCATTTAAACGTAATATTTAAATATTTTTTATTATTCAATTTTATTGTAAATGTCGCCCCTATTGTTTCAGGACTTAGTTGTTATTGAGAAGCTATTTACAATTATTTAATGGGTATTTGTTTTGGTCGGTCTGCTTCTTCTTGATATTGAGATTTTTTTTATAGATATAGTTCACCCCTAAGAACATTTTCGCTGACTGGCTGAATGAATGAATGAATGAATGAATGAATGAATGAATGAATGAATGAATGAATGAATGAGAAGATAATTAAAAACAGAAGTTTAAACCCATGTTATACACGTGTCGGTTTTGATTTTACCAAGGCAACACCTTAACCTTGAATATAGTAAGTGCAATTCCACACAGCCAATTAAAGGGGCGCCACAGTCTCACCTCAGGGTCCACTTATACACCAAGTTCTTTAGTTATACCCACAGGTTATACCGCTTCGTTGAGATGCGCGCCAAAATCTGCACATGAAACTGGAAGCTAAGCAAAACAACATTTATCCGCACCGCAATATAAGAAGTTTAAATTAGCCGCTATAACTTCTCCAAATACATTGTAGAGATGGAGCTCCGGGTTTCCTAGTTTGTGTATGAAATGCCAACTCATCGTGAAACTGAGCGTTCATCAATACACACAAGTAATTATGATTTCAGGGACCTTTAGTGTGTTAAGTGATTAATTTAATATTAGTTACTAACTTACAAAAATCCGAACCAACATTTAGATTTTTGGTAAGAAGTGCAAACAGTATGGCTTGTATTCGAATTTGTTTACAACTTTATGTATGGACTGTTATGTTGGTATAGTTGTTATGGTTTAATGTAAATAACGTGACATGACGAAAAATGGTGTATTAGCGATTTCTTGTAATTAATTCTCCTGTAAATTATGCGATATACTGAGCTATTTGCATTGTTTATGGTTGTTAAGACTCGAAATGAGGAAAGAAACATCATAATGAATCCAATATTATTTATAACTTTTTGACGCGAGGAACTGAGCGTCGAGCAATATAAGTTAGATACCACGGCTTTCACTTTACCGTATTATAATTTTTTCTGCCCTAGTAATGTAATTTACCTGATTTGCAAGTGCTTCGGCCAAAATTCGATTTCCATCAATCATTTCGTCAGACATCTTGGAACAATATATCAATTCTTTGCTATAGAAATGTCAGTTCAGATCAAAATAGTACATACTACTGAGGTAAATATCAAGTCCGTAAGTACTAGGGATTGATCTGTGGAACATGGTTACGCAACCACTTTGAAAAGTGATAAAGTACGAAAGGCTAATTGTGTTTGCAAGACAACATGTGTTGCAATATTTTTAATTTTATTTTCTGCGCGTCATCCGAAATATAAGATGATAAACGTTTTGCTGTAATTGTATACGTACACGGATATATCATTCGCAATAATTGTAATAGTACTTAAGTGTACGTAATGATTGTATGCAATAAGGTCGTACTTTCGGGAAATTATAGTCCCTACGGTAATATTGTATATAAACTTCGCTGTTGAATTGTTTGTGAGAAAACTTAAACTTGATACCTGCTTTTGGGTAATATGAAAATACGATACTTCCGGATGTTATATAGTGTTTCACGACAGCTCGAGCCAAGGTTGATGTAACTGTCAAGGTGTGTTTAGAAAAACTCATGACCTATGATATTCTATTGAATATTCTTACGGCATTTGTGCAGTTGGTTTCATCATACCTATCATCCGATTTTCTAAAATAAAACTTATATTAATGAATTTTTTATTAAAATTAAAATGCAGAGCAAAGTAGTACAATAAAGTCTATGGCAGACCAAATTTGTACTGACAAGACCATCCAATACCTTTACATCAATATTTAATACTGCTGTAACAAAAAGCTGCTCTAGTGTCACTCATTTTCAGTTAGCTACTTTCTTAGTTATACCAAATATACCTCATCACCTTGGTTGCTGTTTAATGTCATGTTTTACAACAGCTTTATTTGCAGATATTTAGACACTGATTTATCTCTTTTAGATGCTATCAGACTTTTGTAAAATATTTGCTGTGTGTTTATTAAACAGTTCATGATTCCTCAAGTACCTATGGCATTTATTCAGCTCACATATTCCTTTCTGTGTGATATTTTTCATGCATTCGCAAAGAGCTCACAGGTCCAACAATATTATGAAAGGTGCTAAATCATTTAACAAATGGAAATTTTTTGTCATATGTAGCTTATTTTATTTAGCATTGTACCTGTGTTTTAAACATTATTATAAACAGGAGCATAACTAATAAGCTAATATTTTTATTAGTATTTTCTATAGTTGAAGTTGTAGCAAGAGTATAAGCGCTAAAAGTGAACAGTACTGTTTGCCACAGCAAAGAAAGCCCCAGGGGAATAGGACAAGGGGGTTAGACAATGTTCTGATACCCAGCCTTTAGTTGTTTATGATATTTGGGTCAGTTCAGTAACAGCCCTTTCAAACAAATTCTGACACCTACTTTTGTGAATAAATCTTAGTTTTAGTGTACTCAGTGAATAGGATTCCTGTTTTTTAACAGTTCTAATCCTTGTTTTAGCATGTATTCTTTGTCACACACATTTACTGTCCTTGTCACATGTGTAACATTGACACATTCCTGTCAGAGACTTTCTTTGCATTAGCAAACAGTAAACACAATTAGAATAAATAATAATAAGAATACATGCATCTTAGTTTCTTATAGTATGTAGTTCATATAGGCACTCCATATTGATCTAGATTTGAAGCTGGAACCCTTCTCTTAATAAGATGCTTTATAACACTTACATGTAAGAATGTATTGTATTGCTCAAAATTTAATGACATAATCTGTAAAATTCTAGATTATGCTCAACTTTTTGAAAAGGATGTGGAAACAAATTACCAAATTGCAGATCTATTGCATTAAAATCATCTGTGTTAATATATGTAGAAAACAATTGTGCTTAAGGGCATTTCCATGGTAACGAGTGTTATATCCAGATGAGTTTTTAGACATTAAAGGCCAAACTGCAGATCCAGTCCTCCCAAAAACTAAGAAACAGAAGAATGCAATGAAATTATAGATTAGAGATTTAGGAGAAGATATGAATACTCAGAAAACCTGGTAACTATCACCCACCCTTTTAGATTAGATTATTTATTGTGCTTATTCCAAAATTTTACAGTTTACAACGTCAGGCTACATGTATTTGTCTTTACCTTGTTGCTACCTTGGCTTACATGACACCCTGGTCTTCTGCTCTAAACCTCCATGTCTCCTTGCTACTTAATTAGTCCCTCCCCCCCCCCCCCCCCCCCCAATCTTCCTTTCTTATATTCTTTACATTTCTGGCCCATTTTTCTTTTACTTTTTGCAAGAACTCACCAATACTTCTTACCTTCTTTTCCTCCTTTCCTGTTAACATTTTTATAGCTACTATCCTCTTCTCTACTTTAATTTTTCCTCCCAAACCTTTTTTCTCAACATTGCAACCTCCTCGCATTCTGTTACATAGTGTTACCCACCCTTTTAAAGTCATTTTCTTATAGAGCAAAATCATCACAGAATGTCAGAAAAAGATTTTATCTTGTTGCTGTCTACCCACCACAACAAGGCAAGCAGGGTCTGAAGAGGAAGAGAGGCTTGAACTATTTATCTTTTCTGGTAGTGGATCTATTTACTAAGAAATGAATGTGTGGGAGTTCATATGAGTCACCCATGCTGCCAGATCTAATGCTTGTTTCAGTAATGGGTATTATGGATCGGTGAATAGTGTGACAATACTGTATTTTAGATGACCCTAGCATCCTTATCATATCCGGACGAGAAGCAAAAACATGCGGACAGCAAAAGTGATTATGTTACATATTCCTCTGCCTTGCCTTCTTATGTTGGGTAGATAGTACTGCAACACAGGCACAAAAGAAACTGCCAACCCAAATGGTACAATATAATCTGTGAGAACAGCTTATTGAATCTTGTGTATGTGCACAAACCTAGTCATAATAAACCTGTGGCTAAATGCTGATAGAACAAGAGCCCACCATTGTTCAGACACATAACACACTAGCCTTGTCTCAAATTCAAAAACTTGTAATTTTATTGCATGTTTTACTCAAATGTTGGCGGCTGTTTACTTCTGAAGAGTATGAACAAGACGTATAAAGTTCTCCCTACTTTCAAACCTGCACCAAATCATTAGACCATCAGTCTGGGTGACTCAGTTGGTTAGGCACTGGCCTATAGATCCCAAGTTCATAAGTTCAAACCTGACCCAAACAGGTAACTTTTAAATGTACTTAAATGTGACATCCACATGTTTAGTGGATGTACTGGCATTTAAAAGAACTCTGCAACAAAATTCCAGCACACCGATGACACTGAAATCTTGCCAATTGACAGGATCATTAACAAAGTGATTAGCTTTTTTAATGACAGGGTCTGGCATTAAGGAAATTAGAATGAAATTCTAATGCAGCAAACTAAAAAATAATTATATTCATTCTTTGATGCTTCTGGTAAATTTCTATTTCATACTGGTCAGAAACTATTGATGCCTTTTTGCTTCTTGAATGATGAATCTTACACTAAAAGAGAATGCTTACTTAATTGATAACTCTATAATGTTCATGGATTGGAATAGTTCTATTATTTATATTCAGTGTTTCAGTGCAAGGAAAATGGAAGGAATCTAGTAGTTTGATAAATGAGTTAAAATATTAAAATTTGTATTGACTATTTAACTAATTTTATGTGACATATGTTACTTCGAAGAGTAAATAGAAATTGTATGGCAGTAGAACTTGACATAGTTTACTACAAAATATTTAATATTGTCGCGAACCCGATTGGGATAAGGCGGCTTGGCAGACAAAGGAACGGATAGGTTTCACGTAGATAACGAGCTTGCATAAGCAGATAAACATAGCGCTTGAGCTAAAAGACTTACTGAAACAAACAAACTGAGATAAATGGAAATTTCTGGTAATATCTTGATTATTCGGTTTCTTTATTCTTCTGGAAGAGTATTCGAATTATGAATTAGATATAAAAGTGATTGTGACACACCAGCCAGAGCCAGTTGTAAAGCAGTTGTTGTGGTACGAGAGACAGCTGGAAGTGTTATTGTAACGAGAGCTAATGATGTAATCTGCTGTCACTGTTATTGTGATCGACCTTGGTAGACTGAAGGTGTACGTAAATAATGCTGCTGTAATCTATAAGAGTATTTATACAAAAATAAAGGAGATTTTTTAATTTCTGCAACTCGGCCTTTTAATTCTACAAACCCACAAAGTTACAATATGAATTAATTGTCCTACATGTGTATGCTTATTTAAGAGGTGCTGAAATACAATGGAATATAATAAAGTTTGCTGACGCGTAACACATAAGTTTTATACTTCAGAGGTTTTTCAACTTTTACCCTTTCTTTCAGGTTTAAACATGAACAATTTTTGCTTAATAGATTTAGTTTGACTAATTGTGCTTTTTAATTGACCTTGAGAAAAGCTTTGCTAAAGTAATTTCTTGAATCTTTTAATACCTTTTTTTAAAAAGATTTTGTTTGTTCCTTTAACATCAAAGTCATATTGATGGTTTTGCCTTTAGAACACTTGTACATTGGCAGTTATGTTCACTTGTTTACATTGAGCTTTCACTATGAACTTTGAATTCACACACAATCTCTTTGTCATTTCTCATGACAAACTGGTTGTTTAAAAACAGGAATTAGCACCAAGGTGAATTTCCAGAGAGAAATAGAAACAGCTTAGAGTCATGTACTTAAGTAGCAAAAGAAGTCTGTTCAAATGTTAATACAATAGGTACCTCTAAGAAGAAATGGAGAAAGATGGACTTAATTATCTCTGGCAGATAATATGAATGGTGTGCAGTGTATTGTTATGATGAGGCAAAATAGTTTACAGATAATAAAACCATAAATGACAAATTGTTTTTTTTTTTTTTTTTTTTTTTTTTCAATGTCATATCCCTGTTCCTAAGCTACCAACAGAAAACCTGCAGACGTTGATAAGAAAATGACTAACTAAAATAGCAATGGAATTGTAGAAATAAGAAATACATTTCATTAACATTTCTTCAGCTTTAAATACTACAGGCAGAAATCAGGATTACCTGTGGGCAGTAAACTTTCCTCTTTTTTGGCAAATTCATTTATGAGTTCATTTGAAACACACATAAAATGGCTTTCCCATGGGTCTTCAAAGTTAGGTATTAACATGTTGACATCTTGCAGTAGTTGTGAATAGACATTTACACTATGCATTAAAACTACTCAATCTGCAGGAAAAAAAACTATAAAAATTGACAATAAAAAGGAAGGACAACTATTTTTTTTTCTTGGACCAAAATGTAATCAGAATTGACACAAAAATATTTGGAACCCAGTCTAAAAATTACTTTAAAAAGATCAAAGCTATGATGTGGTCACACATAAACATGCAATAATAAATGCAGAGTGTCTTACACACAGACTATAATCTGTTTGCTGTAAATGTCAAAGAAGCAGATGACTTTGGCTGATGGGTTTTAATACTCTTGTGTTCTTTCACAATACAGTTCTGTGGTTTATTAAGCTTCTTGCTTTACATGCGTTCAATAAACTATTCAATTTGTTATAAGATAGAATTAACATAAAGGGTTACAGTAAGAACAATGACTCTTAAAAGTTATTAAAAAAACACTGATTGATGTAACAACAAAGTGGCAGTTTGACATTGCTGTTTACATGCACATGCACAATGTTATGTAACTAATGGCGTACTAGAGATGGATATTCTAACAGTGAGTAGATTATAGTCAACATTCCCTTGGATAAAGCAAAATACTGCAAGGAACAAAAATCCATACTCCACATAGCTGAGGAAAATGGAAATTTATAATATAACCAATCAACAGTTAAATGAAGTAGTTCATGGTTCCACCACCAGAGAGAATACTGCAGGCAATGACAATCCAACCTTCAAGGATGAAAATGGAAATAACAGCTCACAAAACTAGGCACTCAACAATTTAAAAGTAAGCAACATAGTGTGAAAAAAACTGACTACAAATGCTTTATTAAATTTGGATGTCACTATTACTAAATTTCTCCAATTAATGTATCTGTTAGTTTTGAATTCGACTGAGAAGTTTATGTTTGCACAGAAACATCTGTAATTTTGCAAATTTTGGATTTGGAATTTTTAAACTGATTTCTCACTACAAAAAACTGTAAATGTATAGAACTTATATGCTGAAATGTCTCTTATGAATTTCTTCTCTGTGCTTCCTAAGATAAAATCTCATATACTGGGAGCCTGCCGTAAAATGTCATCTCAATAGTAAAATTCTTCCACTACCTTAATTACTTCATCAGGTGATTTTGATCTTATTAAACTGAATGCACTAGTCACTTAAAATTTTACAGAGGAAATTACTTTTTTGATAACTTTTTCTTCTCCAAACAGCATTTCTAGCAGTTGTGGTTTGTTGTACACAGGTAGCTCGCTGAAAATACTTATGCTTATTAATGCAGCTTTTCTTGTTCTATAGTCTCAAATTCTTGATTTTATTTTCTCTCTGAACAAGTTCTTTTCCTGGTTGCTTTTGTGCTCTTCATAGCTTTCCTACTCACTCTCCTTTGAATATACTTTATATTTATCTTTATTTAATTGTCCTCTCCTATGAAATGCAACTTATTTTTCAGCTGTTTTCCCTGTTTTGCGGTTTAAATATGTACTTGCACTGTGCTAGTAAGCTTTAAAATAAGTAATTGCAGAACTGTGACACTGCTATTTGTTGGAGTTGGGCAGTGACTTAATTTATTTGCAATTAACCTCTTTTAACTATGAGGTACACTAAATTATTCATTCAATATTTTATTAATTATAATGCTATAGGGTGGTAAAGCAATATGGTTAACTATAGTACAAATATATGCACATTTTTAGGGCCTGATATTTCCAGAGGTAAATGAGAACTTTTAGCTGATATATAAAATTCAACCAAAATGTTGATAACAGTGTACTTTTGAAGGGACACAGATGTTGATAAATAATATTAATAAGCTAATGTAAATAATGAATTTTCATCTAATATTTTGTAATAAACATCATACTAGGCTATTAAAATCTGAAGAATAAAAATACTGTTTTCATTTTGAAGTTAGAAATTGGGAACAATGTAACAAAACAATAACTTGAAAAATGAGCTAATTTGTGACACTAGCTTCATTTAACTCAAATTCAGATCCCAACCTGTTTCAAAGCTATTGCTTCTATTCTCAACTTAGATTGGAGCCTTCAAATGTGTGTAGCATTTGAATAATTGAAGTTAGTGTCGCAAACTGACACAAAGCTTTCAAATTAACTTGCTGTATGTTTGACATATTTTAGCTTAAAATGTAACAAAAATTAAGTAACAGCAACTGAAAGGAAGAGAAAAATCATAATTGTAATTTTGAAGTGAATACGCAAAAATACACTAACTTCACAAATCATAATTTTAAATTCATAGAAAATGAATGGAAGGTATCCCAAATTTAGGGATACATTTTCTTCCCAAATATAATTTTATATATACATCACCAATGTCCATATACAGAAAGAACTGACAATAAACACTACTACTAATTCAAAAGCACATGGCTTTATAGGATGAGATGTACTATTACTGTGGTACAGTATCAGAATACATAATAGAAGTAATTCAGAGATTGGAGTATAGTGATAAAATGACAGTCATGTTGTAGAACTAAACGAAGCTGTATTAACCATGTGAGTCATGATAAAGCACTGGAAACATTGAAATTTTGTAAATTATATGTATACAAGTTCAGTTAATTGCACACTCTTCAAGGATAGGATCCAAAAGACAAAATTTATTATAAAACTGTAGAATACAAGGCAGAGTATTCCAAAAGGCACTCATGCTAGCTAAGATAAGCCAGCTAATACAGACAAGTTATTTCTTAGCAAATAAACAGTTAACATTGCTGAATCATTTATTCATACTTTCCCTCCACAGGTAAACCAGTTGAGGTTAGTTCTTCTTTTATTGACTCCAGTCACAACTCAATTGTACATGGCTTAGCAAAATAAATACTTAAATACTTTATTGACTGGAGGACAGAAGGTTCCATTTTGTTTTATATTCTGCTTATATAGATAAGCATACAGATCTTATGCAAGAGCAGTGCTTTTATCTGATGATGATAATTATACTTTCTTACCTATTCTGGTTTAACCATGAGAAATGATTAACCCCATTCTCAAGCTCTCTGTGATACTTGGATGAATAGACATCCAGATGCTCCAGTTTAAGGAGGAAATGTCCTTCGCAAAAGGCCAGAAACATGATCTTGACTGCAGTAATGAAGTGCTGGAAGCGCCGCTTCCTCAAGAATTTCAGGAGAAAAAGAAGTAAAACAAGCAAAACAAGAAGTAAAACATGTCAAGCAATATTTTATTTCCTCTGAATACATTTTCAAAATTTATTCACAAACATCTGCAGTGCTGCAATTGGACAGAAGTTTAGATTCAAGTGACCAGTTCTGTGAGCTCATTCAATACTGAATATTTTTGTATTCATACATTTGTAACCTTGAATACCATGCTTTGTAGGTTTCCAGAAGCAATCATGACTCTTAAATAGTTAGGAAACACTGACAGATTTTGTATGTGAAATCTCTATACTATGTGAAGAAAAGTTTATTTTTTGGTTTTATTTGCCACTTTTAAATACTACTCAGGGATATTTCAGTAGCATTAGCAGTAGTATTTTACGTAGATTGGTATTTAGTGGTGGCAAATAGGAAATTCTTGTGAACTTTTAAGTTACTAGCAAAAGTATGTGAATTGCATACTTTCTCCATTTAGTTCATGTGGTGTGGACCAGCTCTAGGAAAAATTGGAACATCTGAGTGGAGAGGGGAAGCAGGAATATGTGACCAGTCTTGCAATGCAAGAAGGACCTATGTGTGACTGTACAGTAGAAAGAGTACTGAAGAATAGCCTTAGCTCTTTGAGTCATTATTCTCTTTTATTTTAATGACAATTATTATTTTAAGTTTCCCTCATTTTGAAAGTAATCGCTCGCCACTGCTTCACTGCCACCCTCAATTTTGTATTCGAGAGCTTTAAGTTCTGATGACAGCACTGTATCATACCATAAATTGATGCTGCTATGCAACTGTTGCAATCAATTCTTCAGTTCTGAAGTTGGTAGCCAAACAGTCAGTTCAAACTTCATTCTAGACCATCTAAATCAAGCTTGATTTACTCTTAAAGCCTCATAAGAAGTTTAAAATTCAGTATTTCACAGAAAATTTTGTGAAGATTTCTTCGTTCTGGGAACGTCAAAAGCCAATCCACTCTGTTCTCTTTGGAGGTCTCAATCCCAAAAAAAGACATCTTTGCGACTAGCTGCTTTCATTGGGGTGTTTCCCCATTATTTAGTGTTGAAAAATGATTTTTGCTACTGGCATCAAGTCAGACACCCAAAGGAAATGTCCTAGGGTCCTTACCAATGCCTTACTGCCCTAACTGCATACACAGAAAAATAGTTAATGTATGCAGATGACACATCCATCTTAAATGGATGTAGGATTGAGGAACTACATGAGAACACAAAAGTGATTACTCAGTTAAAGAAGTGGTTCACCAGTAATGACTTAAAACTCAACACCTCAAAAACCTCCCTTATGAAGTTTAGCATACAAAGAAAATATCATGTAAACAGTATTAACATTAAATGTTAATCTAATGTTGGATCTAAATATCATCAGGAACAACACAAAAATAAAATTTGGAATATACAGGAAACCCACACATTAAGAAAATTACATAAATAATAGCCACAACCAGGGGCGGCCGGTGAGGTATTGTATTGATGGTGCCATAAATAAATAAGGGCTATTAAAATATAAATATGTGCACCAATTACGAACGATTTAGGTAATCTTATCAATAATCCAAACTATTTTATAATATACTGTATCAACCAGAACGTACAGGGAAACGGAAATAGATACTTATTACATCGGTACTCTTGTTACGCACAGGTGTAACGAGTGCAGTAACAGTTTGATAATACAGTTCATGAAGAATGTGATACGAAGCGTTCGTGTACGATTTCGTGATAGAGAGACAGTTATTGTTATTGCTTTAGCCATAATTTTGCTCTCGCTGAAATCAAACGAAACAAACTCGAGAAATCTTTGTCTCACACTCACAAACACATACGAGCGAGCACACACGCACGCACACACAAGACGCAATTTTTCACTGCAAAATGGGTAATCTGAATTTTTAAGAATTGTTTAATGAAATTACTAACTTTTAAAAATTAAAAGCGTTGTACTCACCGAAAGCAGCAACTCCATGACTTTATGAAGACAGCTTCAAATGAATTAGTAGGAACGGTATTGAAAATCCATTCGTCGCTCCTTCTTGTTGGCAAATAAATCTATCACCTTTAAATTGAAATTGTCAATTTTGCACACGAACAGCTTTTCACAGGACAGCATTTCTAAGGCACTCAATCGCTCTTCTTTCATTGTGTTACGTAGAAAAGTTTTAATCCTCTTGAGCATTGAAAAGCACCGCTCAGCTTCTGATGTCGAGATAGGCATAGTAATTAACAGTTTCAAAACTTTAACAGTCTCTTCAAACGTAGCACAGAGTTCATCCTCTAGAATCAGCGAAAGAAACGGAACCGCACCAGAAACTGCTCTCAACTCAGGCCTAGCATAGAACACTTGAAGCTCTCCCTTCAACTTTCTTTTCTCCAGAAATGTATATGTGTCCGTAATTTCAAGATATTTGTCTGGGAAATGTGTTACATAATTGTCAAACTGGCTTACATCAAATAAGTTGGTTGCAATTAGGTGCCCAGTGAACTGAAAACGTGATTTTATTTCACAAAAGATGGCATCACACACCTCCAAAGCATTTTGCTTTTTGTTATTGTCATCAACCCTTGCTCTCTTGTAAGGCATTGTTTCGTCATTTTCAAAACTAACCTGACTGATGATGGAGTCAATGTCATCTCTGATGTTTTGCATTATTGTTTCAAAGTTATGAATGTCTTGTTTTACCTTGGTTGGTTCAGTTGTCTTCTTTTGAAATTGATTAAAAAGTATGTCCACATGAGGCATTATCTTATAGAAAAACGATAGCCAGAAAATGAAGTCTCTATCTTGCAGTCTTTGTTTGTATGAACCAGCTTTTTCAATAGTAGAGGGTAATTTTATGTTCTCACTCGTTTCAATTGTTTCCATGACAGTAATAAGCTCCTTCCTGTTTTCATAAATATCCTTTACTACTCGCGAATGGTAATTCCATCTTGTGAGAGACACACGGGGTAAGCTTTTCTGAATTATGCTATGCAACACTTTCGATCTTTGTGGCGAATTTGAAAAGAAAGAAGAAATGCCTGAAAGATGTGCAAAGAAGATGCGGGCTTTGCGATTAATTGAGGCTGCAGTACACATTATAAGGTTTAACTGGTGCGCATAGCAATGAATGTAGTGCGCATTTGGGTATTTGTCTTTTATTAATTTCTGTACTCCGTTTGACTCGCCACTCATAACGTTTGCACCATCGTAACTCTGAGCTATTAGTTTTGCTCGGTCATCTCCAATTAAGGGTTCGATTTCTTTCAGAATACACTCCGAGATAGACTGAGCATTCTGACCTTCTGGATTAACAAAATTCCAAAATCTTTCAACGGAGGTTCCATAAACAATGTATCGCAAAACAATAACCAACTGAAATTCGCAAGACACATCAGTGGTTTCATCCGCGATTATTGCAACATAATCCGCACGCTTTATTTCTTTGCGCACTTCCTCGTGATACACTTCCAACATGCACTGCAGGAGTTCGTTTTGAACAGTCTTAGAAATGCCTTTGAAAACTGATGACTGACTGAGATGCACTTGAAGTTCTTTATCCAACTCCGCACTAAACTGAATGAGCTCACGAAAAACCCCCTTATTTTGAGAGGCGTCAGATTCATCGTGTCCCCTAAGAGCCAGCTCCAAAGCACCACAGAAGCGAATACAGTTTATAATTAAGTTCAATATATACCTGTTCTTGTCTACTTGTTTGTTATGGCTGTTGACTGTTTGCCTATACTGCGAATCTAATTTGTCCTGAATGTTGGTTTTGCCTAGAAATGAAAGACTCAGAACATTGTCCATGTGTCGCTTCGATGTTTCATGCACTTTCATTTTAGACCATAAATGCCCAATATCAGTTATTCCAGTCTTACACCAATGGACATCTCCCCCAAATAACACACAAGGAAAACAAAAAATTGCATTTTTTTCATTACAGCCGCAAATCCATTTGTTCTTTTGATAAATATCGGGATTAAACTTACGGCATCGATTTTTTGTTTGCTGCTGCAGATTCAGATTCGGGAGTGGCCTACCCATTGTTTTTATCTGAATTTTTTCACTTAGAGTCCTGTTACTAAATGAAGTTTTCAGTAATTCACTCACCTTGTTCATGTTCGTAACTTTACTGTGAATTTTAACTTAAAGAAAAAACACTGACCACTGTTTTAAAAATCCGTACTCACGATGAACTACAGCACTACAGGATCACATACAGAACTACTCTACCATTGCTTTGAATACATGTGTCCAACACATGCTGCACGCGCGGGTTTTATGTTCTACCAACAAAACTGCTGCTGTAAAATATGCACATGTTGAAATACTGTCTCTAAATTTTAAAATCTAATACTATATTCACATTAAAAACCCAATTAATTTTATTTATATTTATGTGTTGTGTTTCTGCAACTGATTTCATTAAGCATTAATTTGCGCTTTGAAGTTCCTCAGCATTAACTTCAGTAGGATGGTGACACTGCATTAAAGGAAGGTATATGGCGAAATGTATTCTTACCATTGTCTTTCGCTAGATGGCAGGATCGAGGTTCTCTGAAGTCCCGTGTTTGACTGCACTCTAGCGGGCAAAGCGTAAGTTATGCGCCAGAGAAATCCCGGCACTACCTTATTTGACTTTCTTCCATAAGAAGCCGTGTATAAGCAGACATCTTAGCCCCTAGCCCTAACACAGGCGTTTATGAGCGTAGACAGTGCCATTCAGGAATCGGCACCAAGCTACGGAAAACAACCAAGAGAGAGCGCTGGCGTTCAACGCGCCTATTCAAACGAGGGAGCAACTACTCATAAACAATTCCTTTTGCGCAATTCTTATACACTTCTCTTTCTTTCGCTTTCATACAGATGGTGCCATGGCACAGCGGCACTACCTCAGAAGCCGCCCCTGGCCACAACTCAATTACACATAAACATATAATAATAAACAGCCTTACACACAGACTAGTCAACATACCCATGGAAAAAGAACAATGTTTCAAAGAACAAAAAGCTATACTACACATAGCAGAAGAAAATGGATACAACAAAAGTTTGGTGTTGAAGAAAATTAGAAAATCTAAACTAAAGAAAACCATTAAGGAAGCAACCACATTTACAAAAGAAAAAGAAAGCAACAACATATTCAGTTCATTCACATATCACCCAAAAACATTTAATAAATTTAAAAAGATCTTCAAGGAACAAAATATCACCTTGGCACCTACTAATAGACACTCAATTTTAAAATTGCTAAATTCAAAAACAAAAGATAAAATCCCATCACTTAACAGATCCGGAATATATCAAATAAGTTGTAAGAATTGTGGAAAATGCTACATAGGTCAAACTAAAAGAAATCTAAAAACCAGAGTCAAAGAGCACTTTAGAAACATCCGATTGAAACAAGAAGATAAGTCAGCAGTAGCATTTCATTTTTGGAATGAAAATCATGACATTGATCCAAATCCAAAATTATTAAAAGGAGTGATAAACTAAAATAAATTGACAACATGGGAGAACATATTCATATGGAAAAATAAGGATCGCGTAATGAACTTTGAAGTCCCACCAGTAGATAATTTGACAAAAAAGTTCATAGTTCCACCACCAGAGAGAGAGAGAGCAGACAACAGATGCCAGTTGGAGAGAGATTGAAAATGGAGGTGAATGCCTTTGAAACTAGTCTCTCATTAATATAAACAAGTAAGTGACGAGTATTAATAAACCAACTACAAATATTCCTTTCTTGAAAGTGTTGAAAACAGTGTTGTTATGATAAATTAACTTTAAAGAGAGTCGATTAAAGACACTAGACAACACTTACTTTTAAATTTTTCCGGAACATGTTTCAGAGGCTTTGCCTCTATCATCGACCTGTAACACTTCTCACAGAAGACTGAGATACACCTGTTTGTTGAACTAAGTTGCCTAACAATTTTCAAGGCAATTTCTCATTCACTTTATTTTCAGGTAAAACAAATCTCCTGGAATGTTTCTGATCCAACACAGAACTCGAAGTTAGATATTTATTCAGATCTGTGTATAGTTTTTCTTGTAGGTGGTAAAGTGTTTCTAAACCTTTCAATAAACTCAATATGCACATGTTCAGAGTCATGTTTAAAATAACACAGGTTCTTTCACGATAAGTGACACAGCAGTTAACTGTATCAAGAGAGACACTAAGTGACTGCACCTGACACAACAGAACAAGACATATGGCAGTGGGAATTGCTGTTCTAAAGTCCTGCTAAGTGGCAAGGGCACCGTGCAGGAGGGAAGTTCCACCATGTTATACATACATTATAAAGGGTGTCTCAAATGAGTCTCCACAGTGTAGTTGGTGTGCTTACGTTGGTAGTGAAAATATGGAGAAGGAGCATTGACCTTCAAGCAGGTAGAATACCACAGTGAGAAGGATGCTTTTGTAAAGTGAAGTTAATATTGTGTTGTGCTTGTGAAGTGAAGTCAGTATGTTGACCATTGCCAATCTAACTGAGCAAGCATGTTAGTGCACACCCCTCAGTGTGGAGAATCTTTTGAGACACCCAGCATAATAAGGACCCTATACAGTGCAATAAATTTTTTGTGCAAAATCCAAACAATATGGAATTTTTATTTTGTTCTTGGATTCTTATATCAAATTATACTTTAGGTTATTTAAGGAAAAATATAGTGCTTGTAGCATCAAATCCTTGTAAGAAAAGTGCACTAGAAGTTTGAAGTGCAACAATTTTTGTTAGGTTATATCATGTGCTTCATATCCTTCTTGGGCAAACATCTTGAATACAGGGTATACATGGCTCTCTTTACTTCAACCATCCCTCTCATAAAGTGGTTCTAAATAAAAAGTGCAGGATTGATGTAAGGTTCAAGTGTAATTACTTATATTTTATGAAATCTAATATTCAGACTTCATTAAAAAGACTAAATTATAAAGTATTAATACTGTGACTATGAAGCATGCCCCAACATTTTTTTATCACATAAAGGTATTGGAAAACTCTGTTGTCTTTTTCTTTTTTTTCCATAATATCCTCCAATGTTAAGTCATATTGGAAATGAATGAAATGGTTGAAATGATGCTCAAATGAGCCCAGATTACCCAAGCTTAGAGTTACCCAATATTCATCTTCAGGATGGGCCCAAATGACCTTGTTGTCGACGGGCCCTAAAACACCACACACTCACTCACTCACTTCATCTTCAGGATAAGGGAGAACCCTGGAAATAGCCTTATCCATGTAAGTCACCCTGATTGAGATTCAAACTCAGGACAAGCTACCATTTACACTACCATGGTGGGTGGTTGATGATATTAGCATCTGGTTATCAGTGGTAAGGATTCTTGTCACAGGGCTGCATCTCTCCCAAAGGCCAGACTACTGATGGTCTTTTAGAGAGAGTCTAGTGCAATAACATTTTTAAAAAGAAACAACAGCATTGATTAAAATAATGTTATTATCATAAGCTACATGGGCATACTTCTCATGAAGAGAAGTTGCAACATCAAAGTACATTAGTTTTCATAAAACAGACAAGAATGTGGGATATGTATATAATTTTTATTACAGTAAAATACTGTTTATGTTATTTTTATTTTGTTTTTCTTATCCGTACATTCTGTCTGCATTTAGAAGAAAAATACATTTTTTTTTGGGTCTTTTTAAGAGATATTTTATGGTGCATGGATGGCGATCAGCAGTCAGATCATCTGTAACAGAAAACAGAAACGTGTCATATGTAATTAATTTTTAACGTAATAGACAAATTAGTTTGAAAACTTTAAACTGGAATTAACACTGTGAACTATTGTAATAATTAAAATTATGCAATGAGTTGACTGAGGCACTCTGTACTGTGAAGTATGTGAAGTGTGGTATGTGAAGTACAGAGTGTCTCAGTCAACTGATCGTATAATTTTAATTAGTAGACAGATTACATGTAAAATGTACATAATGTGCATAATATGGAGTAGTTGGTTCTAAAACTAGCCCTTTAATAGTGGCTATATTAGCATTCATTTAATTGGGCATCATAGCTTACATTACTGAAAGTAGAATCTGATGAATGAAAGTGTGCAAAATTAATATGGAAAACCTTGTAATAGTTGTACCTTCATCTAATTGGTGCCCAGCATTTTGCTTTCCATTTAGGTCTTCAAGAATTACTGAAGACATTGAAGGTAGTTACTCTGGAGAGACTTTTAATATTTGCAGAACTTTCAAATCAGATAGTTATAAAATAAATGACAAGAAACTAATTCATATGTAAACATGTTTTTCGGTATTATAAATAAACTACAGCAATTTGTAACCAACTTCACTTATGTGTTTTTTAAATTGTTGAATCATGATGTTTTCATCACAGCCTCAGCCTCAGACAATTTAAAAACAGATAAGTGAATTTGGTTAAAGTGTTGCAGTTTATTTATAACATTTATATTGCTTCACTGTCAATATCTTCAGGTTTTTACAAAATACATGTTTATCTGTACTTAATTTGGGTTGACAGTCAGCTGTGGGAGCCAGAGTCGAAGTGCTAATTCTCTACTTTAATTAATTTTGGTTACTTTTCTTGGATACATCAAGGATTTCCTTAATTAAAAAACTTATTGAGTTATATTTTATTAAAACTTTAAACTTCATTCGCATCAGCTTTTAAAAACAGCAACATTTTTGGGGCTATCCCACTCTCATCCTCAGCTGATTGGCAAGTGACCACTATCTTCATAGATATGACTCAATAAAAATATGTCTCAGTATTGTCGCGGTAATGCACATAAAAGGTTTGCGCGTAGGATAACGCGGCTTGTTTACATAAAGATAACAGGCGGACAGTGCCTGCATAAGCGGATAAACATAGCGCAGATAAAGGTCTGCCGAAACAAACAAACTGAGATAAATGGAAATTTCTGGACTGATAGAGATTGTTCGGGTCTGGTTTATTTTCGAATAATCTAGAAATTATCAGTATGTATTTAAGGAAGTGCCGACTCGCCAAGAGTCAGTTGTAAACAGTGAGGAGTAGAGTTGTAAAACAGTGTGTTGTGTAACAAGAGTGTTGTTGAAACAAGAGCTAATGTAATCAGCTGCAACTGTTTGTTATCGTCATCGACCTTGGAAGACTGTGTATATGTGATGTGATGTTGTTACGTGAGAATTGAACAGTGGATTTCGACAAAAATAAAGGAGATGTTTAATTTCTGCAACTTGGCCTTTTAATTCTACAAACCCACAAAGTCACAATTGGTGTCAGGAAGCGGGACAATGACAACTCACCGAGAAGATGGAAGAAATGAAGACCGAATTAACAACGAAGCTGCAAATAGCAACTTGGGTGCGACGATGACCGCAAAGATGACCGACACCAGGAAGAGCAGCCGGAGGAATGAGTAAGGACCGGCGTGACGAGGAGCACGTCAGCGCCATCACCACCATCCCCTCGAGTGACACTGCGTGCCGTTAGCCGACTTGTGGATGACAGCCTCATCGCAGACGGTTGGGTCAGAGGGAAGCCGTGCCGCGTACTTGTGGACACCGAGGCATCCGTGACCATCATCAGATCTGACTTGGCCAAGGGTTTGCCGTGGAGGAAACCAAGCCGATCATACCAGCTAATGATGGCATTGGGCTACACCTTGCCCGTGGAGTGGGAGGCTCTGCTGCAGCTGACCTTGGGACGGAGTGCCGTGCGTCAGTGGGTGTTCGTCGCGGAGGTGGCTGAGGAGGTGATACTGGGACTGGATGCCCTCAGGAGCCACGAGGCGACGGTCGACGATGGCAGGAAGGTCCTGCGGCTCAATGGAGAAGAGGTGATACTCCGGCAACCCGAAGAACGCCTTGGAATCTGCAGTGTCATCTTGAAAGAAGACGTGGGTCCCCGCGAGAAAGGAGGTGGTGGTGACGGCGCGACTGGAAGGACAGCGAATGAAGAACATTGCTGCCGTGCCGAGAGGTGCCAGTGAGGCTGCTTAACCTAGCGGATATCGATCACGACGTCCAGGCCGGAACGGAGATGGGGACGTGCGATCCCGTGGTCATCGTGACAGCGATCGACAAGACACAGGAGCCGGCGCCAACGCAACACCTGGGGCCCCGGCTGGAAGGCTTACTGGAGAGGGCGGCCGATCACCTGACTGCAGAACAGCTTGAGAAGGTTCGACAACTGTGAGACTATACCAGCGTGTCTTCAGCCAAGGCAGAGAAGAACTACTGCATCACCTGGCGAGAGTTACTGGCGGTAGTAAAGGTCTTGGAGCACTTCCACAGGTACCTGTACGGTCAGCCATTCCACCTGAGGACTGACCACTCCGCCCTAACCTGGCTACTGAGCTTTAGAAACCTGGAAGGCCAGACAGCACGTTGGGTTCAGAGGCTGCAGGAGTACGACTTCGCCTCTGAACATCGTAGAGGGAAGAACCACGGTAACGCAGACACCATGTCCCGAAGACCCTGCCCAGATGAGTGCGGCCAGTGCACAAGAGTGGAAGAGAAGGAGCGTACCACAGCAGTCCGAGTAGTCATGGCAGTGCCTGCGGATGGCTTTGATAGCGCAGGCCTGAGGAGGGAGCAGCTGGCGGACGCAGACTTGGGACCACTCTTGAGGAAAGTGGAGGCAGGGACAAGACCAACCTGGGAGGACATCACACCGAGGAGCGGCACCTATAAGTCGTACTGGGCCCAATGGGACTCGCTGAAGATCAGAGAGGGTGTGCTGTTCCGGGTATGGGAATCGCCCGATGGGAAGACACAGAGACAACAGTTGGTACTTCCCCGAAGTAAGGTCCGGAGGTCTTGGAGGAAGTGCACGCCGGTACTTCAGGTGGACAATTGGGAGCAAACCGAACAATTGACAAACTTCAACAGCCATAGCAAGGACCGCAAACTACACGGAATGTCAACCTACAAACAAACATAATCAAAATGAGGTAATTAATCTCTCTCATGAAACTTTCACACATGCAGAAACAGCGTTCTTAAATAAAGGGTTAAAAATGTGCGTAGATTTCTCCGATAGTGTAGAAGATTATATAGTTGGCATTGAAATAGCTACCGAGGGTCTAAATACTGGGCAGAAATCAGCAATTAGAAGCGAATGTGGAAAAATCTTAGAAAAAATAGAAAGGGAAAGTGGTAAACCCAAACCATACGTGAAAATACTTAAATCTCTGAATAAAAAGGATGTTGTTTATATGAAAGCAGACAAAGGAAATAAGACGGTCATCATGGACAAACAGGACTACATCTCTAGAATGACAGATTTATTGGCAAGTGATGAATTCCAGGAAATAAAGTCTGACCCTTTAAATGTGTGTGTAAAACAGTTAAATGAAACAATGAAGGATAAAACAATCATACCAAAAGAAATTAAACAAAGTTTAAAACCAGACAACCCTACAGTAGCTAACATATATGGATTATCCAAAATTCATAAAACAGGAAATAAGATGTGCCCAATCATTAACAACATAAACACACCCTGCTACAAGCTATCCAAATGGTTAAACAAAAAATTTAAGGAGCTTCCAAAATTCAAAAGCCACAGTATTAAAAATTTGTTGGAATTCATCAACAAAACTAAAAATCTACAATTTTCTCCCACCGACCGAATGGTATCCTTTGATGTAATCTCCTTGTTCCCAAGTGTTCCGAGAGACAAACTCATAGAGTACATGCAAACATGGCTTCAGTCCCTACAAATAGACCAAAACGTCATAGAGGAATACCTTCAATTAACCAATATTTGCATTGAACAGTCCTTTTTTACATTCAATAAAAAAATTTTCAAACAAAAATCAGGACTATCTATGGGCAACCCATTGTCCCCATTTTTGGCAGACCTCTTCATGAGCTTTTTGGAAACGCACATCACAATGGCATTCCCACTAATTTTTAAGCATTGGTACAGATGTGTGGATGACATTTGGGCAATAACAAATGAGAAACAAGTGGATGATGCATTAAAACTACTTAATTTACAAAATCCTGCAATAAAATTCTCCATAGAAAAAGAGACAAACAATGAAATCCCTTTCTTAGATTTGAAACAAACCAGAAAACATAATAAACTTGAATTTGGCATACACAGAAAGGAAATACACACAGAAAATTTCATAAAATCAGATGGATATAACCCAAGACAACACAAGCATACTGTTATCAACAGTTTAACTTACAGGCTGGTTAATGTACCTTTAAACAAGATAGAATATAACAAAGAGTACAATAATATCATTCACATTGCAGAATACAATGGATACAGTGCTGAATTGGTCAACAAGAAAATAGATAAATTCAAAAGACAACTAAGATGCAAACAAGTAACTACTCTCTCCCCAATTAGCAATGAAACCTCATACAGAAAATTTACGTATCATCCCAGAGCTACACACCTTTTCCAAAAAGTCTTCAAAGAACACAATATTACTTTGGCCCCACAGAACAAATTTAGTGTACAACACCTTTTGAAATCACATAATATAAAGTAGATACCCACAGGCAAAAAATCAGGAGTGTACCGGATAAATTGCAAGGACTGTGACAAATTCTACATTGGAAAAACAAAAAGGAACGTGAACATTAGGCTTAAAGAGCACTTTAGGAACATCAGGAATAAAGAAATAGATAAATCGGCGGTAGCGTACCATTTTTGGAAGGAAAATCATGACATAGAACGAGAAATTCACTTACTAAAAAGTGTCCAAGGTCCAGCTGCATTAACCACGTGGGAAAAAATCTTTATAAAGAAATATGAAAGTAAATTGTTTAATTTCGATACTACCTTTGAAGAAAATCCAAATTTCAAGTTCATTAAGATACCGACAGAGACGCACCTATCACCTCCGAGGAGTTCACTGAACCGGCATCCATTAATCGACAACAGCTGATGATGTTAGGAAGATCCTAACGAAACGCGTTCTAGGTAAATACTAGCAATAAATGGAGCATTGAGCATTAGTTCGACTCAAAATTGTATTAAACTTAACCTTACTTTACAAAGTAAACACAATAGATTTGTACATTTAACAATTTTTTGAAAGCATTTATGGAGAAATTAAAAATGTGGCAAAGCCAAATAAAATGGAATGAACTACTCCATTTACATCTTTAAATCGGTTGTGAATGGTTTACTGCATAATATGAAACAAAAATAGATCACTGTATTAGAGGAGCCATTAGTGTTCTGAGCATAATTTTAGACATTATTATAATTTTATTATTATTTATTATTTATTTGTCAATAGACTGCAAAGCAGTTTCTGACATTGCCAATTACAATCTAAAAGTTTACAATTATAGGATATAGAGCAAAATATAAACAGTATAAAAACATATTTACAGATAATCAACTTCGTACAAACATTTATCCATTAAAAAGTATTTTAATTTGTTTTGAAATTGCTTCGTACCATTTAATGCTTTAATTGATGTTGGCAGTCTATGAAATAAAATCTGTCCCATTATAAAAACATCTCTATCAGTAGATCGTTTAGAAGTACAGTCTCTAAAATAGTCAATTGTTGCATCTGGTATAATTGTGTACATCAGCAGTCTTCAAATTTACCTTACAACAAAAAGAATTGCTTTATATACATATAGTGAGTATAGTGTGAACAATTTGTTTTGTTTGAAAATATCTACACAAGAATCAGTATTTTTTAAGTTAAAAATTATCCTAATACACCTTTACTGTAGAATGAATACTCTGGCCATATCTACCCTTGGACATGAAGTGATCTTTAGTCTGTTCTATGCTTAAGTTCATCTATTTGCAGCCAGACATTGAAACACTAATATTTAAAAAGAAAGCAGCAAGGATAGCAATCAGGTAAATTAAGGGAGTATCATTATGAATACACCACTATCTATTAATGTACATTGTAAGCAATTTCAATGCATTTTTCAGATAAACTGTGTTGTTTCATTTTTAGAATAAAATACAGAACCCATTTAAATGTGTTTAGCAACAAAGGGAATTATTTAATATTGCATAGAACTATTGGATAAGAAAACACAGAAAATAAACATGTTAATTTGCCAGCTTAAGGTTAGACTAAGGTCAGTATAGTGGTGAGAGGTTGGTTTCTCACACAATGTTACTGTGAGCTGCTAGCATTGTGGATAAGTCCTTCACTCATGCCAAACTTGCATTCAAAAGTATGCATTTCATTACACCACATAAGACCTTCCGTCCAGAATCTAAATGACCGCCACTGTGGCACACATCACCTGTTTGTTTACGTGCCAGATGGAAGGAAAAAGGAAGGGGTGACTTTTGTAGTAAAGCATTTTGCACTTTGGGTGCTCATCTTGCTGGCCCTGTTCTATACTATGAGATATATTTTTCTCAGGGGTAGCCCTAAATATGTTTGTTTTAGTATTTAATATAGGGTGTTAGGGGTATGAGTGTGCAGATTTTGCAATCTGGTAGATCCAAATATTATGAGTAATAAATTCCCTTAAAATTTCATCTATCTTGAAAAATAAAGGAGGTAATTGAACATTACTGAATGCATTATCTGCAACGCCTGGCAACATAGTAGAATTCCAGAGCTGAATGTTTTGGTTTTGGTTTAGGGTCAGGCATGCATTCACACCTGCAGTGGATGAATGTCAAAACAAGGGCCAGTGCTTGAAAACCGACTTGCCGTGTCCCTGGGTGTATATCAGCTACTGCTAGTAGCAAGGGGTTTTAACCTATTCAGTTGCATTCACAAGACCTAAAGTAAAAGTTGTATATGCATAGGTTGATCAAGGATAACAAATTGAACTAGTATTTACAGAAATACTTCATTCAGGTGTATTGTGTAAAGTTAAATATAAGAGCCACATATTTGCTAAACAGTAAGTGTATTAATAGTCAACAGCTACAACATGAACATGATGTAAGACTTAAAACTTTCATGGCAAGCATTATTAGTCGTAGCTTAACATTTGTAGTATTTTATGCACAGCTTGACACTGTTGATTATCCGTGAAGCTATGATTATTATCAACATGATGTCTATATACAGTAGACACTCAAAATGTGCTCTGTTAGACTCTTTGCTATGACTCTTGGATTAGGAATTCTCCTATTGGGAAACTATCCCAAATATTGTGATTCATGACTGTTGTAGTTGGCTTAGCCATAAGCAAGAACCATATTCTTGATTTGTAAAGACTACCATACATAGTTCTGAATGCATTAGACCATATGAAACACTGACATACGAGTAGGGTCTACACAGGCAGCCATCGCTGACCTCCCTCTTGTACCAGGGAGTTACCAAGCTGTCCTCGAAGGGTGCCCGCCGGCTCCGTGGGATTAAACAATGACAGAACCCACTGTTGTGCCAAGTGTTGCAGCAGGTAGTTTTATTGTTTACGTTCCTGACCTTTTGTTCTACACACATGTCAGTGCATGCCAAGCATAAGCCTGAGACTTAATTGCAATAGACATGCAGGAATCTAGTCCTTTCATATCATTTTGTGGGTAAACAAATCATTTTAGCAACATATGGTAAATAAATAATTCATAATAAATACGACTCATCTAAAAATTAATAAATAATTCATGTTTTCTAGTTATCCTATCCTATTTGCAAAAGTAAATTATAAACATGTGATGATGTATAGTCAACATAAAAAATTCAATGCCATGGCCGGGATTTGAACCACGGATCTCCTGGTTTCCATCCAGTCGCTCTAACCCATTGAGCTACCATGGCCAACGTGCCATTGTGACATTAAATTCTCCATTTGACTCGTATATTTCCCCGGTAGATCACCAGGGGCTCTCGCATCTGAGATACACCGTTTATGGCGACTTACTATCGTAAGTAATTGAGTTCCAGACTTCATCATTTAACTCTTATTATTTTAGTTAATTGATGGAAATTAATCATTTCTTCACACTAGCCATATATAGGCTAAGGTTTTTGATAGAGTCAACATGAAAAATTCAATGCCATGGTCGGATGCGAGAGCCCCTAGTGGTCTACCGGGGAAATATACGAGGCAAATGGAGAATTTAATGTCACAATGGCACGTTGGCCATGGTAGCTCAATGGGTTAGAGCGACTGGATGGAAACCAGGAGATCCGTGGTTCAAATCCTGGCCATGGCATTGAATTTTCATGTTGACTATCTGTCAAAAGCCTTAGCCTATATACGGCTAGTGTGAAGAAATGATTAATTTCCATCAATTAACTAAAATGTGATGATGTATTCACAATCAAAACTTTGATCAATTTTATTTTTTATTTCTGCAAACATGTACTTCAGAGGAAAATGGTAGAGGAACTTACGTTTCAGCGTAACGTCACAAAGTTGCTGTTGAAGTCTGCACACTTATACCCCTAACACCTTGTATATTTTTCTGTTTTTCATTAAGAGCATACATTTTCACTGCATATATGTTGTGCTATACAAGTTATCCCTGGGTAGCTAACCTAAGTCACAAGAACATTTCTTTTATATTTCTTTTATATTTTACAAAACATTGGTGAAACATAATACTTAATGCTACAAATACTTACATTGTTTCTGTTTGACATGTCCCAAAACAACTGAAACTTAACACATCTGATGTGTACCTTGTACTGCTCTTTGCCATACAAACATAAGGGTAATACTGACAGAGTAAACTGGCCATATATTGTGTAATACACAGTCCTTATGAGCAATTTTCTAAACTATTTGATCAGAATAAACAAATAATAAGTGTTATAGAATGAGACAAATACACACACCTATATTAAATATGTGGAGAGTGTTTTTATTTTAGGGCATGCATGCTCAGAATCTTAGTGAACTTCACATATAATCATTTTGGAAATAGTTATCATACATGCTTGTGCTACTACTTTAACTTCATTTATCAGATGACATGACAGGCACTGCTGCAGGACAAAAGCTTGCTACTGTTCTTAAGATCTATGGTAAATTTTGGATCCCTGTGGCACTGAGCAAAGGGCAGAATGATTGCTGATCACAGAGACGTTGATTGCCTGCAATTCTGTTGCTTTTTTATTTTGTTTTTTTGTAGTTTTGTACTGAAGTAAGTGTTGATTGTACTTATTGATTCTTCAGCTTTGGTTTGAATTATCAAGAGGTAACTGGTAGATGCTTTTAACATAAATTAAGTAGAGGAGAAAAGATAATAAATATATATATCGAGATTTAACTGTATTGAAACACCACAGTGAAGCGAAATAATTATTAATTTATAGATGAGTCATATTTATTACACATCGGCTTCACTTACGTACCTATTTTGAGGACATGTTTCGCAAATCATTGTTTGCATCGTCGGCTCTTATGCGACTAAATCTTGATCCAGTAATGTGGGTAATTCTGGAGTTGCTGCTGCCATCTGTTGATTTAGTGATGAACTTAAATGTGGGATTCTCTTCTGGCGGGATTTCAAAGTTCATTAGTTGGTTTTTGTGTTTTTCTCTGTATATTCTCTCCTATTTGATGAGTTCACTATGTTTTTGTACATGTTTAGTACTTTGGTGCTATCTTCAATTTCATGATTTTCAGACCAGAAATGAGCTGCTGTTGCAGACTTATCAATATTTTTGTATCTTAAGTGCCTAAAATGTACTTTCTTTCTAGTGCCTATGTTTCTTTTTGTCCTCCCTATGTAAATTTTTTCACAGTCTTTACACTTAATCTTGTAAATGCCCGACTTTTCCTCTGGTTTTATCTTATCAGTAATATTACTGTTAAGAAGGTTTTTAATGTTGTAATTGTTTTTTGGTGCCAATGTTATATTGTATTTCTTGAATATTTTTTGGAACTTTTTTGTGGCCCAGGGGTGGTAAGTAAATTTAGCAAATCTAATTTCTTGTTTTATTGGTGAAAGAGCTGTGATCTGTTTTAATCTCTTTTGAAGTTTGAATGATTTTATTTGTTTATCTACAAGACTTTTTCCATATCCATTTTTAATTGCAGTTTTTAAGATTTGATGGTATTCCTTTTTGATATTCTTGCTGGCTGAGGGGTAGATTTACTAATCTGTGTGTGAGACTGTTGATGGTGGCATGTTTGTGTGGAACTGGGTTGAAACTATTTGCTTTGATGTAATTATCTGTGTGTGTTGCTTTTCTGTGAATACCAAATTCCGGTTTTTTATTGTTTTTTGTGATTTTAAGGTCCAAAAAAGGTAGAGTACAGTCCTCTTCAGTTTCTACTGTGAATTGTATGCTGGATTCTTGAAGGTTGAGTAGTTTCAAAGCATCATCTATTTGTTTGTAGTGCACTATTGCAAAGATGTCGTCGCCAATTTATACATGAGCTTTTTCGAAACACATATAACTAAAGCCTTCCCTCATATTTTTAAAACATGGTACAGATACGTAGACGACATCTTTGCAATACTGCACTACAAACAAATAGATGATGCTTTGAAACTACTCAACCTTCAAGAACCCAGCATACAACTTACAGTAGAAACTGAAGAGGACTGTACTCAACTTTTTTCGGACCTTAAAATCACAAAAAACAATAAAAAACCGGAATTGGGTATTCATAGGAAAGCAACACATACAGATAATTACATCAAAGCAAATAGTTTCAACCAGTTCCACACAAACATGCCACCATCAACAGTCCCACACACAGATTAGTAAATCTACCCCTCAGCCAGCATGAATTTAAAAAAGAATACCATCAAATCTTAAAAACTGCAATTAAAAATGGATATGGAAAAAGTCTTGTAGATAAACAAATAAAATCATTCAAACTTCAAAAAAGATTAAAACAGATCACAGCTCTTTCACCAATAAAACAAGAAATTAGATTTGCTAAATTTACTTACCACCCCTGGGCCACAAAAAAGTTCCAAAAAATATTCAAGAAATACAATATAACATTGGCACCAAAAAACAATTACAACATTAAGAAACTACTTAACAGTAATAATACTGATAAAATAAAACCACAGGAAAAGTCAGTCATTTACAAGATTATGAATTTAAAAAAGAATACCATCAAATCTTAAAAACTGCAATTAAAAATGGATATGGAAAAAGTCTTGTAGATAAACAAATAAAATCATTCAAACTTCAAAAAAGATTAAAACAGATCACAGCTCTTTCACCAATAAAACAAGAAATTAGATTTGCTAAATTTACTTACCACCCCTGGGCCACAAAAAAGTTCCAAAAATATTCAAGAAATGCAATATAACATTGGCACCAAAAAACAATTACATAATTAAGAAACTACTTAACAGTAATAATACTGATAAGATAAAACCAGAGGAAAAGTCAGTCATTTACAAGATTAAATGTAAAGACTGTGAAAAAATTTACATAGGGAGAACAAAAAGAAACATAGGCACTAGAAAGAAAGAACACTTCAGGCACTTAATATATAAAAATATTGGTAAGTTCTCAATAGCAGCTCATTTCTGGTCTGAAAATCATGAAATTGAGGACAGCACCGAATTACTAAAATACGTACAAAAACATAGTGAACTTGTCATATGGGAGAGAATATACATAGAAAAACATAAAAACCAACTAATGAATTTTGAAATCCCACCAGAAGATAACCCCACATTTAAGTTCATCACAAAATCAACAGATGGCAGCAGCAACTCCAGAATTACCCACACCACTGGATCAAGCTTTAGTCGCATAAGAGCCGACAATGCAAATGATGGTTTGCGAAACATGTCCTCAAAATAGGTACTTAAGTGAAGCCGATGTGTAATAAATATGACTCATCTATAAATTAATAATATATTTATATGATCATGATCACCGAGTAGGATGGTTCAGGTGGTTTCATCTGTGGGCTGCTTTTGGGAGGTTCAGGTTCCATTTTGTAGGCAGCCTACCTGACCAATGGATTTTTTCGAGGGTTTTCCCAGAGTGCCAGGTGTATGCTGGGTAGGTTAATTACATCACCCAAATTTGTTGTCCCATTTCATCTCCATTATCATTTCACACCATCTCTCATCTGGTGGTCTCTTTCAGTGTAGAAATGTCAGCAGGTGTCTTGGCGCTGTATGGCAGGATGATATGTTCCTGGTAAACACTTCCTCCTCTGGTAGGACGGTGTCCAGTCTGGGCCGGCCTAGAGGACCCTTTCGGGATCATGGTGTGTGGGATACTGGTTGTACTGGCCTGCCAGGGATTTTTCCAACTGGTCAATACTATGGATCTGTCCTCTGCACTGTCGTGACTCCTCGGGTCGGCCGCCCTCTCTCTTTTCTTGCCTCAGCCTTCCTTCCAGGAATGTCCCACTGCAGGCTTAGTTACAATAGATCAAGAGGGATCACAGTACCGAATTCCCTCTGTGTAATTCTATCCTATCCTATATGATCACCATCTAGCAAAATTTTCCAAGACACAATTACTAAGATACTTTTCTCATTGTTTCCACATGGTCCATTGGTGTGTAGCATTTTGTAACAGTACGAAGAGTAAAGCAAAATGAACAGTTGTGAATTTATATTTTGATAAAACTTTGCTTTTAGAGCAACTTCTTCTGCTGTCATAATTCAAACCCATTCTCTAATTATTCAGCCATTACATTATTATCCATACAGTAGCACAATTTTATTGTATTCTGTTACTCTTAAAGATTAGCACCAAAATATGAGTGGTTAAAACAGTACTCAAAATTATAATGAATGTGCATATAGATAAGAGTCAAACTGAAAAATTCAATGCCATGGCCGAGCATGGATCTCCTGGTTTCCATCCAGTCACTCTTACCCATTGTTGTTGTAATTTACGTCCTCCAACGTTAAGTCATATTGGACGTTGAATGAAATGGGGGAAAGGATGCTCAAATGTGTCCAGGGTTCATGGAGCTTAGAGTTACCCGACATTTGTCTTGAAGGATAAGGGACAACCCCCGAAAAAAACTTATCCAGGTAACTCACCCTGACCGAGATTCGAACTCGGGATCTCTTGAACATGAGGCAGACATGCTACCATCTACGCTACCGAGGCGGGCCCCTCTCTTACCCATTGAGCTACCATGTCCAATGTGTCATTCTGACATAAAATTATCTCAATTGAGAATTCAATTCTCAAATTGGTGTTACATTTTATTTGAATGTAAATACATCAATCTCCTTTTGTAGCTCGAAATGAGACATCAACAAAATTGATCTTTCATCCCTGCTTATATAGGATTTATAGTGAGCAAATAAATGCAGAAATCACATGCTTACTGTGTAGTGACAAATTATAACAAATTGCAATTCTCTTGTAAGCCTTATATACCAACCTCTGAAAATTCAAGTTTTCATTATTCTTTTGCAAGATAACCAATATTTCTATCAGTGCTAGAAAAGTTTACTGTATCACAGTATGAGGTGGTATCCAATATTTTCTGGACTGGTGCTGCCATATTGACAGTAGTTGTGGTACAGTTTTGTACCAATAGTTGGCAACACTAGTACATCTGATGAGTAAATGTTTAAAGTTTCATGCAGCTGGGTAGATGTGTTGAGATTCTATATTTCTATATAACTACTTTTCATGATACTCCTGTGTGTAGTATATGAACTCTCCAGGAGTTCATGGGAATCCGAGGAGACAGCCACAGTCATGTCCCTGGCTGCCCTCTTAGGGTAGTAGTGGGAGATTGAAAAGAGTTTCTGCAGCATGGGTTGTTTGGTGTTCTTTATTGGGAATCATTGAAGATATTGGGTCCTTTGTGCAATGGGCATTTGATTTCTTGGGGCATTGAGTGAAGACATGTAGTGGTCCTTGAGGGATTTTCGTATGTTGAGATGTGGATAAGATGGTCCAGCTGAGGTGTCTTCGGCAGCTTATCAATCAGGCTGGTGCTGGTGGTCTGCAGAAAGGTCGTTATGTCTTTAGTGACAGTCTGCAGTATCCGGTTGGTTAGCGTCTTGAAGTTGTGTTTATCCTCCATTCAAACCAGTTTCTTGATGATGGAAGCAATGTACTCCTCCAGGTGCAATTCACCTAACAGCCGGTCCAAGTGGTCTGATAGGGTAGAGATGTCGGTGGAGTGCATGACGGTAAGTCTGCTCAGCTGGTCCTGTAAGGTAGTGCGGTTGTCGGCGGCGGAGGTTGTGATGGTTTCCTCAAGTGTATTGAGTCAAAGTCCTATGTTGAGGACCGCAGTAGAGCTTCTCTGTAGGCCTACTAGATATAGGTGACGGCAGAGGCGGCGGCTGTGAGCTGGTCCTCCAGTGTGTCTAGGTGGGAGTTTGAGTGTACAAAGCTCGGATAAAATGCTACGGGGATCTTGCAATGATTAAACAGGCATCTGGGAGGCAAAGCATGAGCCATATTGTGTTTTTGAATGGCATGCTCAGTTCAGGGCTGACCGTTCATAGGTAGGCCTGTCAGCTGCATATCGCCTGACATTCTTACCAAAGTTCAACACCTCGTTCATGTGTATCGGCGTTGAACAATTGAAGAACTTGCTCATGAAGTGGTAATTGGTTGTGCGACATGCCAAGGAATTCTAACTGGTGAATTGGACATGCATCATGCTGCTGCACAATTTTTGCGACGCATTCTAACTGCTGATCAAAAGGTGCAGTGTATTGGAAGTTTGCAAGGAGCTTCATCTGGTCATATCGGTGTTTTGTACAACAAGGTCTACCCGAATGACCCAACGTTCTTGTTCATGGTCGCCACCGGCGACGAGAGTTGGATGTCCCTGAGACAAAACAAGTCATCACAGTGGGAACAGCCGGAACTCACCAAGGTTAAAAAAAACGAGACAATTGAAGGGCAAAGTCAAAAGCATGCCCCTCGTTTACTTTAGTACCAAGAGGATTGTGCACAAACAGTGACTTCCACACATTACTGTGATGTTCTGTGACGGCTCTGTGAAAATTTGCAGAGACGGCGGCCCAAACTTGGATGAAAAGATAACTGGCTGTTGCATCAAGATAATGTATCCTGTCACCATTCCTTGTTCACCAGGAACTTTATGACAAAGGCTGGGAGTGGTGTATATGGGTGGAAGGGAGCTACTTTGTGGGTGACATGGTCGTTAGTCTCAAAAATGGCTTTGACCAGATGACCGCAACAGTCCTGAAAATTTGGATACTTCGTGGAGTGTCGGATCAAAGGGAAAGATCGCTACATCCAGAGGTTGCCCTGAGCAAAGATGCGGACAAGGATGGTTGGAAAGACCAGGAAGCAGTGTCACATTAATGAATGTGAAGCATTGTGAAGGGGTGGAATCGAGTAGCATCTGGGTCACCATTGTAGTCAGTAGGAGAGATTGGAGGGATATGTCCTCCCATGGGGCAGTCAGTAGCTGACGTTACGAAGGCGGAAGGAAGTTTGCCATGAGAGATTAATGCGCCTTCAAGGATAGGCATTAACTGAGGTCTCAAAGCGAGTCTTATCATTACTGAGTAGATAACATTTGAGAACATTCGACTATTTGAACGATTTCTCGTGCCTGACAGGACTATATAAGGGCAATGCGAGGCCTGGCAGAGCAGTTTAGTGTTTAGAATTTGTGTGCGCTTCTAGCTGAGTCGAGTGCAGCTCCGTGGTGAGGAATCGGCGTAATGCAGCAGTTCACAAATCATTTGAATTGTGTGAGTCAACTGTGATATGCTCTGTAGTGAGGAGTTGGCAGGCCGTGGGATGGTGCAGGAAGCAGTTCGCAAGTCAGTAAGTGCAACTCCATGGTAAGAAATCGGCCAGCGGGGAAACAGGCTGTGAAGCGGGTTATGAGCGAATATCGGAATTGTGTTGTTCAAAGTATGTGTGCAGCTCCTTGTGAGAGATAAGCTGTTGTGTACATCAGAGAAACTACTAGCAGCACAAGTTGGTGCATGCAACAATGACATCAAGACATTTTAAAGAGACATATCAAAGTTGTGTATTTGTATACAGGATATAACTGAAAGGTATGTCTAAGCTTTGGGAAAACATTTCTTGCATGTAGAGGTAAAAATATGGTCCGGAAATTGTTTATTTCCATGGTAGAACTGCTTTTCTACTATTCCGCTTACACAGTGAGATGTGTAATGCGTAGCTGCTTTGAGGCCATAATCCTACAACAGAACAGTGGTTTATTGTACAGTAGTAAACATTCGCTTTTACATCTGGTTAAACTGGTTGGAGATGATGCATTTCACCATTGTTGTCATAGTCCTACAGTACAGTACATAGTCTGCTTGTTACACATCAGTACTTAGTTCATGCATGATGGAGTTCCTCCTTATTTCAGGCTTTCTGTTGGTTGATTTCTGAATAGCAGGTTTCCTGCTAGGTGGATAGGGAGAGGTGGACCAACTCTGTGGCCTCCATGCTCACCTGACTTAAACCTACTAGATTTTTAATTGTGGGCATATTTGAAATCTCTTGTTTATGCAACTCCAGTTGCAGATGTAGAGACTCTTTGTGCTCCTATTATGGAAGGCTGCCAGACAATGTGAAATTCTCCACGCCTAACTCAGTGCATTAAGGAGTCCATGCGACGGCAGGTTGACAGATGCATTGCAGCTAATGGAGGCTATTTCTAACATGTGCTGTGATTTCCTGTTTCCCCACACCACATGTTCAAAATGGCCCCCATTAGGTGTGTTGTTGTTTGGGCTTCAGCTGTAGAAAAAATGCTCTAAAAAGGAAATAAACAATTTCTGGACATATGTTCATATAAAATTTTGTTATCCTGTATCCTCAAGATATGGTTTCTAAAATTTTTGACATACCTTTTTCTTACAGACTGAATAACAGAAGGTGATTGTATGTTAGCACTGTGCTAACACAAAAGATAAATAAAAATAAATAAATAAAAGAGATTAAGGTGTGCTTTGTGTTTTTGTCAAAATATGTTGAATTTGGCTGAGTCTTATTTTGCTATTTAAAAGGCTGATATAGTGCTATGCAGTTCTATTTAAAAATTAGGTGTAATAGCATTTTTCTAACAAGTAATCTGAAATGAAAAAAAAATTATGGAAACAAACACAATGAGGCAAATATACGTTACAGCCAGATTACTTATTAATTAACTGTATACTGCTTCTTGGCACATTTTCCAAAGTTTAACTTACAAATTTTTCTTGTACCATTAGTCAACATGGTTAGCAACTTGTTAACAATTGGGCAGTTCCAGAACAATCCCTGTTGTAGTTGAGGGTCTCTGATGATTCTTTTTATGAACTTGAAGTGAGATACAAGCAGAGCTTCAAAGTTCATTTGATATAGTTTGTATTAATGTTTATGTTTAGTACCTTCAGGTTTTGGACAACTTCCGTAAAGTTAATTTCCTGTTTAACGTTTTGGTTTATGTCTCAGAAATGAGAATTATCATTCGGTTTGTATTTTATGTTCCTCCTATGTTCTTGAGGCAGGGGGCTGGATTTCTGTGTTTATTTTCTAATATACGATTTTTTGTATTTGTTGCAGACTTGATTTTTGCTTTGTAAGTGAGTTTTGTACTATAATGTACAGAATGATGCTGTACACACACACACACACACACACACACACACACACACACACACACACACACACACACACACACACACACACACACACACACACACACACACACACGATGTTTCAAAACGACACCGAACGAACATATAGAAGTAGTTGCTGAGCTTCTATGTGACATATAGATAGTTTTTACTGCCAATAGAGCCACATGAAACATACTCCAGAATGAGTGTGGATTAGGCAGTGACAGGAACAACGATGCGTGCCTCACGCTGTCGGAGTTCGCAGGTATAGGTCACACGTTATGCTGCGTGCTGTAACTGTTTGTAGACATACCGGCATACTCCGCAGTAGTTTGCTTGCTACTATTAAGCATTTCTTTGGCTTATGAAACTGCAATAAAGAATCTATTGCTTAATTATTGTTTATGAGTGTTTAATGTGTTCCAAAACTCCATTATAGCAGTCCATCATGGCAAAGAAGCTGGTAGACATATGCAACTTATACCTTTTAGAGGGAAGTTAATGTTAGTGAGGTTGAGGATGGAAGCATTAAATATAAACAGAACAGAAAACAATATCAAAGAATTGTAGATAAATTAACCAAAATTAATGACTTATACAATGAAACAAGCATTTTATTTCACGTGTTTGATAATACTAAATAAAGCATTTGTAACTGAAAAGGAAACTGTTGATATTTACAGTAAGTGGTTGAAAGTATTGTACAATTAAGATCATAACAAAATTCTCTGAAGTTAAATAAACATTATCATTAATGTAACTATTTTTACAATTCAAATTTTTAATGAAACTAAATTAATCGTTCGTTTGTTGAACTCACTTCAGCTCTTCCATCCATCAAAACCATATCCGTCATTTCGGCATTCGTATAACGCTCCATATTGCTTCGATTTGTTATCTAAGTACGCACATAATCCTCTCTGTTAGGATGGAATGTGTAGTTTTACACTGAAGAGTAACCTTGCAACTGCCCGAGTTATTAGTCAACTTTTTCACAAGTAACTGCCCTTTGCCCCATTACCTGAAAGGTAGGCTAGGGTCACTGATAAAGAGCAAGGAGTAATGCTTTGTTTTCGTGGTTGGTGCATCCCAATAACATTTAAAGTTCGCACACCATTGGTTCCTAATCAAAAAATTATGTAATATTTAATGCTGCATAAAATTATAGCCAAAAGAACTTCAAAGCTGCGACACCGAAATTCGGATTAGATAAGTTATAAACTATGCAACGGCTATAATTGTTTGGTGTCATTTTGAAACAACCTGTACTCACACACACACACACACACACACACACACACACACACACACACACACACACACACACACGCACACGCGCATGCATGGACGCACACACACACACACACACACGTACGTTTATTTGCATTCCATACATCCTACAATTTGTCTGAACAACAGGATGTGGAACATATCAAAATGTTTATGCAGTGTTTACTATATAAGTTTACAATATAATTTGCAGGTGTTAAATTCATTAACAGTACAAAATGAATGCTTCATCATTACAGGTCCTCAGCTCATTTGTTAACATATTAAATATGTTTATACATTGGTAATGCATTCCTTTTTGGACACAAGTGAGATTAGTTGATGGTACACGAAGGCCAAATCTGGATCTTGTATTGATATTATAGATGTCAGAATTAGTAATAAAGTAATTTTATTTTTTTTATGTAGAGGGTCATCAATGTGTATATTGTGACTTTCTGGGTTCTTGAAATTAAAAGTCCAGTTGCACAAGCTCAAAATGTTCTTTATTTCCACCGAATTACAGCTAGTACACTTACAAATCGCGTACCACAGACAATTATTTAACACTCACAATTGCGTAACACTCACAATTACGTAACATTCACAATCACGAAACTCTCACAATTGCGTAACACCCACATTTACGTAACTCTCACAATTACAATCCACACTGCACTCGCTACTCAGCGCCTTGCAGTACAACTCTCTCTCTCTCGATCCGACTAAGAAATGCTCTGATACATGTACGCAATCTTTCAGTCCGTTCACTAGTTCCAGAAGTTCTAGTTCTGGTAGTTCCAGAAGTCAGGGGGAGGGGAAAGGGACGGTCCATTGACTTGTGATAGTTTTCTCCCACCCTCTCAGCGAGCGCCAACCAGTCACAAGGGTAGGCGTAGGCTGAACGTTTTCTGTTGCCAGTCGGTATCGTGCCTTCCGACGTTCGGGTACCACTGCTCCCTCCTCAGAGCTGGTCGTCCCGAACAGCACCATCGTAGCGGGCCAGGCGATCCAGGTGTACCACCATCTTTCCTCTGGGCACCTTCTGGATGCGGTAGACCACGTCGTTAATCCTCTTCACCACCCGGTACGGTCCTTGCTATGGCTGCTGAAGCTTCAGGCAGCGTCCCTTGCTCCGGGTAGAGCGGTACAACCAGACCAGGTCACCTTGCTGGAACCCTTGGCTTGCCTGTCGTATCGGATCTTAATGCGGTCGCTCGCCTTGGATGTTCTGACGAGCCATCTCATGCATGTCGTGGAGATGATCCACCAGGTTCTCCACATACTCGGATGCTGACTGTTTTGCGTCCGGGGGGGGGGGATTTCCAAAAGCGTAACGCTCGGCCGAACATTAAGTTGGCTGGCGTCATCCCCGTGGTGTCGTGTGTAGATAGCGGTAGGCCAGCAAGAACAGTGGCACCTTGACGTCCCAGTCTCGCTGATGGCTGACCACGACCTTCCTCAGGTGTTCCTCTAAGGTCTTGATGTATCTCTCGACCATGCCGTCCGACTGTGGATGTAGGGGTGTGATGCGGGTCTTGTTTACCCCAAGCCTCTCTAGTGTCTCCTTCATCAGGTTGGATTCAAAATTAGTGCCCTGGTCGCTGTGGAGCTCTAACGGCACCCCAAATCGGCAGAACACTTGCTCCACAAGGCAGTCCGTGATTGTCTTCGTCTTCTGGTTCGGAATGGCATACACTTCCGGCCACTTGGTGAAGTAGTCCACGACCACTTGGTACTTGTTGCCTCGGTCGGATACGGGAAATGGTCCAGCTATGTCGACGGCGATCCTTTCGAATGGTGCTCCGACGTTGTACTGCTGCCTGCGACCCCGGCTCCTAGTCTGGGGGCCGCGACTCGCTGCGCACGCGTGACATTGACGGCACCATCTCTCAGCTTCTCGGAGCCTCAGCCAGTAGTAGCGCTGTCGGAGTTTGTCGTACGTTCAGTTTGCTCCCAGGTGTCCTGAAGTACCGGCGTGCACTTCCTCCAACACTTCCGGGACCTTACTTCGGGGAAGTACCAACTGCTCCCTCTGCGTCTTCCCATCAGGCGATTCCCATACCCGGAACAGCACAGCCGAGCCCCTCCTTCGGGAGTTGTTCGGATTGGGATGGACTCGAGGGGGCAGTGTGTTCCCGAAACCCGTGGGAATCGGGTACGTCTTCGGACGGTGTTGAGGGAAGCCATTAAGTCTCCCGGGTACTAGCCTGCAAAGCTAGTAGAAGGTGTGCTAGATCACCAGGCGGCCCCACCGAGGTTCTTCGGTAGTCTTCACCTTGCGTGTTGACGCGCGTAAGTGACGTATCCACTTCCATCCCGTCTTGAGTCCATAGGACCAGATGGGGGGCTTGTTAGTCTCTAGGTCTTGTCCCATGGAAAGCCCCACGGAGGACGCCGAGCGCCCTTTGGGACAGCTCGGATACTCCCTGGTCGAAGGAGGCTCGGGTCCAGTTCCTACGGGTTCAGGACTAATGGGAGTAGAACCTCTGGGCTAAACCCGCAACAGCACGCCCTCTCTTGTCTTCATTGAATCCCATTGGGCCCAGTACGACTGGCCTACTCTATCACAACCGTCCGCAGGCACTGCCGTGACTAATCGGACTGCTGCGGCACGCTCCTTTTCTTCCACTCTTGTGCATTGGCCGCACTCCTCTGGGCAGGGTCTTTGGGACATGGCGTCTGCGTTACCGTGGCTCTTTCCTCGACGATGTTCAGAGGTGAAGTCGTACTCTTGCAGCCTCTGAACCCAACGTGCTGTCTGGCCTTCCAGGTTCCTAAAGCTCAATAGCCAGGTTAGGGCGGAATGGTCAGTCCTCAGGTGGAATGGCTGACCGTACAGGTACTAGTGGAAGTGCTCCAAGGTCTTTACTACCACCAGTAACTCGTCGGGTGACGCAGTAGTTCTCTGCCTTGGATAGCGTCTTGCTGTAGTATGCTATCACCCGCTGCTGGCCGTCCTGGATCTGCGATACGACGCCTCCAATATAATTGTCACCGGCGTCGATGTCCACAATGAAGGCGCCGCCTGGTTATGGAAATCCCAAAATAGGAGCACTGCACAGTGTCTTCTTCAGGTGCTGGAAAGCGTCTTCGGCGTCCTCCGTCCACAAATAAGGTCGGTGTTCTTCTGTCAGGCGGGTGAGGGGCTTGGCGATGTTGGAGAACCCCTTTATGAAGCGTCGGTAATAACTGCACAGCCCCAGGAAACTGCGCAACTCTTTCTTATCCTTTGGGCGAGGCGAATCTCTAACAGCCTGTCTTCTCCGGGTCTGTGGCCACTCCGGTTGCTGAGACTATTTGGCCCAAGTAGTTTACTTCCTTGGGGAAGAGCTGGCACTTCTTCGCGTTCAGCTTCAAGTTGGTCGCTTGCAGTCTCTGTAGCACCCTACTCAGATTCTCTAGATGGTCTTCGAAAGTCTTACCGACGATGATGATGTCTAGGTAAAGTAGGCAGGCGTCATAAGTCAGTCCTTTCATCACTGACTCCATAAGGCGTTGGAAGGTAGCTGGTGCGTTGCAGAGGGCAAAGGACATAACTGTGAACTGCCAAAGCCCTTGGCCTGTCGAGAATGCGGTCTTCTCCTTGTCTCTCGGGTCTAGAGCTACCTGCCAGTAGCCGGACTTCACGTCCAGGGTCGAGAACCACTGTGCACCAGCTAGCGTGTCCAGGGGGTCGTCAATCCGGGGTAAGGGGAAACAGTCCTTCCGGGTGACGGCTCGCCGTTCTTATTCATCAAGACTACAGGGGAACACCAAGGGCTGTCGGACTCTTCAATCACTCCCCTGGATCTCATGTCCTCCAGCATGTCTCGTACCGCCGCTTGTTTCGCCAGCGGAACGCATCTAGCTGGTTGCCAAATAGACCGGCTTCCCCGGTGTCGATGTGGTGAAGCACTTTGTCTGTGAGGCCGTAGTAACTGTTACCTTGGCTGAAGACGCACTGGTATCGTCTCAGCAGTTGTCGAACCTTCTCCAGCTGTTCTGCAGTCAGGTGGTCAGCCGCCCTCTCCAGTAAGCCCTCTAGCCGGGCCCCCAGGTGTTGCGTCGGCACCGGCTCCTCGGTCTTGTCGATTGCTGCCACGCTGACCATGAGCTCGCACGTCCCCAATTCTGTCCCAGCCTGGACGTCGTGATCGGTGTCCGTTGGATTTAGGAGTCTCACTGGTACCTCCTCTCGGCACGGCAACAATGGCATGGCTACACATAGTCCGTGTACACGCGTCTTCTGGTCCACCATCATGTTCCTGGTTCTCTGGTCTTCCAGTCGCGCCGTCACCACCACCTCGCTCATCGCGGGGACAACCACGTCTTCGTTCAAGACGACCCTGCAGATTCCAAGGCGTTCTTCGGGTTGACGGAGTATAACCTCTTCTCCGTTGAGCCGCAGGACCTTACTGCCGACGTCGACCGTCTCCTCGTGGCTCCAGAGGTCATCCAGAGGTCAGCCACTTTCGCGACGAACACCCACAGACGCATGGTACTCCGTCCCAAAGTCAACTTCAGTAGGGCCTCCTCCACAGGCAAGGTGTCGCCCGATGCCGTCATCAGCTCGTATGGTCGGCTCGACTTCCTGGATGGCAAACCCATGGCCCTGTCGGGTCTGATGACGGTCACGGCTGCCCCGGTGTCCACCAGCACGCGGCACGTCTTCCCTCCGTCTGCGATGAGGCTGTCATCCATACGCCGACTGACGGCGTGCAGTGTCACTCGAGGGTATGGTGATGTCGACGCCTACGTGCCCCTCGCCACGCCGGGCCTTACTCGTTCTTCCGGCTGCTCTTCCTGGTGTGGGCAGTCGCTCTCCAGGTGTCCCGGCTATCCACACCCCCATCACAGGCCACTAGGTCTTCGCCGGCGTCGCTCGGCTGCTCTTCTCTCTCCGGTGTAGCGGACACTCCTGGTTCTCGACGTCCGGATAGCTGTTACCTTGGCCGCCTCCATCCTTGATGCTGCCGTTAGCGCCTTGTGGATGGTTTTATAATCGCGGAGCATTAGACGCTGACGTATCTCGGTGTCTCGTACCCCGTCGACAAAGGTGTAGGCGGCTTCCCGGGATACGAACTCAGGCGGAAGGTCAACCAAGGCCTTGCTAGCCAGCTGCTTAATCGCCAGGGCGAACTGCTGCAGCGTCTCCCCTGGCTGTTACGACCTTGTCTTCAGCTGACTGCGGTAGGCTTAGGCTAGGCGATGGTTCCCGAAACGGTTCTCCAGGGCCTCCCAGATATCCTTGGGAGCCGCCGCTGTCTGGACCGCGTTTAAGACTTCCGCGGTCCGTCTCTGGAGGCTGGCTATTAGCTGTGCGGCCTCTTCCTCCGGTGACCACTTGTTATGCTTGGCCACCGTGTCGAACTGGCGGTGGAAGACCTCGAACGTTGACGCGCCGTAGTACTTGGGAGGTTTGACGCGCGCAGATGTTGTGTCGCGTCCCGGCGCATCGGCCTTCAAATCCTTCAATCTCCTGCCGACGACATCCTCCACCATGGCGTTCAGGGATTTGACGCTGCTGTCGGCCTTTCCCTCTAGCTCATTAACGCGGCTCGCCAGGTCTTCGACGCGCTCGCCCAACTCCGTGAAGTCCTCTTTTACGCCGGCCAACTGTTCTTCAAATTTTTCAGCAAGGGCCTCGTTGGCAGCCTTCGTTTCCGATAATTCGGTCTTCATTTCCGTGGCCAGGTCGTCGTTCGCTGCTCTCATTTCTGTAGTTAATTCTGTCATCTTCGCGGTCATCGTTGTGGCCAAGTTGTTATTTGCAGCTTCCGTCTTCGTTGTTATTTCAGCCTTCATTTGTTCCATCTTCTCGGTGATGTCGTTAGCCGCCTTCATTTCTTTCATCTCGGCGGTGAGGTTGTCCATTTTCTGTAGAATCTTCTCCAATGCCACCTCCATGTCGTAATACCTCACATCTGACACCAATTGTGACTTTGTGGGTTCGTGAAATTAGGAGTCCAGTTGCACAAGTCCTTTATTTCCACCGAATTACAGTTAATACACTTACAAATCGCGTACCCTAGACATTTATGTAACACTCACAATTAGGTAACATTTACAATTACGTAACTCTCACAATTACGTAACTCTCACAGTTGCGTAACACTCACAATTACGTAACTCTCACAATTACAATCCACACTGCACTCGCTACTCAGCGCCTTGCAGTAAAACTCTCTCTCTCGATCCGACTAAGAACTGCTCTAATACACGTACGCAATCTTTCAGTCCGTTCACTAGCACTGCGCTCTTCACGGCTGCTCGCCAAGTACTAACTCTCCTCCAGCCCAACGCATCGCTTATATAGGCACCAACTTGCCAATCCAGAAGCTTCCAAGTTAGATGAAATATCATGGATGTTCCAGAAGTCAGTGGGAGGATAAAGGGACGGTCCATTGACTTGTGGTAGTTTTCCCCCACCCTCTCAGCGAGCGCCAACCAGTCACAAGGGTAGGCGTAGCCTGAACGCTTTCTGTCCTCCAAACTACCTGCCAGTTGGTATCATGTCTTCCGATAATTGGGTGACAGTATGTATTCTCCAGTGAGGGTTAATATTTCTAAGTTTTTGAAAATACTTGTACTGATGTCCTTGCATGAGAGTGTAATATAATTCTGAGGGCCTTCTTTTGTAAGTTGAAAATTCTCTTTGAATCTATGGAACCTCCCCAAAAAGTTACTGAGTGAAAGTATGCAGCTGCAATTGTGATAAGGTGTCAAAATAATGTTGAAATTACTGAATATGCTTTAGTTAATTGATGGAAATGATAATCATTTCTTCACACTAGCCATATATATATATAGCCTAAGGTTGTTGATAGAGTCAACATGAAAAATTCAATGCCATGGCCGGGATTTGAACCACGGATCTCCTGGTTTCCATCCAGTCACTCTAACCCATTGAGCTACCATGGCCAACATGCTGTCCTGACATTAAATTCTCCATTTGACTCGTCTATTGGAGATCCGTGGTTCAAATCCCGGCATGGCATTTGAATTTTTCATGTTGACTGTCTCTAATGAATATGTTTTTAAATTTGTAAAATATTTATTGGTGGTATGTACATTATTAAATGTGCTTGTTTTCTGCTTTGGAACACAAAAAACAACCACTTCAGAAAATCTATACACCAACCAAGCGTTTCACAAATTCAGAAAACAAGAGTCAAATGAAAACCTTAAATATTCTTTGTAATTTTCTTTATTGAATTAAAGTGGAACAGAAGTTTTAGATATAGTCTCCTGGTCATTCAACATAGATCTTTCATGTAGGATGCACACAGATTCCTCTCAAAAAGAAAAAGAACCTTTTGGACAGTGCACAGCCATTTGTGCATCACCTGGTGCAGCTCTTGATCAGAAACAAAATTTCTTTTCTCTCATTAGTTCTTTGAGTGATCCAAACATGAGGTAATCACTTGGTGTGAGGTCTGGTGAGCATGGCATATGTGGAAGAGTATCAAAGTGCAGGTCAGCAATGGTTGCAACTTTGCGCTGGGAGCATGAGGCCGAGGAATTTCAGTTTGCTAAAAGACTCATCTACTTTGAAGTCATTGTTGCTTTAAACTTACTGTAGGACAAAACTGACTTTTTAACATATTGGAATATGATGCACTGGTGTTGTGCCTAATTGTGTAGTGTTCCCAGAATATCCTGTATATTCAAAAAGGGAGTCAGCATAACGTTTCCCTACAGATGGCTGCAGCTGGAATTTCGTGGTGATGAGAAATGGTGCCATTCCATGCTTATTCTCTTTGTTTCTGGTTGGTGGTAGTGTACCCAGGTTTTATTTCCTGTAATGATTCTTGCAAAGAAGCCATCACCTGCTTCAAAGATTTGCAAAGCCTTTTCACAAATGGTATATGTTGCTCTTTCAGTGCTGTATACCACCATCTTTCAGACACTTTGTAAACTTATGCACATCATGGATGATGTGATTAACTGAGCCATGACCATTATTCAGCTTTGTGGCATTTCATCCATGATTACACAACAATTTTCCATCACAATGGCTTTAACTTCTGTAATAGACAGTGTCACAACTGGTGTGCCTGACCTGGGCACAGATGCCACGCCATTTCCAAACGTTCTACTCCACTCACACTTGCTGCAATGATAGGCACACATCACCATACTGTCGCGAACCCATTATCTACGATAGCGCGGCTTGTGTACACTTAGAGCTGGCAAATAAAGATAGCTGAGATAAAGGACTTGCCGTCACAGATTAAGTTACGCTTCTGGAAAGTTCGGATTTCATCTAGTGACAGAACATTCAATGTCTTGTTTATTCAGAAACATCTAGTAATAGTGACAGAACAGTCTCGAATTATCAATGAGATATTTAAGGAAGCGACGACTCGCCAAGAGGCAGTCGTGAACAGATGTTGTAACGAGAACCGATGTTATAAACAGGTGTTATCAGAAGCTGTTGTTGTGGTCATCAACCTTGGTAGATTGTGTATGTGATGTAATACTGCTGTTGTGAGTGTATTTCTACGCAAATAAAGAATATTTAGAATTTCGGCAAATTGGACTTTTAATTCTACGAACCCACAAAGTCACAATACTGTACCTTCATTCACTAATAGATTTCAGTAGGTGTTGTACCTTCACTGCTCAGAAAACATATGACAGAATGCTGTTCTTTGTTATCACATGTCACAAGGTGGGCAGCCCTTTTTAACTGGTATTGTGGCTGTTTGCTTTTCTATAGTAGTCTACCACTTGTTAGACATTCCTTACACTGTTGGTAACAGTACTGTCAACTTAAAGAGCAATGGTGCAAAATGTCCATTTTTAATTACAGTTTTAAGGTTTTCATTTGACTCCCCCTCTTATACTCAGTTATTTCAATTTTATAACAGTTACATCAGAAACCTTATAGGAACAAAAGCATCATCTTCCACCAGAGAAAAAAAATTTAGGGTTACCAGAACAACAAACAAAAAATTTAGTTACTGAAAGCTGTCCAAAAGCCAAAGGAACTGGATGGACGTCTGAGAAAGAATACACATTAAGAAATATGAACTACATCTAAGGAACTTTGAAACTCCCAAAGGTAGCAGACCACCTTGTAGTTCATCCAAAACTATCAGAGATCTCAAACTTGAATAGGAATTGTTCTAGAAGATCCCAACAGTCAATAGGTAGCTGATGATGTGGATGAGTGGTCTGGTTCTAGGTTAAAATTCAGTAAATGGGACAAGAAGAGTAGTTGACTCTTATTAGGTTGTTAAGTAATCTTAAATTGTAAAAAATTACATTCAGGAACAAAGTACTTAATCATTTTCAAGGATAGTTGACAATCTGTCCTGACTAGTTTCAGAGCAGACTTTTGAGAATTTGACTAAGAAGGTTTAGATCCTAAACCTAACTTCTGTTTACAGATCAGTGCTGAGCAGTGAAGTTGAGAACTTTGCAGACCAGAGCTACTACTTTAGATTCTAAGAAGTTTTCAAAAGCACTAACTAATGTGCTATACTACTGAAATTTTGGTGAACTGTTAAGGTGAGTCGAATATTTTGGAGAAACATTAAGGATTTTCACTTCCTTGAATGGAAATTTATATTGTGTGATGTATTAGCCAGTTTAACATATTGTGCATTGGTTTATTAATGCTACATCACTTACATTCTCTATTTATTTTTTTTAATTGATGTCCTCCAACATTAAGTCATATTGAACAAGGGATGAAATGGGTGAAATGATGCTCAAATGAGTCCAGGGTCCATAGTCCATAAAGCTTAGAATTACCCGACATTTGTCTTTCAGGATAAAGCAAAACCCTAGAAAAAACCTTATACTGGTAACTCGCCCTGACCGAGATTTGAGCTCGGTACCTTTTGAACGGGAGGCAGACATGCTACCATCTACACTACAGAGGCGGGCTCTTTAAAAATGGGCATTTGCATCAGCTCATTTGCATCATCAACAGTACAACAGATTGGTGATAAGAGCAATAATTGAGCTCCCAAAGCATGTCCAAATTTTATAAAAGGTTGTGTTAGTAATCCGACACAGGGAATATTTGAAAATAACAGTGACATTGAACATCATATAAAATGATTAGAGATTGTTTTATTGATAATAAATAAATTTACAGCTATGAGCATGCTATGTTCTCACGAGAGATACAATACGCATGGTAGCTTTGTAAGGCATTGCTTGCCCTGTTTCTAACTGCATGCAGGCTAATCATTTGATGTGAAGTTGTGACACCATATATTTCATTGTTATATTGTGTTACTGCTGTTATAATGCCAGCACACACAATCTTGATATATATTCTTATAGAGAAGTGGCATTGTGATTTATGGACAGATTACCTGCTGCTCATGCATCTCTCACAGAGAAACATTTTGTAATTTTGTGAATAGATTTAGAGAAGTGGGATCTATTCTTGATAAGAAACCAAAATTAAATCACCTTTTTTTTTAGAGAGAAAAAAAACTCAATGGCATAAGAGAAAAGTTAGAACCAAGTTGAGAGAAATTTCACCAAGCAGGATGGTTCAGCTGGTTTTGTCTGTGGTCCACATTCAGGGGATCCAGGTTCGATTCCATAGCTGGCCTACATGACCCATGGGCTTCCTGGGCTTTTCCTGGGTTGCCAGGCGAATGCTGGGTAGGTTAGTGACATCCTCTGAATTTCCTGTCCCTCCATTTCATCTCCAATATCATTTCACATCATCTCTCATCTGGTGGTCTCTTTGATGGTAGAAGTGTCGGCAGGAGTCTTGGCGTTGCATGGCAGGATGATATTCTCCTGGTAAACATTTGCTCCTTTACTAGGACGGTCTCTGGTCTTCAGGCCGGCCTGGTGGAGTATTTCAAGACTACGATGAGTGAGATACTGGCTGTACTGGCCTGCCAGGAGTTTCCAACTGGTCAATTTTATGGAGCCTGCCCTCTGCACTGGCGTGATGGCTTGGGATGGCTGCCCTCTGTCTCCTCTTGCCTCATCCTTCCACCCTTGGATGCCCCACTTGGGGCCATAGGCCTAATAGATCAAGACTGGTTGCAGTGCTGAATCTTCCTGCATTCTATCCTACCATATTTGAGAGAAGCACAGGAATAAACAATTTTGCAGCATACTTCTGTAGCATAGGTGATAGCACATCTATCTCAGGTTCAAGAGATCCTGAATTCAAATCTCGATCAGGGTAAGTTATCTTGGTAAAGTTTTTTCCAGGGTTTTCCCCTATCCCTAAAGAAGAATGTCTGGGAAATCTAGGGACCTGGGCTCATTTGAGCATCATCTCACCCATTTCGTTCATTGCCCAATATGACTTAATGTCGAATGACGTAAATTAAAAGAAAAGAATTTTATAAACCTCGACTTGGAATGACACTAAACTGTTAAAATCAAAAGCCTCTAAGATAACAAGCTCATGTATTTCAACCACATGATTTTTTGAATAAAGTTAATTTCTATAATTATGTGTTAGATAACCTGCATGTAATTTTTTTTTTTTTAATTGGCTCAGCATAGTTTTATATACATGACCAAGAAAAGTTAGTGAGTGTTAATGCAAACTTTAAAAGGAGTGAGAGATGCATGGCAATGTCTCTATGATGACGGAATATGCATATTGTAATTGTCACTTGTATGAGAAATGTGTGCGCTTGAACCTGACTTCATTGCCAAACAGCATGCTTCGCAACAAAATTCTTACACATCCAAAAGAGGTACTAAAAATTCTTGATGGTCAATCATGTTAAACTTGTTAGTGATTAAATGGGATTGATAAGATGATAAAGAAAGCTTTCAGAATCATAAGTAAGAGATTGTAAGGATAAGGTGGGTCACCCACAATGCATACTCTTTCTGAGAATTGCTGGCCAAGTATGTGGAAATGGAGCATAAATTGGATCCTTCACATGGATTCCAACATCAAGAAAAGTTTTACATAAGTTCAGTGCAAATTGTGATTTCAGCTTGATGTTGCAATTGTTGGAACCGTATCTTTTGAGACAGGGGTATTTCTGGAAAAACTTAAGGTAGCTGAAGTTAAGCCACTGTACAAAAAAGGACCAACACATGATATTCAAAATTACAGACCAGTATCAATGTTATCAGTTTTTTCAAAAATTTTAGAAAAACTCATACACAATAGAATCATTAGCTTCATAGAGAAAAACAACATTTTAACAGATTCCCAACATGGGTTTAGACACAAAAGATCAACAGAAACAGCTGTTTACTCTGTATTAACACAAATAATAGAGGTATTAGAGAAGAAACATAAGGCAGTAGGACTATTTATGGACCTCACAAAAGCATATGACGTAATAAACCACAAAATATTGCTCAAAAAATTAAGTATATATGGAATAAGGGGGATAGCATATACGTGGTTTGAATCATATATATCTCATAGAGCTGAGATAGTAGAAATTAGCCAAGTAAATAAACAACAGTGTAAAATAGTGAAATGTAAGTCAACACTTAAAAAAGGTGGAGCATGGGCTACCTCAGGGATCAATTTTAAGCCCACTTCTCTTTTTACTATACATAAATGAAGTGCCACTAAATGTCCAAAATGCAGAGGTAGTATTATTTGCAGATGATACAAACGTACTGGTAAAAGCAAAATGTGACATGGAACTTCAAGAAGAAATAGACAATAACACAACAAAACTAGAATCCTGGTTTAAATCCAACAGACTTTTAGTAAATACAGATAAAACAGTGGGTATGAGTTTTCATATGAACCAAAATAGAAGTGACACAACAAAACCACCAATAAAACTAGAGGGAGAGATGATAAAGTATCAAGGGGAATCGCAGTTTGTAGGAATACTGATAAGTGAAGATCTAAAATGGGA